>NETU01000395.1:6655-158105 GCA_003032515.1 Huntiella decipiens | reverse complement strand
TTAGTTCCAGGGCGGCTTTAGCGGCTTCATCCGCACGTTCGTTGCCAGCAATGCCCATGTGGTCGGGGCACCAGTTAACGATGATATTGGCGTCGTTGTTAGCTGGCGGCAGTTGTCTGATCATCTCCGTCCAGTAGTTCGGCTTGTCCAGTCTGCGAATGGCTGCTTGGCTGTCGACAAAGATGTGTATGGTGGAGGTGGGGTTTGGGAGTTGACGGTCGTAGGAAATGGCGCGCAGGAGGGCGAAAGACTCGCAATCGGCGACTTCTATATACTCGCCTAGAGTCTGACATTTAGTCATGATGGTGGTTTGACCCTGAAAGTGGACTAGTGAGTACGCGGATCTTTTTCCTTCCTTCGATCGGTCAGTGTAGATGGTGCCGCTGCCTTCTAAAGCCATCGCTTCGAGCTCGTTTCAACGATCCAGGTGTGCTGCTGTAGCGTCCTCCTTTGACAGCTTGAGAATAGATGTTACCATGGGAATCTGTTCCCGGCATGGCGCTCCCCATTCTATTCTGTCTCTCGAGGCTTTGGTGTTGTCTGGCACAAAACTTCGGAAGGTGGCGGCGAGGTGCTAGATCGGGCCTACTGGCAGGGTCGCAGTACAGCCGGTGAGGTTGAAGTCTTCTTCTGAGGTGAAAGTGTCGTGATGGGGTTGCATTCGGCAGCGGATGGGATGGTACATTGAGAAGTCGAGAACTCGGAGAGTGTAACGCATGTTCTTCATAGCCAGGGCTAATGTCATGGGCGCTAGTTCTGTTTCCAGTTCTGCCGCCCGTTTGGGGGTGCCACAGCCCGTACCCATGATACGCTTGGCAACAATGTACTGGAGGCTCTCGAGTTTGCCTGTCAGGCCTAAGGGTTTCTTGACGGTCCACCAAAGTTCGGAACCATATGTAGCAATGGGCATGATTACGATTTGACAGAGCTACCGAATGGCATGTGGTTGTGATTGTGTTGAAGTATTGAAACCCGTTGGGTATCTTGAATCATTAATTCAAATACGAGACAATTCTGGTTCTTACAGCTGAGGGGTACATAATTGTGTGCTGGCACCTGTCGGACTCGCTGGGGTTGTAGACAGCAAAGAATTCTGAGCCTGCAGTCTCGTCAGGTGAGGCTCCACTAACCATCTCGAGAAGCCTCTAACGTTGATGTCGTTGCGCTTGGAGCAGTCCTGATTGAAGATAGGAAAATTCCCCCTTCTTACACCATGGGCCACTAACTTGATCCACAACTTCTGCATGGTTACCCGGAACCATCCATATTGTTTGAGCCGGGAGACCTAAGTGGACCAATTGAAGTATAGGTGGGCTCTCGCACCTTCCGATGCACAGGTGGCGGCGAGATTGCTTTTGGTGGTGGTCTTGACGGCTATGGTGTACAGGGCTCCCTGATAGTTAATCGGGTTGCGCAGCTACCTGGGAAATATGTCCTTGGTGGTGCCATTACTGGTGATGATAATGACAGGAGACGGGCCTTGCTTGGGGACTGGCCTCTTACCTGCTGTCTTCCACTCCTCTTGGGACACTCTGGCGGACTGGGTAGCGGCTCTTGATTAAGACGACGCCATGCGCTGGGCCTCAGTGGAAGGAGCGGTGGTGGTTGAAGTAGGGGAGATGCATGTTCATCTAAAGTAGTTTAGTCACACACAGTCATGGAAAAACACACCATTGCCATCTCTTCTGTTAGGAAAGAAATAACAAATTATCATTAAAACGAGACCATAGTGGGACCTTTCTGTGCACCTGTTACCATGAACAAGTTGAGGTACTACCAGTATTACCTTTTTGGGAGGCTGGTGTAACCTCTAGAGTGGTATATGGGTTGACGTGCTCTTTACCATCATTAGATGGCT
The DNA here is from genome assembly GCA_003032515.1 of Huntiella decipiens. Lineage (NCBI taxonomy): Eukaryota > Fungi > Ascomycota > Sordariomycetes > Microascales > Ceratocystidaceae > Huntiella > Huntiella decipiens. Next base: position 156,247 of record NETU01000395.1, on the reverse strand, counting down.
TTCTTTTCTTTTCATTTCTCACATTACTTCCTATATTTTACCGCTCCCTTATAGATCGCTGTATTAGCACCTGTATAAAGGCCAAGCCAGTCATTGATCTCGCTTTGTCCATCGACGACAGTGATCCGAAATGAGGCTGGTCCTATCTGAGCCTCAGAGGCTTTGAACACAAGCCATCCTCATACGCTGGTCCAAAGTCTACGGGTTTACCAACAGCAGCCACACATTGAACATGCGCAAAAGCAAGAGGGATTTTTTAGTACTGTCATCTAGTTAAAAGCCCCCACTGCCATCCAACAGATTATGGACACCGATACCCCTCACATCATCGCCGAGATTCTCACCAACTGCCTCAAAGAATCATGCACTGAAGCCATACCCAAATGCAACAGTTCCCCCCGGCGAGCCATCGTAGAACGATGACCTATCAAACCAGTTAAAAGAAATCAACCGCACCAAGCGTTAGTTCAAGAGACGCCGCCGGGGCTGTCAGACAGTGAGTTGGTGGCAAGAGACCCATTGTTTATTGTTGGGGTCAGTATGGTCACACTAAAATCGGACAGTATAGACAAGAAACAAGAAGTTCGATGAAGAACAGGAATCACTCAATGGTTGGGTCGAGCTGATGGCACCTTTTGTGTGTGGTGCTCACTGTTGACCGCCTTGTGACTCCCAGCCACTCGGTGGACTATCAATCACCGGGCGACCGCTGATCATCTTGCAATCGCTGATCATTATCTAACATCTCATGATGATGGCAAATATCTCAGCGAGGCGAGTGACGATCATGTCAAGGCAAGGCCTCATTGGGTTGTAAACCCTAACATTTATAATCTTTACATAGGATATGCGTTCGGGTTACGATGGGCTACAAAGGATTCTGTACCTTATAAAATCTCAGCATTCCACCATTGCCTTTTATGCCCAACGTAGCATCCCCTCACGCAATAGCTAACCTGAGAAGAGACGCGTTTAACATTCCGCATATCTGTATCAATAACGTGTAACTATCCTTACAGAAGCCATACAAGGTTCAAGCAAGCTAGAAAAAACATGCAGCAGGCCATCAGGAAATCAAGCATGCTATCAATTCCATGCTACCGAACAAATCAGCCGATCCTGGCGACATATCGCCAACCATCATGTACAATGCTTTGAAAGCTCATATAGGCCTCACAATAACCGCCTTCCGCAAAATCTTAGTTTCGGGCCAACATCCCATGTCACCGTGGATAAGTTCAAGTGCCACCAGTTTTTCCTCTTTGGGGGACTAGTGTAACCTCGAGGGTAGTCTATGATTTGGCGTACTTCCTGCCATAATTAGATGGCCTTTTATTTCCTTTTGTTGGAAATAGAGCCCGTCAGGAGATACTGAAAGGTTCCGGAGTATACAAGAGGCTCGAGAATGAGTCACGTCAGGCGTGAAGAGCTTTCTTGTCAATTGGGTATGGAGACGTGTTAGCTTGGCGACCCCTGCACAGCATCCTTGGCTCAGCTGTGGGAGATTACATTTCAACCTGTTGCCCGGCTATTGTGATAGACAGGTGCTTAATATCTTGGGGATATAGTCTCTCCCTCTTTCCCTCTCCTTCTCTTTCTCTTTTAGTTAGATGACTGATTCACCAGTAACTGAACTACAACCAATACAACTATCTTGACCTTCTCTCAATAGTCTGATATTCACAACGATACTCACACTTTAGCAATCAAGAGTCTCAGGATTTTACCGATTGCCTCTAACTGCGCAATTACTTACATTTACTTCTTCTTTTTCGTTTCGATTTTCAACTACCCTACTTTTTCACGAAGTTTTTATCTTTTTTACCCATTTATTTTCACTATGACTACCACGAACCCCATCGTCCGCCCTGAAGCTGTCTTGAACAGTGTCCAGAACTGGGTCAAATGGAAAAACGCCTTTGTTGCCGCTGCTTCGAGGGCCCATATTCTGGAGAAGGTCTTCAGCTCCAGAGGCCCTCCCACTGCGGAATGGCTGCCTCGCCCCATCCAACCGAAATAGGAAGCCCTCAAGCTACCCCTTCCGTCTCTCCCCCAACGGCCCGACATTCTCGACTTACAACTTTCGGACTTAGATGCCGTTCCGCCCCCTCCGACCCCGGATGCCCCAGGCTCTCGTCCCCGCTGTGCCGCCAGAATCCCACGGCGCTATGGATTGGGTTCCCCAACAGCCAATGAAGCTCCGGCCTCCGAGGATCTCGCTAGTGCACGAGCTCACTTCGATTTCGCCAACTCTATTTACACTGCTGCTAGGGAGGACCACTTGACTACGGCCAAGCGCAGCAAAAATGTGGTCTCGGAAGCTCGGGATGCCTACAACGACGAACTTCAGGCATGGAAGGTGGAACAAGAGGGAAAGACCCGGTTAACTAGTTGGGTGAAAGCCCATGTCGCTTTGGAACACCAGGGAAGATTGCAGGCCGAATGTGATGTCCGCGACATTGTTCCTCATTTGAAGAAGAGTCTTGGCATCACGAACGTTACACTCGATGAAGCCCTTAAGAACCGGTACTGGAAGTCAATGGAAACTATGTCTAACTTGCTTGTTGACCAAAATAAGATACTTTGAATCAACAACTGGGCGTCCGGTATCGGGGCCTGTCGTGAGGCCGGTCTTCATCGTGCCCAGTCTTCGAAGACATGATGGCCGGATTTGCTTCCTCACCTTCATCGTACAATGCCCGAGTTCTTTAGACTCTACTCCTTTATTCGGTGCTCTGTGAACAACGAAGTCTCCTTGGTGCTCACCCTCCAGGATCTCTTGGTCCATGAGACCACCATGGATATGACTGAGGTCACTTTTCCTGTCCACGAGACTAGTCTCCAGCCTCGGGGTAACTCTTCGGCCTCTGCCAACCAACGCCCGGGTAACAAACAGAAGTATCGTCTTGCGGTGATGGATAAGTACAGTCGGGATCTCTTCATTAACATGAAGATAAGCGATGTCGTCAGTCACACTCAAGTTTGTGCATTTTGTCTCAAGTCGCATGCAGCCAACACCTGCCCATACCTGTTCAGCCCTAATAGGTACAGCCCATGGGTCGGTTATGGGCCTATCGAGTCGCGTGTGGCTGACGTCACCAAAAAGCCTCGCTCATGGATCGCCAGGGTAGACCAGCATATCAGAAAAAATGGTGGATACGTGAAGTCTGATGTTGTCAGGGCCGACCAGAGGAACTCGGCCCGTGCCAACGAAGCCACCAACGGGTCCAACGACCAATAGAAAGTCGGCAAGGACAGTGGCAACCTTTCCGCGCATCCGGAGCCTACAGCTAGCGGTCAACACCAATCTGCCAATGAGGAGGAATCTGGAGTAGTGATACTTGTTGCTGAAGAGGATATTTCGGTAGATGGGGTGGTGTCGCAAGACCTAGTTTGAAACTCCGATGTCATGTTCAAGGATTCGATAGACCCAAACTCGCCAATTTACTCATATAATGAACCTGCGTGTTTATCGTACTGGAAACCCCCCCCAGCAAGTGAAATCGGAATCAACTGAACTATTCATGTTGAGGTTTACAACCTAATGAGGCCTTGCCTTGACATGATCGTCACTCGCCTCGCTGAGATATCTGTCATCATCATGAGATGTTAAATAGTGATCAGCGGTCACAAGGCGGTCACCAGTGAGCACCACACATAAAAGGTGCCATCAGCTCGACCCAGCCATTAAGTGAATTCTGTTTCCTTATCGAACTTTCTGTCACTCGTCTATACTGTCCGATTTTGTGTGACTGCACTGACCCTGGCAATTCATGGAGGACATTGAGGCGGCTCTTTCAGCATTAACAGAAGGCCAACACCGAATCATCGACGGTTTTGGATGAGAACGGATGGCTATGTTAGACTCTGATGCCACGCAACATATCTTCAACTCTCAAGAATATTTTAGAAATCTACAGTCAGGCGAAAAGTGGGGCTATTGACGGGGTACATAAACGGGCGATGAAGTTTCTTCATTATGGGATACTGAGAAGTTAAAATACAACAGCAGTTTTATCAAAACCTTCAATATTTCATATGACTTCCCATCTTTTGTCGCTCCATTGTAGATCACTGTATGACTTCGCCTCGTGGTGCCAAGAGATCGGAGTGACCGTCCCCAAGAAATACAAGCCTCACACTCGCACCCTATTACCCAGCAGTGAATTCGCTTGTGGCTTGAGACTTTAACCCGTTTCGCTTCCCCCGCACCAACACCTTCGTTCGTTTTCTTCCCTCTGATATCGAGATGTCTGAGCAAGTGTTAAAGGCTTGCCGCTTGCGGGATGTTAAATGCGAAGAACAGAGACCTTGTTGAAGAAGAAAGGAAAGAAATGAAAACTCTGCAAAGCAGGGCCTTCTGGGAGTCATACCAGACAGTAGGCAAAGCCTAGAGGATTACAAACCCTCACAACATGTGAGCGGCCGATATAGTCACACTAAAATCGGACAGTATAGACATGTCACCAGGAGTTCGATGAGGAAGCAGAATACGCTCAAGAATCGGGTCGAGCCGACGGCACCTTTTATACCCGATGCTCACCGCTAAACAGACTGTATCATTTTCTGACGTTTTTGATGATGGAGACAAAGAAGTCGTTGTTGACAAATGATGACAAATGTTTCAGCGTGGCAAAAAACGATGGTGTCAAAGGCAAAGCCTAATTAGGTTGTAAACCCTAACACAACAAGCCCCCACAAACTCGATACACCTCCCAAGTAATTGGGTTCCATTCTGCTATGCACTATGTAAACGCAATCGCTACAATCACACCTAGTCTACCCTCAAGCGTCCACAGCCGTTGAGGTGCTCCCCACCGCTTCGTCGTCTTTATTGTTGGATGTTCAGTATCTGTACCCCGTACTGACCGTGAGGGAGTGCACGACTTGCGATCATTCTTTCTCTTCCGTCCATTTAATCGACTTTAATGGCAAGGTGTGCCAAACATGCCCTGAGCATTCGAAGCTCAAGCGGAAGCCGGACTACACTTCATGGACCGAGTGGTTAGTCATTGTCTCTCGATGGGGCAAGTCGGCACGTTACTACTATTAATTACTCAATCTCCAAACTAGATCTATTTTTTTGCTAGCAACATTTAAATGACCTAAAGCCCGAATAAGCGCCCGCAGAGGTGAATCTTGAGACCATACAAGTGAATCTCCATCTATACGATCTTCCAATTGAGGTCCGCGCTTCAAGCGATCTTTCTACCGAGGCGAGCAGGAAAGCTTGAGACAGGGAAGTCGGCGAACTGGTTTTCGAAGTCACGACCGCCACCCACAGCGCTGGCGGTATAAATAGTTACGTAGAGATGGCCACATATTTCATGTAAAAAAGAGCACCAGTCGTTTTTATGTGCCCAAAACGAGGGAGTCGCTCCGCCAGAGGACAGCTGTAAAGGATCTGTCGACAAGAAGACCCGTGACAGTCAACGCATGGAGCGCCGTCACTGCCAAGACACATTCCTATTTTCTATAGACCGACAGGCACGATATTTTACTGTGACTGTTGATTGATTGATGCTTGTTTGTTAGAGTCCCTTGCAGCCGAACTTATGTGTTACAATGCAGGGACTATGGGTTTTATACATATAATGGTCAAGACTATAGGCAGTTTCTCTCCATCCTGCTATCGGCCCAAATTGGGCTATACTAAAGAGGTGGAAATCGATGCCATCTACGGCATAAATAATTCCGGGATAGTACCATTTGCAGTCGTGGTTGAGCTCGATGGAATGGGGGGTTCACATCGTTGATCTTTTTGAACGCACTCTGCCTAATGGAAAGAGTGAGCGTCTAGCGGGAAAGAGCGCTATTGGGGAGCTGGCGGTCGATTTTCAAATCTTGAAGACTGACGAACTCAACCCAGATTTCTTTGGGTGTGATAAAGACTAGAGCAAAATCAACGCCATTCAAGCTATTGGCGGCGATGATATAACCGCCCGACTTTGCTATCGGCGTGCCATCATGGCGGCTATAGAAATGCTCGACTAAAAAAGTCTCAGTTGTCGTAGCGCATACAACCCACAAAAGCTCTGCAGAGTCGGGGCTGTCTGGAATTTATACTAGGTACTAGGCAAAGCCTAGAGGGCTGCAAACCCTAACACTATAGCCCATATCGACCACATCACATTTGCTTTGTTAGAATAAAATGCGCTGAGCGTGAGTTTTATGGTGAATCTACGGATTTCGCATAAGTGGCGCGGAACAGCAGGACAGGGGTTATTCAGAGGACACACAGAACTACTAGGTAATGGTCCGCTGGACTCGAAAACTAGATTCTTTTAGGATTACAGCGAGGAATAAAGACACATCAATCAATCAATCGATCGCTTTGTGAGTATGGTTTATTGAAAGAAACGGCAAGACACTCACTAGTTATGTCGAAAAATCAACTATAGCCACCAAAGAAGTAAATATCAAACTCTAACCATCGAAACTAGAGTTCATTCACTTTGCTAAGTCGAAAAAGGTGATTTGAGCATCTATGGAGGTAGACGGACCGGTAGTCGCACCCCAAGACACCGTCAAATGGCTACTATTCACGTAAGATCCCACATAAACTTCCATCAACATGTCCGTGATCGCGCGAGCAGGGGAGTGAAAGTGAGACAATGCTCTACGAGAAAGCTGTAAAAGATGAAGTAACGTATAGAAAGAAAAGACAGAAAAAGCTATCTAATCAGGGCGGGGAGTACACCAAAACATAGACCAGTTTAGGCGTTGCACAAGTCTCCCGAAGGGGTAAGATTAGTAGTACCTAAACTGGCTCCCGGTAACAAGCTTCGTCGCAACGCAGTTTCCGCCTCTTAATTCATCTGCTGTCAATACCTTTAAACAATATGTATTAGGTCTGCTAACCAGATTCTTAGCTATTGCGTCCCCATCCGGGTAGTTACTGTCTTGCATTGTCAACGGTATGTAAAAAAGATGTCGAGATTTATGATGGAACTGACACGGATCACAGCACATTATCAGGCTACTTGTGAGACTGCCCCCCACTCTTGACCTAAGAAAAATAAAAGTTGTTATATTTCTGCACTCGTAGGATTACGATCCATGTATTTTGGAACTGGAAATGGCTAGACTTAGTCTTACACAGTGGGAGTGACTTTGTACAACATTTGGTCAAGGCCGGCTGTATATGTTGAGCTTCGAACCCATATCATGAAGAATGAGACGTGAACATGTACAACTATTAGACCACAAATTGACCTATTCTCACTTAAAGATAGGATATTTGACGAAGTTAAAGTTTATGTACAGTGGGATAATCCTGAAACGATAATTATTTTTTCCCCACGTTCAAAAATCAAAATTCTTGTCTTTAAAAATTCAATGTCCAGCTACACCATGGTCAAAAAAACCTCATGGCAAGCATACTACACCCAGAAGACTTTCTAGAGTCATGAGCTACTGGCGCATAGGTTTAAATGGCACTGCTCTATCGACTTTAGAGGGCATTCCTATCGCCGCTGTTTATAGGATCCGGAACCGGTGGAAGGACAATCATGAAGGCATCACTTCCAACCGGCCCTGGAGAAGCCAGATAATGTGCGACAGAGACAAAAGGCAGCTCATGGGACTCCTCAAAAGCAACGCTTACATCACATAGAGAGAGCTCAAATCAGGGGTCAATAATGAATACAGTATGACCTTCCTAAAGAAGATTGCTGCCCAGAATGACTTCAAAAAAAGAATGGCCCTTAGGAGGCCAAAATTGACAGATTCTCACGCGCAAAAGAGGCTCGAATTTGCAAGGAGATATGTAAATATGGGGGAGGAGTTCTGGAAATCGGTCATCTTTACAGATGAGTCCTCCATAAACCGGGGAGAACGCCCCGGTCCGGTCCGGGTTTGGGTGCCCCGGGGTAAGTTTTTCAAATAGTGATATCTCCACCAAAACTCACTCAAAATAGACAAAACTAGGCTTTATGAGGACCTAGTTCAAATGGTTCCTACGTCAAATATACAGAGCCTCATGGTTTGGGGTTGTGTAGGCTTCAATCTCAAGATTAATCTAGTCTTTGTCAAAGACTACTATGAACCAGGAAAGAGATCTTTGACAGGCCAGGGCTGTGTTAATATGCTTTCTGACGAGCTCCCTCAATATCTGGAGACCCATCCTATCTTCGAGCAAGATAATGCCCCTATTCATAGGGCTAGTGTTGCTACAAAGTGGTTTGATATGCAGGATATGGAGATGATATTGTGGCCGGCCATGAGCCCTGATTTGATCCCCATAGAAAACATGTGGGCTTTGCTTAAAAGGGCTATTATCAACATATATTCAAATATTAGCACCTGGAAACAGACTGACAAAAACACCGAACGGTTCAGAGCTATTATTGACGAGGAATGGCAGAATCTAGATCAGGAGATCGTTGACGATATAGTCATGTCGATGCCACGCCGACTTCAGGCTGTCATCGATGCCAAAGGATGACACACAGAATAATAGTACTATTTTGTATATCATTTTTAGCCCTTTTGACAGCGCCTCTTTTAATGTAGTTTTGGTATTTTTGACAATTTAATTGATTCAGTTATGATAGATTTGTCAAAGTAGCAATTTTTGTTGAGTCGAATGATAGGATTACAAAAAAGACTAATTATCGTTTCAAGGTTACGTGACTGTACGTCGTGATGTTCTAAGTTTGACTGTGAGGACCATGCGAGTCCGGGTGTAAATAGAGAAAATAATCCAATTTAACTCACCTCCGGCAGCTGACTATGTAGCAGTGCCCGGAGGGCATTCGGAGGGTTGAAGAATTCAGAAGAAATGTCTCTTGGTATTGGAAAAAAACGGGTATCCTGCTCATTTGCAACGCTCTTTATGACCGCCACCCCGTGACGACGAATTCACCTCAAAGCCCTGGTTCTATAGCCTCCTTGGATCTCACCCGATATTGATACAATAGAACTACTATAAAACCTAACAAAGACGCTCGAAGAAGGTGGACTCAGACATCGGCCGACACTGCCGTTTCGAGAGAGACAGTTATACACATCACCCTGAACTACCCGGGGTTGCGGGACACTCGACTTCGGCGAACAACCCTGACGCACGAGAGATTCTTCACTGAGAAAGGACAATCATCAATGTTCAACTTCATCAAAAGGACGAAATTAGACACACGACCGCAGTCTCCACAGCCATTAGCATCAACCAATACACGCCCAAACATCATATCCATTCTGACCTTCACACCGGCCCCGCCGGGTGCTTCGCCACCACTAAAGCCAGATCTCCAATCAGTCGAAGCTACGGAGGTCCTAAGAACTCTACCCTATATGTTAGAGCTTGCAACCCTTTAGGCTTTACCTGGTACCTGAGATGAACTCCAGACAGCCCCCGCTTTGCAGGGCTTTCATTTCTTTTCTTTCTTCTTCAAGAAAGCCTCTGCTCTTCGTATTCAACGCCTCACAAGAGACAAGTCCTTAAGATGAGCCGTTAGGTGGCTTATAGGCTACTTCTCCAACAAATAAGTAACGCTGGCCGTTAACAGTTAAGAAACAGAGATGCGCTTAGAATACCCTAGTGTGTCGCACGGGTCTCTGTTATCATCTATTCTCTTCATCACTGTAGCTTCCTGGATGTGAAGAAGAACGCTAGCAAATCCAAAGGTCGTCACCTCTCTCCTCTCCTCTATATTCTATAGTCTCCCCGTCTCCCCGTCGCTCATACTCTGTTACAGACAACCCCTAGAGCAACTCCCGCGCCTCGTACACCAACCTAAGAGCACTCAACGGCCTTCGACCTTGTTCCGAACATCGCACCCGACTTATTACCATGAACAAGTTTGAGTGCCACCAGTCGTTCCTCTTGGGGAGCCTAGTGTGACCTCTAGTGTGGTCTATAGTTTGGCGTACTCCCCGCCCTAATTAGATAGCTTTTTCTTTCCTTTAGTAGTTCACGTTACTTTCTATCTTTTTGCCGCTCCCTTATAGATCACTGTATCACGCCTCCACTCCGTCTCCTCATCCAAGTCTTGGCCACCCTCCTCGATTCACTTTTTCGTACCAAATACTGTGTACTTGATGAAGGCAGGTAAAGCCTACTTGCCCTTGCTACTTTGAAATAGGACCTCAAGTCTGGAGAGTTTGGTCTCCATTGACACAAACACCTTCTTTCTCGTCGACCTGATTCTGGAGCATATTGGCGAAAAATGATTTTGTTGCTTTGTGGTTTTTATAGATTTATGACTACTTGGACAATGACGCAGCATTCACAATTAGCGATTTCCACTGCGATTATCAAGGTGTAAATTGGGGTACAGAGATATCTTGCATCATAAAGTCACGTGAGCAGTCCCTACACGGGATTCTAGATTATGGGATGCGGGAATCATGTTACTAAGCTGTTGTCCCATTGTCATGGTAGACGAGAGCTTGATATCTTGGGAATGTAGTCTCTCCCCCTCTCCCTCTTTCCATCTTCTTCTCTCCCTCTTCTAGTTAGATAGCTGATCCGACAGTATAGAGCCAACAACAAATACAATTATCTTGATCCCTTCTCTATGCTCTGATATTGACAGCGATAACCACACTTTGGCACAAGGCATTACTAACTCTCATATCTGAGCAATGATACCAAAACGCACACGGCCTTTTAACACCTTCACTGGAACCATTTGTGTAGATGATTCACACACGTTCCGGCTCCAGTTGTTCCACTAAGATGTTGATTGTTTGTGGCTGCCTCATTTGTCCTCTTCCCAATATTAATGCATAAATCCAAGGGATCCGCGATAGGGTGTATCGTTTGACTTTAGTTCTATCAATGTCTCACGTTATAGGGAACTTTGTATTATCAAGAAATACGTGGGGTAGAATTGTGGGTTTTGGCATTACATGATTTCCAGACACTAAGCTCCTTTTTTTTACTTGAGAGTCGTTATTTGACGGAATGATGTTTCGGAAATCCGAGGATTCCAACAGCGTATCCTCTTATCGCCATATTAACCATCATCTTTATCGAGAGTAGCCTAGTTTGAATGTGCATAGCATGAACGCAAGAACTTTCGGAATAACCTAGCATTGCTTTGAGACCAAGGTTTTGCACCCTTTGAATGGATTTTATTTACTGAACCATATTGATATGCGCCTTATCCTTCTTTGTTGTCATGTTTTTCTTGATTTTTGAGTGCGGATTGTTTCCTTTGGAGACCGGTGATCTTCAGTATTGGCGAGGCTGGTTATTAATGGTTCCGTCTTGGAAGCAGTCGAGGTCTACGTATTTGTACTCAGGCAAAATCTCAGCCAGTATACACCAATCACCTGGCTTTTGGGCAGTCCTCTGACCGCAGTCTTATATATGACGCGTGGGGTCAATGTAGTCACACTAAAATCGGACATTATAGACAGGTTACAAGGAGTTCGATGAGGAAGTAGAATACTCTCAAGACTCGGGTCGAGATGACGACACCTTATATACCCGATGATCCTCACCGTCAAACACACTGTATCATTCTCTGACTTCTTTGATGATGAAGACAAAGAAGTGGTTCGTGACAAATGACAACAAATGTTTCAGCCTGGCGAGAAACGATGGTGTCGCCCAGGTGGATAGCGAACATCAGAGGGATGTCATCTTTTTCTAGAGTTTTCCTTCTTCAATCCCTCGCATCTGTACATTGGCCCATCAGAGCGTGAGACAACCTTTGTTCCCCTCTTCCATTGAATTTTGTCTCGAGATCACGAAGACAGTTATGGCAGACGGGAGAGGTGCTTTCTCTCAAGATAATGAACCTCTGCCTGTCATGGTGGCAACTGCGCAAGCGGCTGCTGCACCGATGGCCAATAACGCCACGGGTGTGATGTGCCCGTGAAGTGACAGTGTTTTAAACAAGTACCTGCATACGGAGCCACTCCTCATCGGAGTAGATAATGTTACTAGGGCCGCGCGGCTACGCGTGGCTGTTCTGTTCCGGGACTGCCCAGTCACTGAGGGTGTGCTCCTTACAGAGGAGGAAAAAAACGTGTTAATATGGCACGAAAGAAGTTAGCCAAGATGAAGAAGGCAGGCCATGCACGGGCGCAACCGGAGACACAGGGAAAGAGTTACCTTTGCTCCCCGGCAGAGCTCATCGATCAAGCTGTTAAGACGGTTACTTTACATTTAGCTCCGGGAAGGCTCACCACACCTGCATATTTTCGCCGGCTGACAAAGCCAGGATTGTGGACCAGAGGAGACACAGAGATCAAACTGGTGCTTCTCAGCGAGAAGTCTCCCGGAAAATGGCGCGCAGTCCTGCCCTGTCCAATTGTCCTGGCTACCGAGAAGACAAAACAGCTTTCAGAGGTACTGAAAGAAAAGGCAGGAGTCATCTATCATTTATGGCAAGTCTGCATGAAGGGAATAGTTCTACTGGGGAAGAACTCCCTTGATATTTGTGGTTACTGTTTTATTTAACGTCTACCTAACAAGTTTTACCGGTTACTACGACCGCTCTCCAGGCAACAAGGGGCCAAAATGAAGTCGGAATCTCAGTATTGACACAGTGATCTATAAGGGAGCGGCAAAAGATAGGAAGTAACTTCCAATATTAAAGAAAAGGAAAGCTATCTAATTATGCCGGGGAGCACGCCAAACCATAGACTATCCTACAGGTTACACCGGTCTCCCAAAGAGGAAAGACTGGTAGCACCTAAACTGTTTTCACGGTAACAAGTATCCCCCGCTGAGTGGTCGGCAGTTGCGAAAAGTGTATCAGCATAGAGGTCCTCCCAAGACTAGACAGAGAGCCAGATGAAAAGTTAGAAATGAAAAAACAAAAATAAAAAACACCGAGGGTCTATACTCAGCACGACCCGAAGGCGCCCCGCGTGGTCCAGACTCGTCCTGGTGTTTTCGGCCTACAGCCGATCCAGCAATACAATAAAAAATCTCTCACCTCAGAAGATTTTGGTTGTCGACTTTCGGGTATCGACAGTGTGAAAATCCTTTCCTCTGTCCTCCATCTCAAAAAAAGTGTGTCGTCGACTTTATCAATACCGTTCACTGAATTCCAGGACACAAAGAGACACATCCAACGCGGAACCTTCTTCCGAGAAACGCACCGAAAGTGAAGGTGAAAGGCCCTGAATGTATCCATACTCCAGAGAAAAAGCTCTTGTGAGGGTCAAGAGATGCCAAATTGGCAGCAATTGATCAGGTTGAGCCTAAGAAGAGGCAAAAACCTGGGGAAAAAGGGAAGAGGGGAGTGGTGTACGGTTTAATACAACCGACAGCGAATTCGGGGATCCTCCATCTCGTGTCCGATGGAAATGGCATCTCCAATCCCGAAGGCACGATTCCGAAGGTATTAAGGGGGAAGGTTGAGAATTCCCTTGCAACCTCGGGTTTTGAGGCCTTGCGGGTGACCCGCCAGCTATTCCCACCGGAGCCCCGATGGCGCATTGGTTAGGCGCTGGGTGTACTTCTTCATGGAAGAAGTAGCAGGTTCGATCTCTGCTTGGGTTAAACCAGTGACCACTAAGTTCAAGGCTGCACCTGGCAACTACACCTTTATAACTTAGTAACTGTCAGCTCTGGGGAGGGTCTTCTAACTGCGGGTCGCGTCGGAGTGCTAGAATTCGGGTTGCTATATACTGGGTTGGGGGATATGAGGTGTTTGCAGAGTAGATTAGTGTCAATTGGGTATGTAGATGTGTTAGCATGGTGATATTACAATGGTGACCCCTGCACAGCATCCTTGGTTCAGCTGTGGGAGATTACATTTCAACCTGTTGCCCGGCTATTGTGATAGATGGGCGCTTAAGATCTTGGGGATATAGTCTCTCCCCCTCTCCTTCTTTCTCTCTTTTTCTCTTCCTCTTTTAGTTAGACAACTGATCCAACAGTAACTAGACTACAATCAACACAACTATCTTACCCTCCTCTCAATACTCCGATATTCATAACGTTACTCACACTTTAGCAATTAGTGACTAGCATAGGTTGAACTTAGATGTCCTGCAATACAGAACGTCTCTCCATAAGATAAACCTGTGGAGGTACTATGCTCTGCTCCCCTCAAATGGAGTGGTATTCTCCAGTTCCGCGCATCACCCAGTGCACCAAGTGTTAGGGTTTACAACCTAATTAGGCCTTGCCTTTGACACTATCGTCACGTGTCATGCTGGAACATTTGTCATCATTTGTCAGATACTTCGTTGTCTCCATCATCAAAGAAATCACAGAATGATACAAGGTGATCAGTCGGTCACAAGGGGTTTGATGGCTACAAGGCGGTCAACGGTGAGCACTGCACATAAAAGGTGCCATCAGCTCGACTCGGCTGTTGAGTGTCTTCTGTTTATCTATCGAACTCCGTGTTACCTCTCTTTACTGTCCGATTTTAGTGCGACTCCATTGACCCTTACACCAAGTGCAAGGCCTACGGGCATGCACGACACCAGTGCAAAAGCCGGAAGCCTAGGAAATGTTTGTGTGACACGGGGCATGAACCAGCCGACCATAAATGCAGCAAGCATAGGTTTTATGGAGACCGGCTATACAAAAGTATCCGGGAGGGCCGGGCTGAGGAAAGTATGTGGTGGACGAACCGGAAGAGGGCCATAGTTACGGAGACCCCACCAACGGTCTATAAGGCTGCTTCGGCAGCTTTGAAAGCGGTACTGGTCTTCACTGCTGCTTCCTGTACAGACACTTCAAGCTTCGGCTTTAACGTGCCGACGGGTACGTTATCCTATTCTCTCCCATCAATTCAAAGCATCACCGGTGGGCAGAGGTGGCTAACCACTGCTTCTGCATCTGCCACTATTGCGCCAAACACAAGCAGCTTCTTCTCTGTAATGCACAGTGACACGTAAGATGTCAGGGTCAGTTGAGTCACACTAAAATCGGACAGTAAAGACAGGTAACAGAGAGTTCGATAGAGAGACAGAATCCCTCAATGTCTGGGTCGAGCTGATGGCACCTTTTATGTCCGGTGCTCACTGTTAGTCGCCTTGTGACCACCAGCCACCTGGTGACTGACAATCAATCACCTTGTGACCGCTGATCACTTTGTAGCATGCAATAAATGATGACAAATGTGGTTGTAAACCCTAACATATTATTGTTTGTGTATTAAGGTATTTAGTGTTGTCAAAGTTACTAGAACGCTCTTCCAGTAAAAATTGTTCACGAGTAGCTATATATATCTTGTGTGACATCTGTGAATTCTTTGTGATTCTTTTGAAGGATGGTGACTATAATGGACATTGCAGTTAGCATGCGCTACCATCTTGTGACACCATGTAGTGCCCGTTTCAGTGGTAACTCATCCATATCAATGTAAGGGTTACGGGTACACAAGAATTGTACACCCTGCGAACTATGCCAAATGAAGCTCATGTATTACGGTAGTGTCAGATATCACGACAATGGTAGCGGCTGAATGTGGCAATTAAAACGTGACTCCTCTTCTATCTTCCTAGTATCTCGATGTCATGCCTTACGAAGCTATTGACGAGTGGGTTACCTCACTCCCTAATGAATATCCGTCTGCGAACTCTTTCATGACTGGTGTAATCATCTTGCGATAGCCTGGAAACGTAACAGGTGGTCAGTTGAAACTAATTATACTAGGTTCGTCAGGACGGATTGTTGTATTAGTTTCGGCGGTTGTTCTCATTCGGTTCTATACCTCGTGTTAGTGTATTTATTATCCAGTACTCTCGTTCCTCTAGTGGTGTCCTATTTGGTCTCGCTCCCTAATGGTCGTCAAATAAGGTCAGTGTTATGATGTGTGTAGATAATAAATACTTGCGATTGCATGGCACCTGGGGTATGTGAAGCATGAGAGTTCTACCGGATGTTATTGACGACGATGGCCTTTTTATCCTTTAAGTTCATAAATCTACTGATTCTGCTAGCCTATCTATTATTTATATCTGATGTATCCAGGAATACCAAAGGGTTGCGTCGGTCGTCACGGTGTGCCAGTTGTAGAAAGTTATTTCGTCAGCGCCTGTTTAGGACACGTGACTAGGTCGGCTAAGAAGAAATAGTCTACTAGCGACTGAGCCTTTGTGGTCATTGTCAACTGAATTAATTGTGGAACCTGGGTAAATACCCAAGAAGAAAGGACTGGGTAGTCCTTGAGGTGTATTATGGATATATATTTGATGCGCCTTCAGCGATTGTGTTTTATTTTTGAACTGGGAGACATTAGCATACCACTGCATCAAAAAGAAGTGGAACCTTGAGAATTGTTGTCAGTGCATGTTCCACGAGAGACTATTTAGGATTATCTTCTCTAGTGTCCTATATAGTGTTGTATAAAGCAAACATGTGTGCAATTGGCGGGGGCCAATATCCATTGGGTAGGGCAGAAGCTACTAGTTTTACAGAAAGGCTATTGTAGTACAATAATATTTCCGAGGTCGGTTGTACTGTTATTGTAACTTCTTGTATCCTTTGTTATAAAGACCTCTGCCCCTACTTGTACATGTCTATCCCATGCTATTCCATGCCCATTGCTAGGTCACATTTGCTCCAACTGCCCCTTTTCGTGACCCCAATACTGGCCTCACTTTTTCCCTTGTACATATCGAGACTTTTTGGTACTTTGGCCTCGGCTTTCTTGTCAACAAAGTATACATTCAATATTGGACTGAATGTACTAAATAGTTTGAATACTATGATAGAATTTCAATGATGTATTGATTGGTTGAACTATCTACCAAGGTCAAGATTGGATTGGTATCACAATGCTTATCTTTATTCACGTATTCACGGTATGAGACGACCTAGGGTGTAGACCGTTATCTAGACACATAACTAGAAACTAGGTCTCATGTACAGATGGCTTTGTGCTCGTCACCGGTTTAACCGGAGCGGGCTGATACGCAGAGAAACTCGACGAATAGGTTGTGACAGACACTTGTCATATAGGCAAGCGGCATGAAGTTGCCGATTCTGAACTTGTGGCTACAAGAGTTGGTCTTCAAACAATCCCTCAGTCCATTCTTCACAACTGGGGGCGGATTTGGACCTGCTCTGACACCACCACCACTGTCAAAAGACTCAACACACCCGCGAAAAGAACTAGGTCCTCGCAGCATGAAGCTGGCAAAGCCAAACAACTGATCGACAAGGACATGAACACTTTCCACCTACATACCGACGTCGTTAAAAGTTGTACATATACAATGAGTCGCCACCTTTATAAACAAGAACTAACCACTGAATTATAAGCTCGCCGTTCGCAAAGGGAGAGTTTGATTATCTAACAGGTTAAAAGGGAAATATAAATGTTGTTCTTCAAAGCACCAAGCAGCATTTCAATTTTATAAGACGTGACAAGTTGTTCACAATACCATTGCAATGGTTTAGCGAGCCTTCTGAAAGACAAAAATATTACTTCACATAGCTCAGTATTGATACTTTTAAAGCTCGATCATTGTCAAACAGCCAGTGGAGCTATTTGACTTGAATATTTAAGAATATCGCCATGTCCACTCGAGAATATATAACTGACAAAATGGTCGTAAAGTAATTATTGCACCTTGGATATCTACGGTCACGTTGACGTTAGATCATTGTTTCTCGGGCCTTGTAGCAGAGGTTTCACCAGATCAAAGTCTTTTGTTTCACTGTTTAAGACAAGTTTGAAATATTACCGAATCGGGGTTGGTCATATTGACGGGGCGTTCCGTTGGATTTTAACACGGTGCTTTCTTGAACTACTGAGCTTTTGTTTAACTGCGGCTTCTTCTAGAGCCTAGGTACTTTTGATAGGCGCCGGTGAAAGTGCTTCATGTTTCTTTTCTCGGAACCCAGATGTTTTCATAATGAAGATGTAAACAAGAAAATCAAAAATTAAACTGAAAAATAGATTGTAGACGGGCACGACTTTGAAGGTAACATTGATCGTCATAACAAACTTCTACACATGCAATGGAATAGGCTTGGTCCAAGTATATAAGTCGCGGAGCACAACTCACTAGTTTACAAAATAATAAACTGTCAAAACAAACTACTCAGACATCTTACATGAAACACTTTAGCAGACACCTTGACCCGATTCCGTGGTAAATTAGAATATAACCTAGCGATAAAAACCGCGGAGCTGAAAAGAAAGCTATAACTACCTTCGCGTTCCAATTTCTCTTCGCCTTGAACAGTATACACGAATGAGTTGTGGTTTTTGTGAAGTGAATAAGCATAATGTATATCGCTGACATTTACCAAAACAGGCCTTTATGTGCAAGGTCAACCGTAAGGGTTACCCAGACAAAAGACCCTAGTTCGGTATTTGATGACCAGAGCGGTAGTTGATTCATTGCTACTAAACGCAGGTATTGTTCATGACATTCAAATACGTTAACATGCGGGCACTGACTACCAGATTGTCTTTAAGTCAGCCTCGATGCCTTTTCAGGCCAACTGTGGCATCATTGTATGTTAAATTCCAGGAGCCACACGCCATTATTGTACGTAATATTGACGAGTATCTATAGGAGACAACTATCCACCGCGAATGTGCCTAGTCATGTAGTGACGCGGGCACGTCGTTGGCCAGTAATTGGTGGTCTTGGTATGGCCGCGGTTGTGGGATACTATGCCAGTGTGATTTTCAATAGTGGACCTGACGCTGAGGTTTCATGCACACCCGGTTTGGAGGGATGCATTCCTACAGGACGGCCGTCACCAGCATCAAACATGACAGCTGAAGACTTTGATAGTAGTCTCGATGGAACGGAGTCCTGGTCTGGAATTCTAAAGCTACGTAAGAAGATGGCGAAGCACGCAAGTGGCGACGTTCTTGAAGTTGCAGTTGGAACAGGTCGTAATGTTGAGTACTACAACTGGCAAACGTTGGTGCCACGCACTCCGGCCGATTTGCTCGCATCAAAGAAGCCCGGTGCGTTGAAATCCTACACAGGAATTGACATATCACCTGATATGTTGGAGGTAGCGGAGGCGAAAATCAAGACCCGCGTCCCAATTGAAGACGAGGAAAAGCCTGTAATCGGGGTTCATGGGGATGGTGCACAACACGCCGCCGGGTCATTGTCCTATGCCAACGGGCTTATCCGGCTGGTGAAGTCAGACATACAAACCTTCATACCATTGGTAGGCGAGACGCAAAAGTATGACACAGTTCTGCAAACATTTGGCCTTTGCAGTGTGTCTAATCCTAAGAAGGTTTTGGCTGGTATCGCATCTGTTACAAAGCCAGAGACAGGACGCATCATTTTACTCGAGCACGGAAAGGGATCATATGGGGTTGTCAATGGGATGCTGGATCGTAGTGCGCCAAAACATTTTGCGCGATTCGGTTGTTGGTGGAATCGCGATATCGAACATATCGTCCGAGAAGCAGTGAAGGGGGTGCCTGGACTTGAGGTTGTTAAAATTGACCGGCCTTGGTTTCAGCTCGGGACGTTGTATTGGATTGAGTTGAAGGTTAGTGAAACGAAATAGACTAGATATATGACAAACAATGAAGACCAGTCAGTTATCTACAGCGAGGAAGTCTGTGACATTCAAATCTACTGACGGAGAAGGGCGTACAGTTGATCTGATTGATGTACATTTATAGAAGACAATGATGTAAACGCAAGTTCACATTACAAAACTTAGAATGTGAATGTAATACTACCACATGGACAATCGACAGGACGCAGAGTGCACAAGTTCTCAAGAGGATATTTTACTTAAATTGAATAGCTATCATGAATATAAACTGGAATAATGATTGTCAAAACAATAAAATACAGACATATGAAATCAACAACTCCATGTGATGAAATCACATGGTAGGTATGCTCTGCGTGAAGGGGTGCAAATTAGGGAATGAATGGTAGACGATCGTTTAAACCGGAGCATAAGGAGATTGTCTAGCAGTTCTCGAACTTTGGAGTTGTGCACGAGGGTATCCAAGTGCTATTGATAAAAATGCTCATCACATAAGGCGTCACTGGTAACATGAGTACAAACCATGAACTCATTACTGGCATCTGGAGTTTTCCAAAACCGACGACTTTGTGTATGGTGCTATAGTTATAGCGGCATATTGCAATGGCATGTCAGGTTATGACATTTGATTAGGATGGCAACGGCAGAGGGGCAATAATCGGGGTTTGGTGTTGAGAAAAGAGGGGAGAGGCATAGATCAAATGACAACATCGCGGAACACGGAATGGAACACAGAGCTACAGCCAGATATGGCAATATCACTGGTAGACGCCCTCTACTGAAGATACAGACACAAAAGTCCCTCAAGGGAATGGCATCAACATGGACAGGTCGAGAACATACAACATACTAAGATCCTCTATAGAGGAGATAGACAATGAAGACACTGACAACGGCATAACACAGCAGTGCTTTTGATGCACAACTGATCGGGGCCGCCACAGCTGGTATGTGGATAGACTTGGGCTTTTGCCAGCATATGAAGATGTCGAACGAGCCGACATGGTAAAAAACATGTCAGTTAATTGCATCAGAACATGCTGTCGAGCTCATCAAGGTTGAGAGTTTGAGGAACATAATCCCACGAAGCCAACGAGAGGCCAAGAGGAACCCATTGATCAGACTCAGTGTCTTTCTTTGGGGGACTCGATTGTTCCTTGAGGTGCAGGCCACTTGACGATGGCCCACCGTTCATGAGACCGCTAACGCGGGGCTCATTTGCCCAGAGATCATACTTGGGCAGATCATCGATAAATGCAAGTTCGGACTCAGACTCAGATGACTCATAAAATGACGAAGGCAGATCGGAACCATCAAACTTGAGATTCTGGAGACCTGTCGCCGTTTGAGTAAATTCGTGTTCATCCTTTTCCAAGGGCGGCGGGGGTCCGCGTCCCCGACGGTACTTCAGCCAAGGCTGGGAGTGGGCATCAGAGTCAATATCGTCAACATCATCGGCACTATCCAATTCCGGAGAAGAAAGATCGACTTCAGGTGACAGGCTACGCTCGCGGCGTTCGTCCTGATCCGTAGAAACATCGTCATCGTCACCATCAGACTCTTCATCCGAGGCCGCTGACGCATCGCTGGAATCCTCGGGAGACGAAAGGATATCCATATTGCTCTCTGAAACTTCGTTTGAAGCGGTAGATGCTGCCGGAATAGGCAAACGGGGGCACGTGGTGAGGAAGAAGTATGTGCGGCGTGGGTGGACAGTTTCCAGCTCCTTTCCAATAGGGCAGGGGGACTTTGGGGTCCAGGATGAACGCTTGATGAAGCCAGACAACCGCGATGCAACAATAGCGGAAGGGTTCGCGGATCTAGAGACACAGAGAAATGTTGTTAGTACTGGGGCCTGGAAACAGAACTTGTAGTGAGTCGAGGCAAACTATGAAGTGCATAAAGATTGCCATGACAAACACATGTTTCAAGGTTGCAAACTTACTGCTTCATGATGTTTAACTTGGAAGAGATGAGCTCAGTAATCTCTTTGATAAGGTGAGGCCGGTTTCCCGAAATGTGAAGTTGCTCCATAGCAGCTCTTACAACCTCATCGTCAACATCGCCCCAGGGAACAGATGTGACTTTCACCTTTCCGCCAGTTCTAGATGGCGCCATCCCATCATTGCGAGAGAAAGAGCGTCCGGTGGACCGCTTTAAGCGTTTGGCTTGAGGCTCATCTTCCGAGTCAGAGGGAGCACTACGACGCAGACGTGCCGAGGCCTTGTCCGCGCTCTTGGTGATAGAGTTGGTGACTACAGCTCGTTGGACCATGGTCAAGGGCACATGGACACCAAGAGATGGAAGAGAGAGAGACTTGCGCCGGGTATTGTAAGGCATAATTTCGTATGTAGAATATGAGAAAAAGACAGAATGTGTAATGAGAAATACAAAGTGTCGACAGCAATGACTGGATCAATTGAGGACGGCTAAGAAGAGACTGTTGAGCTTAAGGTTGGTGATTTTGTTGCGTTAGAATAGGAGCAGGATCGAGCGTTTTAGAAAGACAGGAAACACAGAGTACAATGATTGGAATGAATAGAAAGTAATGTAAGCTTGAGGGTAGATAGCAAGTGATATGAAGTACAAGTTTTATGTAGAATAGACGCGAAGGAAGAATGTATAAGAAGGAAAAGAAAAGAAAGAAAAAGAAGAGTGAGGAGAGGAAATAAGAAGAATACAAGTATGGATCAGCAACAAAAATTTGGATGGAGATTCAGACCAGCCAGTTCGAGGGAGTTACCAAACACGGACCGCAAAGGCTGGGCGGTGGGTAGTTACATTTTTTTCCCTCACTGCGCTGGCTGTCAAATTTCGACAAATGACGGACCAGATGAAGGTAATGCTTGTGTATACGTTACGGGTAGTTGTCGCCGGACTAGGCCAAAACGGATAGTAATCCTACGGCTGTTCTATGCTATTCGTGGTTGGCGCCGGCCACCACGACAAGCAAGACACGCACTAACCGGAGAAGGTATAGAGCAGTGAACAACACATGATCATACACAAATACGCTATAGTTAGTCATTCTACAACACGCGATGACGTGTGTATATCTACAACACACATGGTTGACATGTCTGAGCCTGTGAGTACGATATTGCATCTAATCCTCACATCAATTGTTCTTTCCTGAAACTTTGGGCTTTCTTCGCAGCGGCAGTCGCAAGACTCCTACTTACCCAACTTTTTTTTTTCCGTTCCTTCCTTGACACCCTGTTACCCTGCCAGATGCGTTGATGCGCATGCGACATGCCCCACTTTGAACTTTTTTTTTCCTTCTAGCGCGTTTTCTGCCATACATTTCTCATATTATGTAGGATTTTTCGCTATAGCAAGACAAGGGCGGTGTAAAGAATTTCTGTACCCCACTTTCCACATTTGGAAAAGAGTTAGGAACATAAAATTGTAGAAGCTTTTATTCACAATGGTTTGTGCTTATGCAGGAACCCTGTGGGTTTGGTGGGTACAGACTAACCCAGTCTCTATCAACAAAGAGAAAATATGGGTACTCACATCCGTTTGGATCAATGTGCGTATTGCTATATCTCCAATAACAGAAGAGAAGCAAGTGATTTGTTTAAAGGAAGACATGATTCAAATGCTAGATAAATGTAAAGAAGTGTCAATGTTAGATGTCACACTAATATTGCGTCACATAGGGAGTAGAAAATCCCATTCTAACTTCTATTCTTGCTATGACAAGTAAACTAAAGAAAAAACCAAAATCAACAACGCTTGAAAGGAAACATGAATAGAAAATGCCGACTGAAAGTAATATAAAAATACACCCGTTGATTGTTTACCCACGGAAGAAATGAACCAAAAAATTAGAAAATGTAGCCGTAAATAAGAAATCACTTTCAAGCTGCAGACGAAGCGAATCCACTATAGGGAAGCAGCTCGCAAAACACTATTGAAGCGCTCAGCAACCTATGATAACTTCGTTAGAATGACACAATCACACAGAACAAATGGTATAACATTAGAAACTTACCTCGGGATACGTCTTGATAAATGGCAGCTCGTAGAACTTGTGTTGTTCACTCTTGAGCAGCTCCGAAACTGTCAACAGAACACCCCACGGTTGGTTCCAGAAAGGAATGTATCGCTCCAGAAGCACGCGTGTGATTTGCTGTCGGATTTCAGTAGCATCTGGATCCTCGGGATTTTGCCAGAAGAGATCAAGTACAAAGTGCACAAAGTATGTCGTGTGCCCATTGGGGTAACGGAGTTGGTTACCAATGAACGCAAGAATATAGTAGCTGGTAGCTGCATCAACTTCCCGAATGAGCATACTAAGCAACTCAAACCCGGACGCATTATCTGTGAACTGAGCATCACCATCGACCGAAGGAATTGTTTGAGCAAGGGCACTGTTGGCGATGTGTAGGACAACGTTTTCTATCACTGTCGAATTGGCAGCAACAGGAACGTGACCGAAAGTAGTTTCAGGCCCCGAGTAACTTATGGCGTGTGAAATGTGAGCAACAGCAGCTTCAGAAGGACCACTGGCGAGAGCTCCATCAATGATATCCAGTAAACCAAGCTTTTGGAGGGCTGAGCCAGTATCTACCGGTACCGAAGGTAGGTTGAGGCACCCCCGAAGAGATGTCATAGATAATGGCCGAGTTGCTACACTACTTGGAGTGGCAGTGAGAAGAACCAAAAGAAGTTGAGCGCAATGGTTAGGAACTTGACGGCAAAGAATGTTGTGATTTTTCGCCAGATACTCGGGGAAGTCATGGTTGAGGACCAAAAGCAGTTTGAGAGTCGCGCGGTACACGTCTTTGCAAACATCATGGACATCAGGAGATTTCAACTGTTCGCCGAGGTAGCGAAGTTGTTGGCAAAGAAGATCGGTAAAGGCTTTCTCACACTCCGGACGCTCAGACTTCAACAAGGTAGGAAGCAGGACTCGGTTTTGCACAAGATGCATCCAACCGTAGAAGAATCCGGGGAGATGCACGGGACTAAGATCCATCAGCGTTGAAGCAAACAGCATCATCAGCGAAGCCATCTCGCCCTCGGCCAATGACTCATCCAAATCATTCACCTGCATGATTACAAGCGAAATTAATTTGAAGTAGACACGTTGAGTGAACAATTCACCCTTCATCGTATGGTGTCGATAGATCATCAAGCGGGTAATAGCTAAGAATGAAGCCAAGAAAGCATACCGATTGGTTTCAATGTCCTGGATAGGGGAACCGGGACCCAGACAAATTCCAACAAGTCGAGACAAAGACTCGGCAGCGCTGAGTCCATCTTCTACGTGACCACGACTACGGCTGTCATATTGAGCAACACATACCTCCATAGCCACACGGATCAAGAGATAAAAGTCATCCTTGGAAACGAGAAGTTCTCTAGCTTGCATCTGCTTGAGGAACACAGGAAGAACTTCGCTAGCATCAGGATTGTAGCAAATGCGAGTCCATTCTTGGAAAATGTAGTTGAACTGTTCCCAATCGGCATCTGGCATGTTGCTGGGCACCAAACTGGGTTTCACTAAAGAGGCTTCCTCAAGAGCAGCCTTTAAATGGCTACAAACCATGTTATCAGGCTCTTCCTGAATCCACGACCACGCCTCCTCCAGACTACGCAAGATATCAGCATAGAAGATAACAGGTTCAGGACAAACAAGTGCAAGCTCAATGACCAGCTCCAATAGCTTGACATGCGACTCTTTTCTTTGGTGAATCCCACGGGCAACGTAAATGTCAATACTGTGCCAATCAAGAAGATCAGTTTCAAGAAGAGCAGTGAGCAAAGCACGGTGCTGCAAATGCTCAGTTATACTCAGGCGACACAGATCTCGGACACGTAGGCTGGTAGAAGGGCTTGTCATACCCCGGAGTTGGCTGATGATGTTGATGTAAGTCTCAACGCCAAGTGTGTTTTGAGCCAGAGTGCACATGTTGGAGATCAGCTCTTGGGCAATGTGGAGCGTCAACTCATCAGAAGCCCGAGTAACGTTAATAATCGACGTCATCAAATGGTCGTACGCATCGATGATAGGCTGATTCTGGCGGGGGATATTGACAAAATGCTCATTAGCCAAATCAGTAGCAGCAGCAACCTTGAGAGACAACTCATGCGACAGCTTAAGGACACGACCAACAAGAATTCCCTGTTGAGTTTGCTGCATGAAAGGTTGAGTTTGAGCCACAGAGCCATGAGTGGAAGCTGCAGGCTCTGGCAAGGCAGAAATCGGGGCCATGGTGTTGAGGAACTGTTCCTGAAGACTTTCCGACCCAAGCTGTTGTCTGGATCCTACAAGAGAGGCTCCCATGTTGGGTGCCATGGCAGAACTAGCACGCGGGTGACGAGCGAAATCTTCGTAGATAGCCATTTGTTCTGAAGTGAGTCCACGCATCCCTTCCACAATGCGGTATGGCTCGGGGATTGCAGAAGACCATCTGTCTACCGGACGGGAAAGAAACGGTTCATTTGGTTTCTGGGCACGACGCAGACGGCGCGCTTCGTATTCAGAATTGAGGAACCCTTCAATCTCTGCGATCGCGCGATCTTCGGCATTCTTCTCAATCACCTTGCAACCAACCTCAACATTCGAGTTAACACACATGAGGAGAGTTCCTTCAGGAAGGTTCAAGTTCGCCTCACCACTGAGTTGCCGCATCAGCGACGTGAATGTTTGCTTCAAGGGATCTTTACAAGTGACAAGAGCAAGACTACCGGCTGTGGATTTGACCATGTTCGCCGCAGAGGTGCGAAGCTTAAGCTCATCTGGTTCGACAACGAAATCTTTTGAAATCAACTGCACAGTTGAGATAGCGGCGATGGTAACCGACCTGTCGACAACGGGTTGGATGATTTCATTAATAGCACGAGTTAAAGCCGCGCGGACGAGCTCAAGCAGACGACTTGAACTGACAACCATCTCATTGGTGGGGGGAATGCTCAACTCTTCAGTCAAATCCGGAATCTCAGCAGTAATGGTTGGTTGACTCAGTCCAAGTGGTACAGAAGAAACCCCATTGAGTGGGCCTGAGTCAAAGGCATCCACACGGTCAGCCAGTATATGATCAGACAATGGTTCGGACAGAGACGGGCTTTCGAGCATACCCTCAGGAGGTTTGATAGTCTTGTGATCAAGGTGTAATCCCTTGCATAAAACTTCAATCTCAAATTTCAAATTAAGCTTGATATCAGATGCATGGTAGATTGCAATCAGAACGTTGATAATGTCCATCAACCAAGGATTGGGAGGTTGAAAGACGTTGGATTTGGCACCTTGTATCAGAACCTTGCAAACAAACGGAATAACCAAAGGAAGGCGCTTGGTTTGGTGAGCCTCAAGGAGAAGCTCCTTGAAGGCAATATTCTTGTGCTTCACTGGTTTATCCCGAGCCAGAGTCAGGAGACCCAGCCATGCAGCCAAATTTTTGATATGAGTACGATCAGTACTCTTCAAAGAGCTTGGGTCAGCGTTAAGAAGACGAGCAATGCTGGTGAATGTTTCACGCAAGATCTCATTCCAAAGGTCTCGCTCGTTGATGTGCTCTACAATCTCAAGGTACAAGCCATGGTAATTGGGTTGTCCCTTAGCACGTTCTTCAACAAGCTGCACTGCAAACCATTGCATGTATCTTGGTTCCAACAAGGAACGGAGCTCTTCGCAAGTCTTAGCTAACTTCTCTTCTGAGACGTTGTTCAAAAGGAACTTAAAACGGTCTTGGCTATGGTCTCCTGGTTGCTCGGTTTCTAGGTGGGGTTCAGGATGACCAACATGGATAGCAGCAAAAGGCTGGCAAACTGGCTGTCCGGGGGAAAGGGGGTTGTCATTGGTGACAGCCTGTTGCGCTTCCTCTTCCACGCGCTGGAGAGTCTCACGGATCGGTGCGAAGAAAGGACTATCATGTAATTCTATCACTTGGGCCAACTCTCGACGGAATGAATGAAACTCACGGAGTCGGGCGGAACTAAGAGTCTTTAGGGCCTGGATGCCGAACTTGAACATCGGCCTGTCTGGACTATAATCACGAACAGACTCGAGAATCATTTCCAATGCAATCTTCAACGGAACTCCAGAAACCAGCGAGTAAGAGATAATGCCACCAAATAGCACAGCAGTGGTGGCCAACGCTTCAAGCGGATAATCTTTGTAGTGCGTAAACTCGTCAAAGAGGCCGTGGATCATACAAGCAAATGCGTCCTGGTCTAAATGATCACGCGATACCTTGTACCGTTGCAGAATAGAGACGATTTCCTTGAAGTCAACATCTCCACTGTACATCCGCTTGTAGTGCTCCTCCATACGACTATTAGCAGCGGCAGGTAACTGATTGCCCCTAGAACTGTTTGCATCAATGATGTCATCGAATCCTTGACCATAATTGACCAGACGAGGATAAGAAGTGACGCAAAGACGCTGGACGCGACTGAGCGACGGTGAAGATACATGATTCATGTATCCATCAATGATGCCCAACAGTACAAAGACAGTCTTGATATGAAGAGGGGTGCTTGTCGGAAGACTGTGTACATCCTGTGTATTTTCACAGCCGGCCTTGATAGTCAAGAACTGTATCAGGTTATTGGCCATCTCGACAGAATTGTCCTGGTGTCTGGAAGCCCAAGCCTCCAGATCTAGACTGCCCTGGGAATGTGCATATGCGGCGAGGTCAATTCCGAACCCGTTTTCGACATTAACAAGAACGTCGAGCCACCCGTAAGTGAGAGCCAGCTCAAAAATACGCGGAAGTTCCGTAGGTTGTGTGGCGTGACGATCCATAAGTTGGCGCACAACCCACTCGCTATCTTTTCTCCATAAACTTTCGAACACGAAATCGCGGTACTGTGCGTTTTGTTGGTAAAAGCTAGTGAACAGTGATACAACAGTCTCTGAGGCTATGATAGGCCAAGGTTTAGGGACTGAAAACGATGAAACGGCGAACAAATCGATGTTTGGGAGAACAACCTCTTGGAAAAGACGTTTGGCTTCCGTAGATTGAGAGGCGTGGTTTGAATCCAAGGCAGCATGGAAGACTGCCGAAATTGCGGAAACCGATGACAAGGGATGTTTACTGGCATACTGGGCACGTTCTTGGACAAACTGTGAACATTTAGTGTACATGCCAGGCTCAATGCTCGATACCAACCCGGGGATAGTGCTGGCGTCCAATGTGTCGGGGGTGTGAGATGCAAAAGCGCACACAAAGGACAAGACGGCTTCGGAATTAGTCCAGTTACCGCCCCAAAGGGCTTGCAGGTCTAATGCTGGCTGGAGTTCGCTGTCTTGTGCAAGCGGGAGAAGAGCATTGTAGAGTGCCAGGAATTGCTGGGATGTTATTCTGGCTGAAGGGTGGTCAAAGTTGCGAACAACTTCAGGCCACTCAAACATCGCGGGGAGAACCTTCCTCAACGCTGAGACTAGCACAGACGGGTTGAAAGTGGGATTCTGGCTTAGGTAGCAGTAGGATAGAGCTGACGCCACTTGTGCTTCGGTAAACTTGGGGGCGCCTGGTCTGGACTGGCCGACAACGGCTTGTAGATGACGGACACATGAAACTTCATCCTTGGTGAATTCCGATCCAACTTGCTTGATCTGGAGGGTAAGTGAATTTTCAGGCTTATCCTCCAAAACGCGAATCAAGTCAAGGGTTGCCACAATCTCGACCGGCGGTGCAATACCACTTTGGTCGCCGTAGCGGCTGAGAACTTTGTGTGATAGCTCTTGTTTGACAATGTCGCTAAAATTGGGTGGAGGATATTGTAGAAACCGGTCTACAATCAGAGAAATAAATTTGGGGTCGAGTAACTCATGGTGCCGGCCCATCGGATGAGCAAGACATTCGACAAAGGCAGCGAAATTGGCGGAAATAATCGCATCCACTACTAGTGTTAGCAACTCGTAACATTAGTACCGGCGAATATGTACATACCTTTCGTGCGCAAGTCAGGTCGATTACCTGGCTTAAATGCTAAGCCCAAGACAGTCTTTTCCAGTGGATCCAATTTGAAATGGTCCATAAAGGTCGAAAGATCGAAATCCCGGAAGATATCTTCGGAGCCTGTTTCGATCGCTTCTGCAATTTTGGAAGCTTGTTCCGGGTCCAGAAGTATCTTCTGCATTTCTTCGCTCAACACCTGGTGGGTGCTCGGAGGAGGCGGCTGAGTCGTCCGACTCAAAGTCGGGAATATGTGACTGGCATTGGCAACAACGAGCCTGCCAAAAAACTTTGAGAACACTTCCATTCCGCTTCCTTTTACAAGCTGTAAGTTTTTGTAATGTTGTTAGTCAACTGCTGTATCTATATGTATCAAGAATTCATATAGGCAATTTTAGGTCTATGCATACCTTGCGAAGCTGCTCAACCTGAGATTCCCACCTGGATCGATCCGTATCGTCTTTAAGAGAACCCAACAAGAAGGAAACTTGGGCTATGACCAGGGAATTGCTTCCCGTAGGACTGTTTGTACCGGGACTTGCAGCGGCACTGACAGGCCCAGGAGTATTTTGTGTGATATGCGGAGAGTGTGTGTTTCCCGTCTGAAGAGAACGAACAGGAGTCAGAGAAAACGGTCCACCCCTTGGTTGCGGTACCATGAGGTTACTGTTAAAACTCTAAAAAACGGGCAGTTATGCTATGAGTACTGCTATGAGAGGCAGAAGAACAGATGGGATCGTCGGTGGTAGACAGATGCTACAACAAGAAGCAAATAGATGAACGCCGAGTTGAATGTCAAAATTCAGACCGTCAATAAGGTGGCAAACAAACGCCCAAAATCAAAAGTGTGGATGGCTAGATTCGTTAAAAATAGTGATATGCCACGAGTGTATGTTGTCGAGAGATGTTGTTCAACAGGTAATCGGTGGTACAGTGCTGACAGAATACCAGAACAAGGTTGCGCAATGATCCCTTCCAGATCTAGCCAAGGCTGAGCTTCCTGAGAGGGGAGGCTGAACAAATTGTGGACCACTTTGGCTGAGAAGAAATTTGCCGCAAAATCAGACGGGCGAATTGACGTGCATGCAACTTATACAGTGACAATTTCAACACTATGGTAGGTGCCAATGGGGAGATAAACTCAAAACTTTCAATTCGTATGGTTGCACTTAGGTTGTGCAGTGCCTTTGCTGGGAGCAGATGTATTCCGATTCGATTCGAATGTGGACGAGATTTCCAATTGGTCTATGTATGTGCATAAATAGTCGGAGTTGTGACACTGGCAGCTTGACTGGTGTATGTATAGTTCGGGAGCTAGCGATTGTTGAAAGCAGCAAGTTGGGAACAGGTGTTTGCTTGTCGGTCCGCTAACGCCTGAGTGGGTTGGTAGCTGGTGAGGCAACCTCAGCAGCAGTTGCCCCACTTAAAATGATGTAGGTACCATACACATGTAGTTCACGTGTGCTGTCACGTGACCTGTGGGTATGGAATGATCCTATCCTGTCGCTTTGTTGCTGTGCCAACAACGGTTGATGCCAATGCCGTCATAGGGAAGGTGAAGCTGCGAGCTGGCAAAAAGCACATGAAAGAGTGAAATTCAATATACGTGCAGCATACCTGGAGATATATTTCATTGCAATAATTCACTAATCGGTCTCATTGGCAGCCCTTTGGAAAACATACAGTTAATCTCAGACACGAATTCACGTGCAACAACATTTCCCCTGAAGTCTTGCAGATTGACATATTCTCCACACCAACTCATTGCTTACATTCTACGATACGTCTTTGGACTTAATATTGAAATTACACATTAAGCGCGATTCATCATGCCGACAGTGGTCGGGGATGGGCCTACCGTGACTCTGTCATGTAAGAGCATCATTTAACTTGACAGGTATGCTCCTATACTAACCTCATGATAGTTGCCAACAACTTTTGGGGCAAGGATGATGCAGGTGTTGGTCCATTGTTACTGCGGATGCATGCCGCGAAGCAGACGTGTGATGAACTGAAGGCATTTTACACCGGTGAGATTCTGCGACGTGATTTTCGACTACCTATAGTTAGTGTAGACTAACGTATCAACAGCGCGGGCCTCTATCGAAGATGAGTATGCGAGACGGTTACTTTCTCTGTGCAAAAAGCCTTTAGGCTCTCAAGAAATGGGAGGATTGAAGTTATCTCTGGATACTGTACGTGGAGAGGTGGAGACCATGGCTAAACAGCACCAGAACATCGCTGCACAGATGAAGAGTGAGCTTGAGGAGCCGTTATCAGCATTTGCTGGTGCGCTAAAAGAAAGGCGGAAGATCGTCCAAAATACCATCGAGAAGCTGTTGAAAGTTAAAATGCAACAAACTCAACACGTAAACAAGGTAGGTAACGTCTTAAAGCGTCCCTGTTGTCCAATAGGATACTAATAAGCCTGTGGGGGTAGACCCGTGATAAGTTTGAGCAGGAATCGTTCAAAATCAAAGGATATCTTGCACAGGGTCACATGGTTATGGGACAAGAAGAGCGGAAGAACAAAGCCAAACTTGAGAAGACACAGGTTGCATTGGCTGCATCCAATACGGAATACGAAAATGCTGTCAGAATTCTCGAGGAAACCACAGCTCGCTGGAATCGCGAATGGAAAGCTGCAGCCGACAAATTCCAAGATCTCGAAGAGGAAAGGCTGGACTTTACGAAGAGCAGTCTCTGGGCATTTGCTAACTTGGCTTCTACTGTTTGTGTAAGCGATGATGCGTCCTGCGAGAAGATACGCATATCTCTTGAACAAATGGACGCCGAAGAAGACATTATAAAGTTCATTACAGAACGTGGAACTGGCCAAGAAATCCCTGATCCCCCCAAGTACATCAACTTTATCCGAGGCGATGGAGCTGACGCAACATCAGATGCTGGCGACGAAGAGAATTATTCCGTTGCCCAATTTCCACGTGCGGTCAATCCTGCCTTCCGCTCTTCGTCACCACAACCGACCAATTACGACCCCCACCAGGAACCGAAAACACCTATTACCAAAGACGTGCCCAATCTTTTAACTGATAGTACACCTACTCGGGCAGCAATTGCTGACAAACAGCCTATGAGTCCAACTGGCGACCAAGAAATTATGTCGCCCCAACAAACCCGGCTTGTCCTCCGGCCAGACGGCCCATCTGGCCCACCTATGGGCGCTATCGACCAAGCGATGAAAGCCAGTCAAGAAGTAATGCCGGCGTCTTCAGCCCAAGTGCCCCAGCAATCACAAATGTCCAGCCAGTTGCAACGCCAGGCCCCACCGTCTGGTCAAGTTCAAGGCTCCGCTCAACCACAGGTACTACCCCGCACCCAAACGCCACCGCCACCATGGTCTATCGATACTGTCCCAGTTCCAAGCACCCCGAGTCAAGACCTTGAGCTTTCTCTTACCGTCACACAATCACCCGTACTTCAGTCTCCGCAACATTGTATAACCAAGGAACCATTATCTCCAGTAAACGCAGACAGAGCTAAAGTGCCGGTTGAAACTGTTTCTTCTGGCCCTAATGGCCGATCAGTCAGCCGAGATTCCGCAGCCCCAAGTGTTTACTCAAACTCTGCCTCTATGTCGAGCACAGAGAATCCTCCAAGTGGTCCCATGTCTCCCGTTAAACGGACAGATCATGCTTCTAGTGGCAGTATATCTGAAAAAGACAAATTTGCTGTGAAAAAGCGCCCGGGCTTCTTCCAGACTCAAAGCCCATTCAGACGCAAAAGCACAAAAGAGCGTAATGCTCTATCCCAGCCGCCCAATCCCCATCCTGCTTTGACACAACTTCGTCCGGCTTTGCAGACCAACGTTGCTATATCGGCGGTGCCACAGTTGCATCAATCCGAACCAACGCAACAGTTGACGAACATCGCCGTCGACGAGAAGGCAGTACAAGTATTGTCTGGTTCATCGGGTGAACCTTGTGACCAGGTTTTAGGCTCGGATAGCAGTCGCCCACTACCTTCCGCTACTACTATTGAATCGAAAGGTCCCGCTGCATTGCCCTCTGTGAATGAGACATCTCACCAGCCGGCCATGGTTTCTCCCATTACAACGGAAATATCCATCAATGTTCCTGCTACTGCGGTTTCTGTTTCTAGTACTACCATGTCTAGTGTTCCGTCTGGAGGCGTTTCAGAGTCTGTATCTTCATCCAAAGTCACAGCTACTACGAGTCTTGGGCCTGTGGCCAATAAAATTAACCCGGTGACTGGAAATGCGGTCTTGGCTCTTGGGGTTGGTGGGAATCTCCTAGCAATATCTGATAGTGCCTTGGATGGCCACGGTGGTGTTCCATCATCATCATCGCCCGTTAAGGGCGGTGGAGATCCCCTTGCACAAGCTCTAGCGGAGCTCCAAATAGTTGCTAACTCCAAACAGTCTTCCAATCGTGTATCCGTTGATCGGTACGCTGGTATTGCCACTCCGGCCCCCGGGTTTGCTGCCAATAGTGCACTCCAAACAGCCAAGAGAGGTACACCTCCTCCTCATTATGACGGGCAAGTTCAACGTCTTGGTGCGCCACCGCCAGCTCACACGGCCAAAGCCATGAAAGAGGCGTCGGACAAGTATGTCGGGCAAACGCGCAACATGTTTGGGGATGCCAATTATTCCTCTTCTTCGCTGCCTCGGTCTGGTACTCGTCATGGTGGGCACGGCCCAGATCACAGATCTATGTCCCCCGGCCCAGCCCATGGCTCTGGTCGGTCCGATGACCATCGGATGTCACGCCGGTCTGCCTCACCTAACACTGCATCAAGCCATGCACGGTCTAGTTCTCGTGTCAGCACGCATAATAGCAGTATGAACAAGCGTGGAGGAGATGGTGGATATTCCAACCGACCTAGTACGAGTCATTCCATGCGCGGGTCTACTAGTGATCAGCATGGTCAGGCCAGGCCTGGAAGCAGCCATGTCGGTGGTGATATGGCAATGCAACTAATGTCCTCTGGTGATCCTGACTATGGTATGCAACTCGAGCGTGCTGTAAGTCGGCCAAACAGTCGTCCGGGCACAAGCAATGGATCTCGAGCCATGGGGGTTTATGAAGGACATTCTTCTGGAGGTTCTAGTCGCCAGCGTAGCAAGAGTCTTGCTGACCCTAGCCGACAATATTCTCGTGACGGACGGCCAATTCTCCACTTTGGTAAGTCGATACCTATTGCAAACTATGTTGATGTCATTGGATTCTAACTTATATGTCTAGCACGTGCCATGTATCCGTACCAGGCTGCCATATCAGAAGAACTGGGATTCTCCAAAGGCGACACCTTGGCAGTTTTGCGTCATCAGGATGACGGTTGGTGGGAAGCAGAGGTGTATAATGCTGGTGGACGAGTCGGCCTGGTGCCGAGCAACTACCTCAAAGCCCTCTGAGATGAGCCTTTCTTATTACGTATCCTATTATGACATAGTTTCATCGTCGCATCTGGTTACACTTCATTAACTAAGATGCCAGTTTGTTTTCAATACACGAATACGCATAAATATTAATGTTCACAGTATGCCTAGTATCGGCTACATTCGAAAATTATGTGCTGACATATTTGATACACTGTCTTATGTAACTAACATATCTCTGCCATGCTCTATAACCGTATAAATACATAAATTGATTCATGCAAATATTTAGCCCTGCTCCAACTACGCGTGTCTACGCAAATATGTCCTAGCAGACTTACAACACATGTACATATGTGTATACATACATACACATTCGCATCAACTTCATTCCGTTACATGTCCATGCATTACTATGTTCGCGCATACTTACACAATCTAATACATTGACCATGTTACAGGGTTATATGTGTTAACCCTATACTGGTCGCCACCCAATTCAATTCAGTGAGCTTCCGTGCCGTGTGAACATGTGAACCAGCTTTTTGGTGTTGACATCATTGGTTACTCAATAGAGAAAGTGCGTACATACATGCATATCTTATATTCCCCACGATTAGATTAGCAAATTCCCAATTACCACCACACACAAGTAACCTTGGCTTCTAACGTTGGTAATTTCCAAACACCACATCCACCATTGAATA
Source organism: Huntiella decipiens (assembly GCA_003032515.1). Taxonomy (NCBI): domain Eukaryota; kingdom Fungi; phylum Ascomycota; class Sordariomycetes; order Microascales; family Ceratocystidaceae; genus Huntiella; species Huntiella decipiens. The sequence goes on along the minus strand of NETU01000395.1, from coordinate 120,850 downwards.
AACCTATTTACGCGTGATTCCGCGCTTTCTCACCGTGATTTAGAGCCTAAGAATACCGAATTTTATTCCATTAGTTGAAGTTCACCTCATGATAATTGTCACTCAATACCATGGTAATGACACCAATCGCATCCTATTATGTCTTCAAATGCTAATTGTCTCCCATGGGTAGTATATAATTGGGCCTCTAACACGACTTATCACGTCACGAACGACTGCGAAGGGCGTAATAAACATTAGTATCTTGGCTACAAGTTACTCTATCACTTTGATATTATCGGCAGTTGCTACGGCCTTGTTCCATGCCAACTATGTACCCGACGCTTCAATCTCGTGGCCGGTATATCTCCAATATGGGTAGGATATGTTTCTCAACCAGAGTAGTCACCATGTCTAACATGTACTATAGTCAGGGCGTAAACCCATTTAGCCTGTTCAGGCCAGAGCACACACTTCCGACCATACAGCAAGACTATGATGTCATCGTTTCACTTACTTTACCTGCGTCCCCTAAGAACATGGACTTGGGAAATTTCATGATTACGACAGTGTGGTCGGCTGCCGAGTCCGAATCAAAGGCCTTAGAAACCTTGAACGATTTTCAAGATGAACCTGTTACTGCTTCTAGATTATCGGAAAGATTTCCAAGAGACCAACTTCTTTTGCGGTCTCGGCGCCCAGCTTTAGTACCATACCGAGATCCACTTGTTACACTCATCAGGCGTGTTCTCTTGTTACCTTTCTACATTGTTACTGGCGATGGTAGTAAGATTACGATAGATACACGTCTAACTGAAAACTTGAATTTCAAATCGACAGCAAATTTGCCTAGACTTGTATTCGTGGAGGTCCAGGCTGGCCAATCGATTCAAATCTATTCGGCTTCAGTTAAGCTCGTTGCTCGGATGTCAGGTTTACGTTATCTCATGTACCATTACAGACTCGTGAGTTACATTATATTGACCACAATGTTCTGGGGGGCTTCAATGGGGTTCACTACAGTTACATGGTTGGCTTGGATGGCTATAAATGCGTTTGGGGATGAATCGACACCCAACGCAAGTAACGCTACCCGTTTGGCTGCAGAAAAAAAAAAGCTCAACTGGGACGATGTCAAGATAAAAGACGAGCCCAAGTCTTCAGCCGAACTATTGGCTGATTCCATCAAATCCGAGGATGATGATACTATCACAATTCGTCATACGTCGTCCAGAGCGAGTCTCTTTAGCAAACGTGGCACTTCTAGTGAACCACCATCGGGAGTTGGCCTTGATGATGAGATTAAACATAACATCGATAGCAACAAAGAATGGGCTGATCATGTACCAAGTCACATACCAGATATTCATTCGGACAATATCCTGTATAATGTAATGCCGACAGCCTCCAGTAGTGGCCGAGAAGAGGTGGGAAGAGAAGCAGAAGTTAGACGGCGTTCTTCTCGGGACAATATGGAAGCCTCGTAATGTCCTTAGATATATCTTCAGATACAAACCTAGGACTAAATAATTACTGTCCTGTCGATAGAGTTCTGAAACTACATTCCGCATGTACTCGCATTTACATCTAGATGGACATTGTGTAGATGAATCACTCATGTGTGAAGTTTCCCTAAATATTATGTGCCATCTGTACTTCCGCTTTGCGACGTCATATGAACGAATGTACATATATAAATACTTGTATCGTTGCCGTGGGTGCGATGCCAATAGAAATATGGACACAGCTATCTTTAGTGATTTCAACTCAGGTTTAGTTTGGCCGTGTGAGGACTTAGTGTATCCTAGAAAGTCGGTAAAATGTTCATGCACTAAGGATACTGTTATACATACATACAACATACATGTGTGAATCGCCAAAGGTTGTCTGTATGTATTTTCCCATACATATGTATGTATACACTTCGACACCGCGAGAACGAGTCAAGGCTTGGAAGACTCGATCGGGCGGCAACATACATATGTTGTCATAGAAGAGCTAAAAACAAAACCACTGTTCCATTGTATGTGTGTTGTACATACCTGCGGTGAAGAGACTACTCGGAGGTAGGGATGTTGACCCGCCACCCTAGCTACATCATACATGCATACAGCTTTTTAGGGAGTTCGACTGCTTTGCTGACACACTGAAAGGTGGAATCTAACGGGGTACAATTGGGGGAGTTTAGTGAAGAACTGTAAATGGTTACATCCATACGTGCGTGCACCTGAGTTTACATACAAACAAGCAGAGATTATATTTCTTATATAAGAACATTGTCGCAATTACACAAACGTCGTTTATGAGGCTATATACTGCACAAAACAAACTTTGGACCAGTAAATGAGACAACAAATCTGGCGCTCCCTTCAGAACCTCGATTTTTCTTATTCAAGGCGGTGCGCATGTATGTATAGGGGTGCTGTAAATCTCTTGACCGCCTTCTGTATCCTTGTTGTCTGGGCGCTTCGCCAGCCACAGCTCAGTGGCCCCGCCTTCTGATTCCTGCCGTTCTGTAGCTGCGTTTTGGCTCATGCAGCTAAGCTGATTTGGTCGACTTGTAAGGGACACTGGTTAAGCATCAAAGTCTTGAGGGACCGGCATTATCGTTACCGCCCCAGCAACCAACAACCAACGCATCCACACTCGAGGACCCAGCATCAAAACCTGCATCTCCCCAAAAATTACATCCAAATCGCTGATCGGTGTCTTACCTGGCAATTCGTGTTGTCTTTCTTTTCTTCTCACGGGTTTCTTGCACCCCCAGCTCTCTACTTGCAGGTTTCTTGTCGCTACTGGCATCGGAGCTTGTTTGTTGACATCATCGCCCACAAGCCCCTCCTGACGTGCCCCTCTTTGCTGTCAACGCTCTATAGCCTGTTAGTTCGCATTTTGCAGTCTGGGCCCCCGACTTCACGATAGCTGTGCGTCTCGCCCTGCTTTTAGTCGCCTGTGGGCTTCGCTAGATATAGTAGAATTTTGTTCTGACACGAAGCGCCAACCAGAATCGCGATTGGATTGTACTGTCCTTCGAAGTTCATCTGTTTTCTTACCCATTAGTACTGCTGACAAGACACATCAACCCTGCGGCTAATTTTGCGCATGCTCGTGCCATCCTCCCGCTTGATCATTCACTCGTACCCCTCGACGATTACTACTACCAAACACACCACCGACAGAGGACAAATCCCGCTCCGATACAATGCCCTGCTTCAAAGGCATCGCTGTGAGCATTCATGCTAACGGCGCGCCCGTCGCCGAACATGGCTTACAGAAGCAATCCCGCTTCTCGCGTATTAGCTCTTACATTCCCGTGCCACAGCCTACCTTGACACCCGGAACCAATAAGCCAGAGCCCGCCCGTTTCGCTATTTCCATCACGCTATTGACTCCTGGACTCGCCATCCCATACTCGACCCCGAAACCCACCTCAGGATGCCCCAAGCCGAAGCCACAATTCGTGGGGAGTGCTCCTGGCCCACATGGAGCCGTCAAGTCTGCCAGCGGAGTCAGCCCATATATGCCAGTGACCTCTTCACCAAACGAAACTATTGCCGCCTATATTTATTTCGACGGTCGCGCCAAAGAAGAGGTTGCCACGCTTCTACGCCCTGGTGAGGAGACTTGGGTTAACAGTCGTTGGGTCCAAGTCCCCGAGTCTGAGGGAGGTGGTTTAGCAGAGCGCGAGTTTCTTTTCCGCGAGGTTGGCCTGGAAAGATGGTTAAATGGCCTAGATCTTAAGGGACACGATGCTGCCGAGAAGCTCCAACGTCGCCGCAAGAAGTTTGAAGCCCGTCGTAACCGGGAAAAGACTGGCGAAAATGGACGCAGAGACACTCTGCGTTATGGAACTGACCAGTCTGCTCCACTCGAGGCTGTAGACGACGAACTGAGTGACTCTGATGATGACGAACCCCCCGAGGCTACTGGCCAAATCAAGGTTGCCATGTTCCGAGTACTTGCCTCTGGTGAGATCAAGAAGGGTGAATACTCACCTCAATTTGATGCTCATGATGACGATGAGGAAACAGACAATACACAAGGAGGGGTTGAGGCCGATGTTGAGCACACTACCAGCTTTGCGAAACCGAAGACACTTGACCCTAGTACTATTAGTACTCAGACCGTCACTGGTATAGATGGTCCTGACAAGCCCTACGCCACTTTCACATTCTTTTACCGTGGCGAACGTAAGTTCTTTCTGCGGAAGGGAGTTGTACCTTACTAACTGGATTTTGATCACAGGTCAGCTACAAAAGATTGGCATTCTTGGCTCTAAGGCAGTCACAGATAGCCCTATGACGGCTAAGCGTCGCTCTGGTCACCTTGATTTTGGAACTCTTAAGCCACTCAACACTAGCGGTACCGTTGGGTTCTCTACATTCCGCGATTCTAATAGTGCTGGTGCTCGCCGCAAGCCTAAGAAGGCATCAAATGCGATGGATGAGGATAGTGATGATGACGACGAAGATACCAGCCCAATTTTGGACCGCATGGAGGATGGCGACGACAAGATTCCGTCCATTGTCGCTGATGACGGCAATTTCGGTGGAGAGCTCACTGATGGCGTCAACCGTATTCGGGTAGGTTTTGGTGGCTCATGACGACATATGCCAGCACGACATACTGACTTGTATTAAACAGCTCAAACGAGCGCACTCTGCAGAACCAGACCGATCTAGTGGATCGACACCGTCTTCTTCGGGCGACGCGACAACTGATAATAAGGAACCCTCCAATGGGTTACCTGACGATGTTAATGGCATTGTCGGAAGTCCATTGAAGAAGCACCGGGCTGGTGGGAATTCCAACGAGCCTGCCGCATCTTTGTTTGCAGCCTCAGCGGGGCTGGCGGCTATCACCGGAATGGATTCCGTTATCTCAGGATCCTCCGCTCCGGGTGGTGCTCTTGTTCCTCCGCCGGCACCCGTTCCGTCTGCAGCTCCAGCAGCCCCAGCTCCGATGGAAGAGGAAGAAGAAGAGCTATAAAGCGTAAAAAGTCTTGGTTGGCAGAGTACATGGCCACGAAGACACAGTAGGTATTCAAAGAGGACTGTACTTTTTTCTCCCTTGATAATGCTTTTCTCTATGTCGTTTTCTTTTTTTCCTTTTTCTTTCATCTTTGTCTTTTCCTGCTTGTCTACGATATGAACGATTGGGTGTTTGGGTTGAATGATTGGTACATATAAAGTCACAAGGTGGTTGCTAGGCCATTGCCAGTGCATGGGTCGCCATACGTAGATGAAGCCATGCTGTGATAAGCACTATGTAATTTAGTGGCTGGATGTTACCAGATGATGCGGGTATGTCAAGACTTTATGATATAGACGGGCCGTTGAGCCCCAAGCCATGAACACATAGCTACCAATCAACAGTTCTAGATTGCTGATTCATGGTAGTTTCACGGCCGAATATATTAATTCACATGTAACATTGTGGAAAACAAGCTGACAGATATGGTTACACAAAGTACATGGTGTTGTTTTCTTTCAAACAATGGTTCATTGCGACAATTATACATAAATCTATGCATACACACGTTTTTCTATATTACAACGGCTTCCTCCCAGACGCCACGATAATCCTCATGAACATGTAATAATGAAGTAATTCCTAAGCGCATTTGTTAGTAAAATGCTGAAGTCAAGCGCATGCACTTGAGCAAAAAGAAGAATATGAGTTCTCTCAGATTAAAATTGGCTATTTTTTATCAACACTGTGATTCTGTTGGCCGTTCTTAAGAGCATAGATCATATCATCATCGGAAAACACAACTTCTTCTCTTTGCACAGTCGTGGGATGTTGTAAACTTACATTATTCAATGAAGCAAGGCTTTGTCAAACGATATATTGTTCTGGTTTTGCTGAGTATAGCTAGAAACACGAATGTGTTACAATAGTCCGATTGACAAAGCCAAGCTGGTTTGAGGAAAGAAGAAGAAGAATAAGTTTAGTTGCGACGTCGAGCGCATGCCACTTTTTATCTTAAAATTTGTAGTATCCTTGTATCAATAGTGGATCCACAGAAATGCAACTAATGGGCAAATGGGTATTATTCAGCTATCGGGTCTGCCGTACGTCGAAGTCAGGGACCATGGTTAAATGCTTAGCAGACATCATAAGCTTTGGCTATTGCCCCGCAACTGCCAATTCTGGGTGTTTCTATGAGGTCAAACTCCCCCGCTATGCCCGCAATGGCACCTCTGGGTTTGAGTGTAATTCCCCCACTCAATATGGATAAATGATTGGTTGATACCTATAAACAGTGGGTTCCTTCCTCCTTTCCTACTGCCAGTTGACTAGATGATGTTTGGAAGCTTTCTAGTTTTCCTCTCTTTCTAACTCCTTGTTGTATGCGATTTAACCATTCCATCATCAACAAATCCACACTAAATCAAAATGGCCGGCAGTAAGTTGTTTTCTTTTCGTCTTTGTCGCTTAGTCGATCTCGCGACGCTCTGATCTTCACTTGCATATTCACGCTTCTCAATCGGCGTTTGATATCTGCGGGCTGCAGCAGATATGCGACTTGGTTCCTCGTCAAGCCCAACCATTTGGCGTCTGTGATGTCACCCATGTGCGCATACCGAGCTATTGGTCGTTTTTAAATGCGACAGGCGTTGTAGTGGTCTTTTATAAATATCACTAGGTTTACGCCGCAGTCGCATTTATAGACGCCTGTTCAACAGACATCTAGTAGCTAGTTGTCTGTCGAAAACATGAAGCTTCTCGGGGTGTATACAATAGACGCTACTACACAGAAGGAATGTCTCATTTAACGACATATCACTAACAATATTCTCTTTGATTAGACTTTGAAGAAGTGGCGAGTATGTAACATCGACGCCCACGCTTGCCGTGCTGTCATATATCTAGACTGAACCGTCGACGATAATGGTTTGTATCACGTGTTAATGTCGTCATGGCATCGATCCACTATCGTCGACTTGGTTTGCTTCTTTATACAAAAACGGTTCAACTCTAGCATATGCTGACTATTGGTTGTCTGACCAACAGAGCAGTTCGTCGAGTTCTACTACCAGACCTTCGACTCTGACCGCACTCAGCTTGCGGCTCTCTACGTTAGTCTCCCATGACACTTAATGTAACATAAATAGATCGGCTAACACATCATCCAATTGGTTGTAGCGTGAGAACTCTATGCTCACTTTTGAGTCTGCTTCTTCCCTCGGTGCTCAGGCCATCACTGAGAAGCTCGCTGGTCTTCCCTTCCAGAAGGTGAAGCACGCTGTCGGCACTCTTGATGCCCAGCCCACTGTTCAGGATGGTGTTCTCGTCCTTGTCACTGGCCAGCTTCTGGTAAGTCACTCTGTCAACAACGGGCATAAGTCTAGTGCTCTTCAGTCATGAAGTGTCGATGAGTGCCAATACGTCAACAATACTAACATGTAAATCCAATAGGTCGACGAGGAGCAGCGCCCCATGAACTACACCCAGGCCTTCCAGCTGCTGAAGGATGCCGGTGGCAACTACTTCGTCTTCAACGACGTTTTCAAGCTGGTCTATGGTTAGATCGTAAAATCGCTTCATGATTTTAGTCTTTCCATTTACCTTGACGAATATATCCTTAACTGTTCTTTGATTTTCATCTGCCTATCTTTAAGTCGTGTTTGAATTCATATCAAAAGTTTGTTCATGCGTGTTGTACTGGGTCATTAAAGATGGGTTGCAATTCAAGGTAGAGTTGTATATTCAAGAAACAAAAAAACAAGATTGTATAATAGATCGTCATCAGGATAGCTAACAGGCTAAAAACAGGAAAGGTACTAAGCTCAATCATACATTGGTAATGTATGGATGCAAGGGAATAGTGAAGAACACAAAAGGACAGGGACGTGATGAATGGAATGTAAGGAAAATATTGGCAAACGGGCTTTTGGTTTACTGGACAGTCATGTCGGCAACACCGCTGTTGCGGAAGACAAGCATGGCATGTTTGCCCCGAACGACACCGTTAGCAGCAATGGAGGTAGCAAGAGCCGGATCATCAGTTCCAAGGCCCAAGTTTGCCAGACGACCAGAGCTGAGATCAAACATACAGCCGTGTACCTGAAGACCGCGTTCACGGATAGCCTGCTTGACAGTCCAGTTGTTCATAACAGTAGCCACGCTAGACTGAACATTCAGCTCTGATATCCGGGAGCTCTTGGCAGCATCATCGGGAAGGGAATCGAGCTCTTCGGCATGGCGATGACGAACCTCACGAAGAGGGGTCAACCAGGTGTCTAAAACACCACCAACGGGGCCGTCAACGAGAGCGGCACCACAGCCACCACAGGATGAGTGGCCGCAAATGACAATGTGTTGGACCTTGAGATGACCGACACCGTATTCCAAAACGGCGGATGTGTTGATATCGGTTGGGGAAACAATGTTGGCGATGTTCCGGTGGACGAAAATGTCACCGGGTTGGAGACCAGTTACAGTGGTTTCGGGGACACGGGAATCGGCACAACCAATCCAGACTTTATAATGGCGATGAGTGTTAGTAGATATGCAATCTGATTTCGAGTAAGTGCAGTGACTTACGCATGGTTGGTGATTGTCCAGCAACTAGCTTCTTGAAGAAGGCAGGGTTCTGGTGAGCTTTGTAGCCAGCCCAAGCCTGGTTAGAGCTCATGGCAAACTCGAAGGTATCTCCTATGAAGAAAGTCAGTAATCGGGGTTGAAGTGAATTGGAGAGTAAAAACATACTGCCGGGCATTTTGAATGATATATGAAGTATCAAGTAACGAAATAGGAAGAACAAAATTGGCACAAAGGCAAGAATACTTGAATACAGTAAAGTACAAGTCGAAGAGTTTTTTGAAAACGAAAAGGCAGAAGAGCAGAGAAAGTTAGACACGAGCAAGATCGGTTATTAAATGGTAATAGTTATCAACTAGATAAAGGAAAAAAACAGTCAGTAAGTCCGTTGGTAAGGCGGGGAACGGTATTCGGCTTATGGCACCCCGGATGCCGCACATCTCCAGGCAGTTCCAGACTTATGGTGTTGTTCCACAGACTACTGAACACAGCTACCAGGGCTAGAACATTGTCCAGCCAAAAGATGTAACATGCGCGTACAGAATACCCGATACAACAGAGCGAGGACAAGAGCCGGGCATAACACCTGCAAGAATAGGGAACGAAAAAAAGGGGCGAGTAGATGGAAACCTCAGCCCCATTCGGTTTCTTAAGGTGCCATGAAGTAATGCGGGGTGAGGTGTGGATGAAGACTGAAAACACTCCCACCAAAGTCCCGCATGGTGGTAATATGAACGAACAATGTGGATCGGGGGCCGGGTCATGCGCAGGATACGACGAGAAACTTACTGATACTGGCTCGCACAGCGATTCCAGAAGAATGAAATAGTTGAAAGTCAAAGTCACGACGACGAGGGTAGTCGGTAGAATGGAAGTCTAAGAAGCGAAATAGAACTGGCGGATAAAGGAAATGCTGATGAACTGCAATCGAGCAGGCTATTGAGAGAGGTTATTTGGACACGGTCTGGAGAGGAAAAGTAAAAAGTATAATCATGAAGTTTGGGGAATGACAAAGTACTTATATGTGCGGGGCTCGGCACTGGTCTGAGGAGGGATTGGTATTGGTAGTAAAAGTCTTGGCTTGTGTCCAAACGACATGATGAACATGTATGTACGCATCATTCAGATGGGCCCGTTGTTGTGGGGAGGTTTCAGAACAAAGTTGAACTGTCCCGAGATGGAAACTCCATGCCCTTGTCGATGAGAAGACAGATTTGAACGACCAGACCACATGCCAAGACTCTTGTGTCAATATGTCAATTAAATGGATGGGCAGTGTTCTGTATCAGATGCGTGGTTGTTATGGTCAAACTGACGTGGGGTAGACGTACATATGTAGATACATATCGAGCTTGTGGTTCTTGGCGAAGGTCAAGGCCCTGGTTGAATGGCCATTTATATGTAGAATGTGATATCACGGGTCAAAGTTGATACAAAGGTGAATATGTATGTTGGCTGGGTGTATATGCATAAACGCCAATGTATATATATATATATATATATCTGCATCTATGATAAGATACATCAACATGCATATTTGACATTTCTCGCAATATCATCATGAAAAAAGAAACATCTTCATATATCTTTATCCACCAAAAGTCAGTCAACTACCCAACTTCATGATGAACAATCAGTCTATAATCTACAAAAAGATAAACCATTCTCCCATGTGTAAGTCGGCAAAAAGGGAAACAACTTCTCCAATTGCCCTAGTCAACATCAGTGCTGAAGGAGCTCGATGCCACACAATATCCATGTCAAATTCCACAAGGGATTCTGGAAACCCTGGAATTCAACCATCGTCTCCTTGCACTCAAGGAGGGGTGTTGTTTCAACGTGGGGCAAGAACCGCAACAGACCAAAGACCGAGCGACCATCTTAACACTACGACTATACAAAGTCTATGAGCGCTATCTCCACAAATCCGGTCAATCCACCATAAGCTGGGGGGACATGGGAAACAAACTATACTGGTGATGAAATACCCCACGACCATGGCACTGTCGCTATTGGTTACAAAAATAGCGAGGATTTACAATCGCTTAGTAGATGAACGTATCACTGGCCTGCGCAGGCTTTCTAAACTGTATTCTACATACCATTGTCTGCCAAGAACAGTCATTGTCATAGCCGCAGTTCGCCTACGGAAAGTAGTAGCGACTTTGTAACAACGGGTATGTGTACCATCGTAAGTGTTTTCCTTTACAAATCCGCTATCGCCGGATCTCGTCTTGCGGCTCCTCGATAATATCACGGAATTGGCGGATAAAGGACAAAACCACGGAGAAAGCCATTATACACCTGTGTCTGTGTGTCGACCCGTACCACCAAGTATTCATATACAGTCACGAGACCAAAAACAAAACTGATAAACTAGCCCTCTAGACTGGAAACACAGAATGGTGACGCAAAATCCACCAAGGATCACCTATTATTAATACCAAGAAGGGAAACTGTAGTACCGTATATAGATGGATCAGCCTCAAAAGGAGCTGTCTGCTAGTAGCTATTTCTGCGTTACACAGTCTACTGCTTGTTTTTTTTGCACTACAACATCGCGAGACAATCATGTCGATTAAACCATGGCCACTTGGCCACCGGATCAATCCGTCGGTTATGGTCCGGGTACTGATTAACCCGGCGGATAGAAACATTGATAAAAACGTGCATATCTATACTTTAAAGTATACTTACATTTATATATATATATACTCATCCGATCAATATCGCCTGAAATAGAAGTCATCCACTGCTGGTAGACATCACAATTGTACGTTAATTTGACCGACACATGTCAGCATGATACCAGAACACTCATTAGATGTATCAGGACGTCATGCAAATTACCCCACACCTATACATAAACGCCTACGGGTGTATGTACATATGTATTTTGGGGTCACGTCAGATGAGCCCCAAAACTTGAGAGACTACTGTACATACAAACTCCACCACTCCATCATCACCACCTTCAGAAAGAAAACCACCCAACGTGACCATGCTCACATTTAACAATTTGATTGGTCCCCAATTCGCATTGTTCTCTGACGTCGGTACAGTGACCGCTCAACCAAGCGGATAAGTTCATTGAAATCGGCAACATTCATGATCCGCCCTGATACAACTTTGACTATCTCCAACAGTAGTCTTCATGATAAATAGCGAACTTGCATACAAGAAACATGCACACGCCCCCTCCAAAGACACCCCACGAATTCTTAGCTCCGTATTTCCAGACCTCACGATTCTCTAGAAACAACGTCCGACAGCCCGGTTTATATCTGTCGGAGTACTCTGTCCTGTCAACGTACACACATACGTAGGGTTTTTTACAGCACTCTTCGATAGTAATCCGATTGAGCCTATAGCCCCTCAGACCCTTCAATTGTCCACTGACACGGACTACCGACGACTCTGTCCTTCATTTTCCACAGCGGCTATATTTTTGGTCGAGCGTTCTCTTGGCTGGTACATGATCTTCAACAACCAAAACGCATTAATACCTCCTGTTTCTAGGCGATAAACATTTCCTATTCAAAATCTACCATACTATTAACCTATTCTTACAAATCTACAAATGATCTTCGTCCATGGCGCGCCATAGCACTTTCTTGGCATCTAAATAGGCGTATGGACTTGACATTTATCTATCTTTAGTTCTGTATGGCCTGTTCCTGCGCTTGAATCTACATTTTGGAGGAGAATCTTGATTCGTACTGCTGTGACAGTATTCTCCCCCGTGAGACCTGGATCTAAATACACATAGTTTTTCGGTGCACACAATACTTTGTCATCGGAGTCCGAATAACCCGCATGTGGATATACATTTGGTAAAATATGCGGTTTACCAGCTTGTTAGATTGATAAACACAAAGGCACCGGCAATTATATGCTCGATATTTTAACAGTCCAATGTATAAATAAAATAAAGATTGGGCAAAGGCGCACAGAAATAATGTACAAGTCATTTTCCATCATCATCTACAACACCAAGTACCATCTGTAACCCTACCACTGACCGACATCACAAGGGTAACATATCATGCCGAGTGTTGACGATAAATGATTTTCAAATTCACAGTGTATAAAAAAATGAGCACAAGTACAACCTATCACAATTTACTAACATGTGCTATAACTTTGCTTTGATTGTCCCCGATAAGCCTCAACTTCTCCTGACTTATTCCCATAGCTAGGATCGTACATAACAGCATGCAGGTCTACAGGTGACACTAGCTCAGCTCAGTGATTTACGGGTATACCATCTCCGAACATCCACCATGCTTTTCGGAAAGCGGCGTCGGGATTACGGAATACCGCTACCAACATACACTCAGACATTCACCGGAATTAAAACTAACATCAATCTTACTCCAAACTTTCTCCTTTTTATTCATTCAGATCCCCGATAGAGGCCTACACCAACATCAACTGTCCGTTGCATCATCTTCACGACACACACAACGAATGAATCCATGGGCTTCGTAAACTACAAGAAAGAAAAGAGGTGATTCATTGCCACCCCCAAAGGATTCCATTATACGCCATATCCCATGTCCATTGTGAACGCCAAACCCAAGAAAGAAGAATAATCGTGCGAAAGAATGACAAGACACAGCGCATCTGCTAGCATGCTATTTTTAAGAGTGCTTTAGTTGTTCCGTGTCCCGACTCCGGTTTTTGTTCTTTATTTTTGTATAGAGAATCTTCCGGAAAAGGTTTAGACCTTGAGGGAGTTCTCAAGAGCCTTGCGCTTCTTCTCGATGCGCTTGACGGCCTTGTCACCCATGATACCACCACCCCACTGCTTGCGAGCGTTCTCGTTCTTCTCAACGTAACCCTCCTTGACGGCGGAGATGAGCTTGGCGAGCTCGTTCTTGTCCTCAGCGCGGACCTCGGTCAGGGCCAGAACAGCGGCGGTCTGAAAGTCATGTTAGTAATTGTAAAGTAATGTAGAGAGTTCATGAGTAAATCTTACCTTCTTGTGGACGACGGTACCGAGACGAGCCTTGCCCTTCACAATGGCGTAGGGGACACCCATCTTGCGGCAGAGAGCGGGAAGGAAGACAACCAGCTCAATGGGGTCAACATCGTTGGGGATGAGGACGAGGGAAGCCTTCTTGTTCTCAATGAGGCCGACAACGTGGTTGAGACCGTACTTGACGACGTAGGGCTTCTTGGAGACATCCTCCTTCTTCTTGCCCTCCTTGATGGCAGTAGCCTCCTTGAGGAGACGCTCCTTCTTCTCGGCAGAGGTCTCGGGGCGGTACTTGTTCAGGAGCTTGAAGGCCTGGGCAGCGGTGTTGCGGTCCAGAACCTGCTGGAACTGGGCAAGAGCCGGGGGAACCTTGAGGCGGATGGACAGGACCTTCTTCTGGCGCTGAAGGCGGACGTACTCGGGCCACTTCACCATGCGCGAGACATTGCGCTTGGGCTGGATGGACTGGCCAATACCGTAGTTACGGGGACGCTTCTCGATGAGAGGGTTCTATGTAAACATAAAGTTAGAATATGTCTTCACGTGGCGACGTCTCATCATAGACGTTACCAATCATTGAGAAAGGAGTGGAATGTACTAACCTTGGCAGCCTTCTTGACACCAGAGGACTTAACGCCAAAGGGCGCGGGAGCAACCTTCTTGCCGGACTTGGGGGCCTGTCATTGAGAAGAAGACAATTAGCGACTGAGTCGACTAAAAATAGGTCTTCATTGACTCTAACGAGAACTTGAATTGCATACACAATACAAGACTCCAGGCGTCATATCATCACCATATCTCTCCTGTTTCCAGACAGAGCAGGCGGAATACACTCAGGAAAATGGTAAACATCCTATTACCAGATGAATGCCATTTACCATGTTGTGCAGAGCAAAAATGCAGGGACTGCAAAATGCTCAAAATCGTGACCGATTTATGTGGTACTCACCATTTTGTCTGTCGTTAAGTGAAGTTAACTTGAGGTTGAGAAGAATAGAATTTCTGCGGAATCAAAAAAAACTTCCACCAAAATAACTTAAGCTGGGCTGCGATAGGATTTGGATTTTAATGTGGGGCACACACTTGCAACAACGTTGGCCCCACTCTAGGGCTAGATGAATCCTCAAGTGTGGCGTAAATGATTGACTAGGATATGGCATAAGGGTTACCGGAGCCTAGCTTATGATGCCCGATGATAAGATTGGGCTATGCGCAATGATGTACATAAATGAACCCCGGTCTAGTGATTGATGTCTGTACAACATTGACGGGCACTTATCATTCTACTTTTTTTTGTTTGACCTCATCATTATGCCTCCTGCTACATGCGTCAAGTGTCATACCGGGCGGGCAGTCATCAAGCGTCCTAAGAACCATGACAAACTTTGCAAAGAGTGCTTCCTAAACGTCTTCGAAGAAGAAGTACACCACACAATCACCTCCTCCAAGTTATTTTATCGCGGAGAGCATGTTGCTATTGGTGCTTCAGGAGGAAAAGATTCAACTGTTCTTGCCTCGGTTCTCAAGACACTGAATGACCGTTACGATTATGGTGTCCACCTTCATTTGCTCAGTATCGATGAAGGAATCACGGGATACAGAGATGACTCTCTCGAAACTGTAAAGCAGAATGCAGTCGACTACCAGATGCCACTTACAATTCTGGGATACTCGGAACTGTATGGCTGGACCATGGACCAAGTTGTCGATGTTATTGGGAAAAAGGGAAACTGCACATACTGTGGTGTGTTTAGACGACAGGCTCTCGACAGAGGCGCCAAGAGACTAGACATCAAGCATGTTGTAACTGGTCATAATGCAGATGATATAGCCGAGACTATCTTCATGAATTTGTTGCGGGCAGATATTCCTAGACTCTCCAGAAGTACGAACATTGTCACCGGTGTCGGTACTGAAGATGTCAAGAGAAGTAAGCCATTGAAGTACTCCTACGAAAAGGAAATTGTTCTATACGCCCATTTCAAGAAGCTCCTTTACTTCAGTACGGAGTGTCTCTATAGCCCTGAGGCTTTCCGTGGAACTGCCAGAGCGTTGATCAAGAATCTGGAGCGAGTAAGGCCAAGTGCTATCTTAGACATCGTGAGAAGCGGGGAGGACATGGCTCGACTTGTAGACAATGGCGTACCAAGCTCATGCGGGTGTAAGGACTCTTCTAAAAACACCGAAGGGTGTGCCAAAAAGGAGCACTCAGCAGCCAAGCCTACTATCGCCAAGCAGCCAGATACTTCTTTGGAGCATGAGGTCACGTCAAAGCCTCCGACTACACGGCAAACATTAAAGCGGTGTCAAAAGTGCGGGTTCATGTCGAGTCAGGAAACCTGTCAGGCTTGTATGTTGTTAGATGGGCTTAACAAGGCGCGTGTAACAACTAGCACTACATAGGAGCAAAATCAAAATCGTAAAGAGGCAGACATTAGATAAATATCGACTGTTGACGGTGATTCGTGATTGGATTTATAGTATACTAGCCGAGCTAGTCCGAGTCTGGTACTGTTAGATGGTCTTCTGTTGTAATTGCTGTGCCATCTGTTAATGGCCAGCACCTGTCATGGGCGTGATATGGGAGTTTAAGGCCCAGCTGCTATGATCAGACGGTTCTGGATTGAATCTAACGGGGAATTGTGAGTACTCGTTCAATGAATTTAGTGGCAGATATCTCACCTTCCACGGATGGTTTAGTTCAAATCCAGGAGGTGCAATATGGTTATCAGTTTGACCGCGGATATTCCCTGTCAGGCGTTTGTCTCTATCCATCACTAAATGAGTTGTTAATATCGTGATTACTGTTAAAACCACGTTAGAGAGTTCTTACTGTGCTACAAATTGTTAGTTATGGCATTTCATGTATTCGTCTGTTCATTACTTACTCTATCCCATTCGTCAAGAGCCCAGCGGGGAGTGTGGAAGTCATTCTTCCAATACTTTACAGCCCCCATCCCAGCGCCCGTGATTCCGAACATCTAGCGTGAGTTAGCATCTGTATTCTACAAGCGGATAGTTTAGAGAAAGCAGAGCTACTCACAAGGGTGATGAGCCCGTAAGAGATAAAAGTCTCAAACGGAACAGGCATCGTGAAAAACAAAAGACTGATGGTAGTTCACTGTTGAAGATTGATGACTTGACAACGAATCAATTAGTCAATTAAAAACGAAGGCAGTATATGCATCTGTCCAACGAATCGTTACTTTATGAGGATCAATCAAACACCTCAAATTAACCCTACCACAAGCACCATGCATAGATCGATTACATAAACACTTTAATACTAGGGTTAACACATTCTCCAAACATCCAAACATCGACCAGGGTCTAACAGGGATTTGCGCGGCACGTGCTGTTCGCCCGCGGTGAGTGGGGAACAAACCATCTAGCGCGTCACTGCAATTAAGCCCGTTGGTGGCAAGCTTAGGAATGATATCAGAGTAGCTGATTCACATGTCGGTGGCGACACATCTGCTAGTCCATCTGTCCCCCACACATATAATCCCAATTTTCATAGCCTTGTCATCGCATAAATTTAGCGACTCTTACACGATGGGAAACAACTCATAAAGAGCGCAATTGATTCCAGTTCCCGACAACAAACCTGCAATTTATATCCTACTCTGTTAGCTTGCTATACATATAGTGTCGCATGCGACAGCGACAGAACGCGAAACTCAGAATACCGATTTTTCCGATACGATCATTATCTCGATCCCATTAATGGCCAATTCACCGAATCACAAGAATCTCGCCGCAGCTAGCGGCGATGACGACGACGAGAATATGTCAGACGGCAGCCCTGATTACAATTCAGCAGAGGATGAACAAAACTCAGCGGAAAGAGAATCCCACGAACACCCTGACGGATCCGAGAAAGACGAACACGCCGGCGACGTTGACTCAGAAGAGGATGACTCTGATGAAGTTAGCAGCTCGGAATTAGAAGACGGCGACGAAGCTGAAGGGGTCGGCGCCGTTAAGTTCAAGCCCGGCGAAAGCGAGGATGAGGAAGACGAAGAGGATGAGGAGCAAGACTCTGACGACGCAGAAAGCCACTCTGACGCAGAGTCCAGTAGTGCTGAAGAATGGGATGCGGACAATCACATGTCAGAGGACGAAGAAGAAGACGAAGACGATGAAAGTGTGTCTGGGCATATTTGCATGTACTGCCACAAGGAAGAAGAGAGCAGTCCTAATGGTGAAAATGATCCTTTCGTGGTTTGTTCAGGGTGCAGCGACTATGGTAAGTTCTTCCATAACATGTCGGCACTGCTTCACCGACAGTCGGCTAACTTTTTGATGTAGCTCACACGCAATGCGCTCGCGAGTCTGACTATGCCGAAACACAAGGTATGTGTAGTGTAACAAAGAACAACGAATGCCATGGAATCTAGCTAACATGAATCGTAACCTAGACTCATATACATGGAAATGTAACGAATGCCAGGGTCTCGCTGAAGCCACCGCGACAAACTCGACCTTTGTGGAAAGCATGAACAATATCAGTATCGAATGTGAGAGTTCTGCAATGACAGAAAACCGTATGCAAAGTCCCTCCAGCATATCCGTAAACGGTTCTAAAGATTCAAGAGCTTTGCGCAAGCGCACGATGACAGCCGCAGACGAAGACGAAGCAGCCCTTAACCTACGAAAAAGGTTGCGCCAGGGATCAGCTATGTCAAAACATTCCGTGGAAGATGGAGGCGACGATGCCAACCCAGGTTCATCAGCCCGCTCACTTCGAATCAAGAGACACAAGTTAGTGGCAGTCTCTAAAAAGGGCCCGACAACATTTGTTGTTAAGTTCAAGGTGAAGCCGGCTGCTCTCCGTCTTATATTGGAACAGCCACCAGCTGGATTTGGTCGAGGCCGTCGTGGCGGAGCACGTGGTGCAGCATATGGCGGACTTGCAGCAGACACAGAGCCTCCTGCTGCTCCATTCACCTATATTTCTCAGCCGTTTTATTCGTTTTTCGACCGGGAGACAGAGCATGCCAAGGGCAAGCCATACGGCGGCATCCTCAATGACAATGAGGCTGATACTACGAAGACTCTTCCAGGCGACGAAGATCGAAAGCGGTTCATGGAGGCAAAAGTAGTCGCGGAAGAAAAGTGGCGCAATAGGATTCTCAAAATGCAGGCCGAGACTCCGCTGCCACCTAAAAAGTCACGGAAATCCAAAGGCCCTGGATCACAGATTGAGTGTATCGATTTTGGAGGTTGGGAGATCGACACCTGGTACGCGGCACCATATCCCGAGGAATACAGCAGAAACCGCATTCTCTATATATGTGAGTTCTGTTTGAAGTACATGAACTCTGATTATGTGGCATGGCGGCACAAGTTGAAATGCCCCGCCAAGCATCCACCTGGCGATGAGATCTACCGCCATGGGTCAGTTTCCATGTTTGAAGTTGACGGACGCAAACATCCAGTGTACTGTCAAAATCTTTGTCTTTTGGCCAAACTATTCCTCGGGTCCAAGACTCTGTACTACGACGTTGAACCATTCCTGTTTTACGTCTTGTGCGAGTATGATGAACTTGGGTATCATTTTGTTGGCTATTTTTCCAAAGAGAAACGGGAAAGTAGTCAGAACAATGTTAGTTGTATTTTGACGTTGCCAATTCACCAACGGAAAGGTTACGGAAATCTCTTGATTGACTTCTCGTATTTGCTTACGCGCGTTGAACACAAGACGGGGTCTCCCGAGAAGCCCCTCTCTGATATGGGGTTGGTATCTTACCGCAACTACTGGCGGTTGGTTCTCAGTAAATACCTTCTCAATCATTGCGCTATCAAGGGGGAGACTCCTGGCCTCAGCATTCGGCAAATATCTGACGACACCGGGCTCACAGCTGACGACGTAGTGTCAGGACTAGAAGGACTCCGGTGCTTGGTGCGTGATCCCGAGTCAGGGCTCTACGCCTTCCGGGTTGACATTGACTATTGCCGTGACTATATTTCCAAATGGGAGGCAAAAAAGTACGTCAAACTGGAACCGACAGCTCTGACATGGACCCCATATGTCATTAGAGGCGTAAATACCAACTACGACTTGGCGCCTTCGCTAAGCCATTTGGGAGAGGAGGAGGTACCAGAACGTCTGGACGATCGTATGGTTGTGGATAGCAAACCCCATATCAACCCGAGTACTCCAGCCTCAACGGCTGAGGTCTTAGCTATGAATGGGTTCGCTTCTCAGACAGGTATCAACGGCCACTGGACTGATAGCGAATTCATAATTCCTACGACCGAGTCTCGTGCAGCTAGTATGCTGGGAGATGGTCATCATGCAGATGTCGAAGACGACCGTCAAAACTGGGCTAAAGCGTACAAAGATATTCCGCCGACCCGTTTCCAAGTCTTCCCCCCTCCTATGACTGGGAGACGTTCGGAGACTCGTTCTTCGATTATTGCCTCGTCAGTTTTGGCAACATCACGTCTCCACGAACCAAGTATTTCAATGCCTCCACGAAAACGCAGTTCGGTTTCTATTAAGAAGAAACCGAGTGGTCGTCCGAAATCATCGTCGTCGCGCAAACGCAAGGGTGGTACGGGACGGGGCCCAGGCAGATGGCCCAAAGGTACAAAAAAAAGTGATTACGGAAATGCTGATAGCGGTCCCGGATTACCACCGGGTTGGCAGGCGCAACCTACCGGTGCTGTCACTGAAGCTGGTGGTGTAGTTACTGCTATGGATGTTACAGTTGACACTGGTGCAGTTGTTTCTTCACCAGAGGATAAAAAGCCAGTGTCTGACGAGGTTCCGGCGACTGTTGCTCCGGCCCCAGCGGAAGTGAGCAATAGCAATGTATAGACGTTTGTGGGCGGAATTCGAAACAGAACGGATGCTATATACATATGCGATGATGTCAGAGATTCTATGATTTTGATTGGGTCGTTATTTACGAGTGTACTATTCGGGCTTGGGAGTTATTTGGGTGTTGGTTGTTCTATGTGATTTTGTTGATTTATGTTATGTGGCCGGCGTTTAGGAAGGGGTCAGTGTTAGACTTTGATATCATGACATCAGTTTTAGTCTTGAGCGTTAATTGATTTTTGTTTTTTCTTGTTTTTCAATGACATGCAATTCCCTATACGAATCTAGCCGAACTTGGATAGCGGAACCTGACTTGTGACTTGGCATCGTAGGCTGACGTTTAACAACTCGCAACTTGTATGGCTTCTCCGTACAGTGCGATCGTATATCCCGACACTAGTGGTAAATCATAAAAAATCCATGATTTACAGACTATCCGGAACACAGCCCCCGGGAGCGCCGCACGGTTTATACACTGTTGTTTACAAGAGTGGGTGGGTGCACCATGATGATCCTTGTCAAGCTACGGATGTACCACACGACATGACTTCAATGTTGACATTTACACGTAATCTATGTAACTGTTTGTGGAAGGCTGGAGGCCTAGTAACATAGAATTGACTACAGTAGTCTCTCAAGTTTTGGTTCCGTATGATTTATGATCTACAAATGTCTGTTTGTCCATGTGGCTGACGACTGTTTGCTGGACGTGGCTACACATATCGTCTTGTATGCAAGTATAAACAAAAAAATGCACATGTATCTTTCAAACATATAATCTGTGTTTCCGACTTAATAATACATTTATATGCAGCTTTAAAATATGTCACTGATAACTATGTATCTTTACCATCATTAATACGACTCGGCTTTTCTATTAGCTCTGACAGGCCCTGTACGTATACATTTGCCAACTGTAATTTCACGCTGTAACACATGCCCTGGGTCCTTCTAGCGCGCATATAATACAGCGCTACAAAATTGGAATTTGGCGTAGCGCTGAACTTATTTCCAGAACCTCTCGCTATTCCGTCTTGCTGCAACTACACTCGCCACTCTAAATCCGCTCAAATCCACAGGCGTCACTGTACTCTTCTTACTGGTCTTTCTAGCAATTAAATTCGCCTTTACGGAACAGTGAACGTCATCCAATCCCTCGCACCGATTCTCGCCCCATTTCTCGCATTGCGACAACGCTTCCTTCTGCCTCTTCTCTCCTCAACATCACACTATCAGCTCGTCGGTCTCTGCAGCATCTGAGTTTCTTACTCTTCGCTTTTTTTTATTGTCGCCTATTTCGACTTTCGATTACTACAACATCTCGACGTATGCTCCTTCCCATCACGTCCATTTTATATTTTTGGAGCATATTTCTCCCTTCTGTATCGTGACTTGTTCCTCTCTCCGCCGTGTACGCTTTCCGCCGATTTGTCGACTCCAAGTTCCCGCGCAGACCTATAGGCGTACAAAGTCAGCTTCTCAATTGCACCCCCTATCCGGCTCCATCCGCCGCTGAACCTGAATACTGTCTTTGAGCGACGCCTCTAAGCAGTCTATCGCTATTCTGATACGACGTAGCCGCATAGGCAGCGATCCGCCATCCTCGCGTCCACCTGCCACACAACACAACCTGCATTAACGACTCTCGATCCATATTAGTCCGTCACTTTATTTCGCATCGTCCGCTCCGCCAGCTGCGTTAGCTGCCACTACATATTCAACATGTCCAAGGTTATGAGAAGTGTCAAAAATGTGACCAAAGGTTACTCCATGGCCCAGGTCAAGGTTCGTGATGGTACGTATACCCATTTTCTACCGCCAAATGTGTTTCCACATTAACATGACTACAATCTAGCCACCAGCAATGACGCTTGGGGTCCTTCCGGTACTCAGATGCAAGAGATTGCCCAGTTAACTTTTAATGGGTACGTTTGTCCGAATTCCGAATTAATTGGCTCGTTCATAGATGGCGTTGAATCACATGCTAACTAGCTTACACAGCGGTTCCGACTTTGTGCATATTATGGAAATGCTCGATAAACGCCTTAACGACAAAGGCAAAAACTGGCGGCACGTACTCAAGGCACTGAAGGTTTTGGATTACTGTCTTCACGAGGGTTCTATGAAGGTAGTTTCATGGGCCCAGGCCAATGTATACATCATCAAAACCCTCAGAGAATTCCAGTACATGGATGAAGAGGGACGGGATGTTGGTCAAAATGGTGAGCTTATACCATTTCTCCACAGCCGCCTAAGTATTCCAAATTGCTAACCATTAATTTTTCTTGCGTTTTCTAGTTCGTACTGCCGCAAAAGAACTGACTGCTTTGCTCTCAGACGAAGAGCGCCTAACCGCCGAACGCAACGATCGTCGCAGCTGGAAATCCCGTGTTCAAGGTCTTGACGAATATGGCCCACCAGGATCGCCTACGAGAGCACGCCAACCACGGCCTCGGCGCAATGACGAAGACGACGTCGAATACCGTTTGGCTATTGAAGCCAGCAAGGCTCAAGAGGAAGAGGATCGGCGGAAGAGAGAACGTCAGAACGGGACTGCTGTGGGTGATGATGATCTTGCTCGCGCCATCCAACTGAGCAAGGAGGAAGACGAACGTCGTCGCAAGGCGCAGGAAAGTGCGGCTGCTGCCAACAATGCCTCACTGTTTGACGATGATCTGATTCAAGTTCAGCAACCACAGCAACCGCAGCCCACTGGCTTTAATATGGGATACCAGCAAGGCAACCAAGTCGACTTCTTTGCCAACCCCATGGACCAGTCTCAACTTCAAGCCCAGCCTACAGGATACATGCAGAATGCCTACACCGGTTTCCAACCCCAAGCAACTGGGTACTATCAAAACGGCTACGGCATGGATCCTTACCAGCAACAGCAACAACAGATGGCATTCCAGCCCACTGGATTCAGCAATCCATATGGCGGTCTCCAGGTTCCTTCGCCTGAACCTGCTATGCCCACTGGAAGTAACAACCCATGGGCTAGTGCCAATGCCGGGCTCATGAAGCCTGCTCCCACTGGTTCCAACAACCCATTCGCTGCAAACAACAACCCGTCAAGCTCTTCCAACTCGCCATTCAACCGCCCACGTACTGCGCAAGCTTCATCAGGTCTTGGCTCTCTTCCCGAACAGCAGCCCATTTCAACCTTCCAGGCGCCCCCAATGCCTCAGATTCCTCAACAGCACCAGCAACAGCAACCACAGCGTGAACTTAGCGAACACGAACAGAAACTCAACTCTCTTCTGGCTTCTGGGGATGGCATGGATACTTTCGGAAACACTGGCAATCTTCGCATTCCTGCCCAGCACACTGCTCCAGGTACCTTTGTCAACAGCGCTGGAGCTGGTATCAACAAGCTCAACGCTGATGCCACTGGGAACAATCCGTTCTTGCGTAGCCAGTTCACTGGAATGCCTTCGGTCCAGTATCAGCAAGCTCCTTCTGCTACCGGTCCTGGTGCGTATGGCAACCAAGGCAACAACAATCCCTTTGCTATGCGCCAACAACAAAACGCTCCAGCACAGGATTTGATTCAGTTCTAGATCTGAAAACGAGTGGGTGTGAAGAGGACTTTTAGTTTTGTTGAAGCGTATCAGTCCGTGTAACAAGGTGATGGTTATCTGTCTCTTGTAATTGTTATTTCTGTTGTTATAAGCATCATTGCAGCGGGTGTTTTGTTCAGAGTGCTCTGGTTGGTATTTCTTGTCCCTGTATCTGGCGGTCTCATGATAGTCCGACCAACCATTTGTGTTTTTGTTTCTTTATTTTTCCGGCACTGGATGGTGTTGATGTTGATGGGCGTTGGTTGTTTCTGTTTTCTTGTGTTTCTTTTTTTTCAATGCGCGTTATTATATATTGATTGGAGTTCCCTGGGGTTTAATGTCTATATAAATTATAGTGTGTGAGTTCATGTAAACATAATATCCCACTTTCTCATCATGACTAGGAATAGTTCAAGAGTTAAAAATGATGTAAAATATTGAGTTATAGGCAAGTCCTAATACGGCAGCTATTAAACCCCGCATCTATATTCTCCACCATGTGCATACACAGGCTACTGGCTTGCAGCAAGATTCAAATCCTGGGACCACATCCTTTGAAGTAATGCTGTAACCTCATCATCTTCAACCAGCGAACTACCAATCGGAATAGCTCCAGGCTCCTCAGTAATACCATCAGTTTGTGACCTGTAGGTGCCTGTTCGTGACGCGGTACTAACCCGCCGCGAGTGTCGGCCACCAGATCGCTCAGCACTCAAATCCGATACTAGACTTGACAGTCCCGCTGATGGGCTCGTGAATGTGTGATTTTGATGGATCGTGCCGTTGGGTACCCTCTTCATGATGGGTGAGGTTTTAGACAGTCGTTGGGCGCAACGGGCTAGTGGGTTTGTGAATCGGCGCACAACTAAATACTCAGAGCCAGTGAGATCTAGGGTCTTCACAACACGTGGATCGCGAGTTGCAGTGCCGTCATTATTTGGCATGCTAACTGCGACCAGCCTTGGAGCACCTCCCATTAGGCTCATGTTTGTATGTGCGGTTGGCAGCGCGGCTGCATCCATCACGGAACTGGCCCTTTGGAGATCGAGTTTCTGTTGAGTCCGAGACATATCCGCCGGCTTCGGTTTGATGCGCCCGTGAACTATGGCGCTTTCATCCTCACCTTCGGAGACGGAATCATTTCTCTGGCGCAACCCGTTGGAAAGGCTGTCAGGACGGATACCGTGGCCAAGTGATGTACTGTTTGAGCCAGCAACGGTAGATTGAGTATATGAAGAACCGTCATTTGAAGTACCTGTGTTCGTGCGAGCAACAGTCCGTGATAACGAGTCACCAGCGGCGTTGTATATGCCTGGTGGCTCGGGCTGGCTCACTAGCGTTGAAACAGCGGAAGCGGGAGCTGTCATTCTCAAGGCCCTGTTCTCGGTTGGCGATGGTTGGGTGTCGCGATTAGATACTGGCTGATTACTTGGAGGTGCGTGTTTGGCAATATACGGAGAAGCCGAGGTACTTGCGTCTTGCCACTCGTCGTCGTCGTCGTCCTGGTCTGCAAAACCCACGTCGAATCGGGCGGGCTGCTTGTGTGCGCGACTTCTGGTCTGGGTGGCGTTGTTGATATTTGCGCCCGAACTGGTGCGCTTTGGTCGGTCTCCAGCGATGCTTGCTTTTGAAGAAGCGTGACGACGACCAACAGCGATTTCAGTACTTGAGCGATTCCGAGCGATTGCGGTTTGCGACGAAGTGCGCTTAAGAGCGGCAGATGAGGCTTTTGAGGCAGCGTTATTGGCAGCAGCAGGAAGTACGCCAATTGGTCCGTTGGATGGGCCTGCAGTAGGAAGCCTTTGATCTGACTGAGTCCTGCGGTTTGGGGGTCTCACTGCAGCAGTAGCGTTTGAATTTGTATGGCCGTGGTGCTTTCCGGCGTGGGTTCCTTTGGATGACGGAACACGGTTATGGAGACGGCCGGCGACATGCGACTTTTGTTTAGCCAGACGTTGCTGCGAAACACGAGATGGCGGCGGCTGGTGGTAATTTGTTTGCGGTGCATGTTGCTGTGATTTATGAGTCTGTGCTTTGTGAGGTTGCTGTTGATGCGACTGTTGTTGTCTTTGACTCTGGCGAGGCTGTGAGACGTTGGAAGAATCGGTCTGTACGACTGACTCTTCAGTCCCCACAACATCACTATTGCTGGAAGATTGGTTGTCGGACATGGCGTTTGAGAGGGGTTCCGGAGAAGTAAGCCGGCAGCCGGGACAGCTTATTTGTAGATTGAAAGAACGGCCAGATACCGAGAGGAATAGCTGAGTTACTGTCTGTAATTGTATATTAAATGGTCGTGTGGATTTAGACAGAGTCGTAAAGTAGGAGTCGAGTTATGCGGGACACATGCAGATTTAATCGGCAAATTGTGTGTTGATGCGATTCCAGTTTATATTTGAAACTGAGTCTTAATAACGGCAAAATGGACTGGTGAATCAAGCAGTAGAGTAGCCGAGATATTGAATAGACAACAAAGCCGGATCCGTCGAAACTAACTCTGAAGGAAATGGATTGGAATTGACTGTTTATGGCAAGACAAGGTTGGTAGACTAGTAGGCTAGTAGTCTTTATAAGAGTGTAGGCGAATAGACAAGCTGTGAAATAAGTTGCATAAGTGACGATCTGGAAAATTATGGATGCTTCTCGCTCTTATTTTCTATGGAGACAAAAAGGTCGAGCCAAAAGCCAGGCAAGTTTTCTCTCTTCACACGATGTTTCTTATCAGGCAGGGTGAAACGCAGGTACTTGTCCATGTAGGTATACAGACACAAGCACCAAACAATCTCTCACGGCAGTCACGTCCCATATTGTCGCGTCCTACAATACTGTACATACATATTTGAATGTCACCGCTCATTCCGATAATTCTACGATCCTGTGTTGAATGGTTTCACACAAAAGACACGAATTGGGGTAGTTGGGGTAAGCTATAACTAAGAAACATGTAATCCTTATTGGCTAGGGATGTGCTATAAAAATTGGGGTACAGTGGCTGGGTCTCCACTACAACCTTGACCTTGACCTGAGGGTCATCACGTGCGTGGCAAGTCGGTGAAGATATCATGGCAAAGGGGCAATTATTTGGGTATTATGGCATGATAGATTATTGTAGAAGTATGAGCCATCTGTAGTGTCGTGTTGGTTTTATTGTTTGAGGTCAGAACATACAACTTCAAAGTGTTATCTCTATGTTCATTATAGCTAGCTCCTGTAACAATTCCATGGCAATGACGTCAACTTCCAAGCTTCAAAATCGCCTAACCCTATCAGTGGAACATCAAAATGAATTGGAATAAGAGTATTTACATATGTGTACATTTGAAAACAAGATAATATTTATATAGAACCATAACAAAGCCTGTAAACGAACCCCATCCGAAGATAACCAACCTTAGCTATACCACAAAATAACCAAAAACCATGTATCCGAAACACCCCATCATGATGTCATACATAAAACAGCCCAGCTGCTTACTTGTGGAAGGTCTTGACCTTCTCAACCTCATCCCAACTACCCATGAAAATACCCGCTCTGTCGTGAATATCTTCAGGTACAAGATCCATCAAGCGGTTCATGTTAGAGTCAAGAGCTTGACCACCAGCTATAGAAATTTGTTAGAAAGGTTTCAAATTTTGCAGAGACATACATATAAGCTTACCATTTTCGAAGATCATAGCCATTGGGGCACACTCATACAGAATACGAAGCTTTCCCTTGGGACTCTTCTTATCCGCAGGGTAAGCAAAGATACCACCGTACAATAGTGTACGGTAGGCATCTGCAACCATGCTACCGATGTAACGGGAGCTGTATGGCTTGCCGTTTTCTTGAGCCACCTTGAGAGAGTTGAAGTAGTTGTTGACACTGTCGGTCCAGTACAGCGAGTTACCCTCGTTGACTGAGTAAATTGAGCGGGAGCGGGGAAGTCTCATATCGGGGTGAGTGAGAATGAACTCGCCGACGCCGTTGTCAAGGGTGAAACCGTTGACAGTGCCGCCCTTCATGGTGATGACCAGCTGGGCCGAGGCACCGTACATGGTGAAACCAGAAGCAACCAACTCACTACCTGGCTTCAGCATATCCTCCTTCGTGCCGGTAGAACCCTCGCCCAGCTTATGAATAGCAAAGATAGTACCGACCGACACACCGGCGTCCAAGTTGGAACTTCCATCGATGGGATCGCATGCAACGGCATAACGAGCACCCTTGTTTTCAGGGAAGTAAATGATGTTCTCTTCCTCCTCAGAAACCAACATCGCGCACTTGCCAGAAGAGCGCATGGCCTCGATGAAGAGATCATTGGAAATGACATCTAGCTTTTTTTGTTCGTCACCGGTGGTGTTTGATGAACCGGCCAGGCCGGTCAAGTTGACCAATGTCGCACGACGAATGTAGTAAGCGATGGACTTGAAGGAGAATTGTAGAGCATGGCACAAAAGGCTAAAATGTCATGTTAGAAGATGTGATAATAGATCAGAGGATGACATATAATACGTACGTGAAGTCACCGGTGGCTTCCTTGTGCTTAGCTTGCTCTTCAGTCAAGAAGCGAGTAAGAGTGACAATGTGAGTGTTGATCTCACGATCATTGTCGGCAGCAAAAGAAGACATGATGTTGGTGTTGTGATGCGGGACGAAATAATTAGGGTTGTATAAGTAGATTTAATAGCCGACCGGATCTACGGAACGACGTATGTATGTGTATAAGGAAGGAGAAAAAAGTTGAAATCAGGAAGTAGTTACAGTACTATGAGATATACTGAAAAGCAAAGAAGTGGTAACAAAACCAGAATATAGAATGACGAATAAAAAGGAAGACAATAGTTAAACAAGTTGAAAAGTAAATCCAAGATGGAAGATGACGCTTCTTTATAAGCAATTATATTCTTCATGACTTGTGACTTAGAGCTACTAGTTCCTTTGGCACCCGAAACCACTAGGGTGGTGTCCTAATTACCAAGTCAAGCGGACAGATGGGGCAAGAAGCTCACTACGGCACCGGGAGTGTTTGCGGGCGGCACAATGGCTTGG
This sequence comes from Huntiella decipiens, assembly GCA_003032515.1. NCBI lineage: Eukaryota > Fungi > Ascomycota > Sordariomycetes > Microascales > Ceratocystidaceae > Huntiella > Huntiella decipiens. Next base: position 91,922 of record NETU01000395.1, on the reverse strand, counting down.
AGGGGCTGGTTCAAGGTCACAGATTCAACGACACTTACAGCCGGCATGAGAACAATACGGGGCTCTGATAGGCTCAAACATGCTTGTTGAAAGGCTGGTACCGTCGCAGCCCGTTCTTCCCCAGACTTACTGGCCTCGGATATGTAGGGACTTGCCGGGATGTCTTCGTCCCAGGAGAGACCCCGTGACCATGTGATCAGGATTAAAAGGGCTTATCCGTTACAGGGACAGTATTTGGGTTTGTTTCGAAAAGGGCTGAACCGGAACTGTTACGTGGGGATTACTAAGATGGTGTGTGTATGTACATGTGTGTGAAATAGAAGGTCAAGATACTGTGAACTTGGTAAACCCATCGGTTTGCCGCGGCATGGTGAGGTTGGAGAGAGCTTATGTCTACGACTTCGTTTTAGACTGTCAAGAGGGAAGGAGCTTGACTGAAGGGTGGATTTTCCGCATTGGGATAGGTTTGACAGGGTTATATAATATTCATGACTATCTGTTTACGTATTTGAGCTATGTGCCGCGGCGTTCATTATGGGGAATAATGAGAAACACGATAGACTTGGAGGTTTATGAGGGTCGTGTAGAAAGAACTGAGTTCAAAGGGACCCTGGGATCGTGACGATCAGTTATGTATGTATATATGTATGTATGTATGTATGTATGCTCAATATTTGTTGAAACGTTATCCGGTCAAAAGGGTCGGAAAAGTTGATGAATATAGTGTGTGCATATTTATAGATGTGTCGGCTTGGTTGTTGCCGCCTACTTTTCTCATTTTCCAAATAGAGACAACAGAGACACACTTGTGTCAGTAGAGTAGATATCAGGTGAAGGTATCGTCTATCTATGGGATTGTATGTCTGTATCCACACCACATCCAAGTGAATGAATATGTGCCCCCCACATGTTGATCCAGCCCATTGTCATTCAGATGGTCAAGGTGAACAAACATCCGGGGTAACTCCTGGATTGCATCGCCCGTTTCGAGGCGCCTGGGCTTAAGTTCCAAACGAACTCCGTGCGGTCACGGGACCATTTTTGGGTTTAATTGTTGAGCGACAAGGGAGGGAGAGCAAGACAAGACAGTTCAGGAGATGGAGATTGTTCGGCTTTGGGGGAGTGTTTTTTGACGAATGTAGTGTGCATACAAGAGGTTGGCTGGATGTATGGGCTTTTCAGTGCATCTTGGAGGAGGAACAAAATATATGTGTATCGATTCAAATAAGGTCATAAAGTTGTACACATGTATTCCCAGAAAATATCGTGATATTCTTAAACTTGCCAAATTATCATCCCTACACATGATGCTAATCAGTAACGCGGGGAAGTTTCCACATGGAAGTTCAGAGGGTCGACACCTGAGCCGCAAAAATCTGGGGCCCCGGAATTGAGACAAGTTGGGTGGGGCCATACAGACGGAAGTACAGTGTTATGAGCATTGATACACAGTGACCCGATTCTAGTGCTGACGGCCCGCCAGCTGTCTGCTGGCATAAACGGAGTTCTGGATATGGTCAATGCACCAAACGCAAAAAGTCGGCAAACGCATGATATCCCGGACGCTTCAAAATCCAAAACGCAATAATGGGCCCACATTTACTGGCAGCTGACACTCCTGTCAGAACGTTCCAAAACTCCAGGACTAAGAGGAGCTCTGGAGTCGCAGCGTGACGGCAGGGTGTCTAGTTGGTGAGTTTCGGTGAGGAGTCGGAGAACTATGCTTCAGGGTTACGAAATCGAGGAGCGAGGTACTTGCATAAATATTTCAGTCGTGTATAAAATAGTGTCTAGGGTGTAACATATTCTGGTAGTACTTGATGATTTGTTTTTAATTCTCTTACACGTTGATTGCAATAATCTTGATAATTAGTTTACACAAACTTCAATGATTTCATATATTATGAAAAGTACACGATTAAATTTCTGTACTGATAATTTCATCATGAGTAGTTGGTCGTTGTTCATTGAAGTCTATAACTCTCAAAAGTGGGACAGTTCTAGCGGTGGACTATTCCAATTGTTCAAACTCAGTGCCGTCTTGGCACAGCATGGCCTAGACCCTCAGTGGGGCTCTAGAAGCAGATCCTGCTCATGACTTCCAAATTCGCGTGCCTTTCATCTGTACACATACACACAACCTATAAGACTAAGACCTCGCGCCCGTCCGTCGCCATCATCGCCACTCAACGGCTTGTTTGCCGCAAGCCCATCCCCTATCTTGGGAAGCCCTAGAGGTGGGCCTCAGTGTGCGCATTGAAGCTCCGTGCTTGACAACCACCACTTTACACACCAAAACTTCCTGGCTTAGATGCGGTGTGCTCTGGCTTTTTTGGTGCAGAAGCGAGATGTGTCCTAGCGCGAGTTTACACTGGACTCAAACATACAAGGACGATGGCGATGAATTTGTTGGTTTTGTGGTGAAGATGGGAGCTGGGAGGACTGGTGATTGTATGTACATACATATGTACATAGATAGTCTGTGGTTTCACGACAGTGATTAGCATAGAGTGTGGACATACTCGTGTGAATTCCGTCTTTGTGTTCCCATTGTGGTTACATCAGATATGTGCTGGATATGATAGATGAGGCTGACCAGCCATCTTCGAGAAGACTATGTTTGCTAGTTTTACATCAAGACATACCATTCTGTTGGCAATAGTATCTGGTATATGTGTATTCCCATGTAAGCTTGCAGATGATAGCCCTGATTTCATGATAGACTCGCCACAACCATGACATATCGCCGGGTATTAGAATCCTTCTTCCCCTGGCTGCAGGTCCGGTTTATAAAACATGTAAGACCATTTAACGAGCGAACCTGATAATTCCTATCCAAAATCCGGCCATGATGATCCAGAACGTGACAATAGTCCTTCCTGCATGTCTGTACATGATATATGTATGTATTGTATGCAGTCACGCCTGATACGTGTGTCCGTGATCAAAGTTATGGTTCCGCCCTACATACAAAAGAAATTATAACAAAGTAACGGCTCTGCTATGATAGATCATCACCGTCATTATATTGTGTATGTAGGGCCTGTAATGCTTCATCTCATCCTTTGCGCCCGTTCCTCAAAAACCCAGTCTCCACAGGTGCCCCCACCAAGCAAGAAGGAGTGAAGTCAGTGTCCCGCGATCAATTTAATTTACCATCGTCTGCGCCGCTTCAAACTTGTCTCTTCATCTTTGTTCTATTCTTTTTGTCGTTTGCCTTCTCACACTTTTGTGAATTCATACTTGCTTTACGTTTATACCAAATACAGTTGATCTGTTGTTTCTTTTGCTTAGTAACTTCTCAAGCACCATATCCTACTTGTCTCATTCTCTTCCCCTTCTACAAAAAAACAGAAACAGCTTGCGCATACCCTTGTTGGCCAACCATCCTCATAGCTCACAGCCCGTAAACATCACGCATTAAATCAACGCCAGTGCAAGACACCTCGATATTCAGCTCTTCCAATAAAAAAAACACACAATCAACGCGTTTCTTATTCTCATCGACGACCTTTTCAACTTCATACGTCTCGTTGTTCGATTTCTATTTCGATATCCTTGTAATCCAGTCATTTATCCCATCCGCATCACGATAAGCGATTTGCGACAAAAACCGCCTCCCGGTCTACTTACGTCGCGCCCCGGAAATACACACATCGCAATTCGCGCCACAACACCCATATAATCGCCTACAATGTCTCTCCACACCCTCACCCACAGCACTGCTCTAACCAACTACTTGGCCTTTGTCGTCACCCACATGGATCGCGACAAGATCATGCGTTGTCTTCAGTACTGGGGCCGTTTCTACACCTGGTACCTTGCGCGTAGAAATGCCAGCAAAGAGCAGCTGAGGCCATGGGAGAAGCTTCGTGATCAGTTCATGACTGTTCGTAAGGTGTTGCGTTTCGGCCAAGTATTTGCAAGTGTCCGTACTGCTGTTACAACGGCCCAGAATAAGGCGGAAGACCCAGTTTATCGCGCGCTCATGGCCGGCAAGCATGCGTCATTTGCGACATATCTCGTCTTTGACGGTATGGGTGTGTTGGATTCCCTGGGTATTTGGGCCCTACCTAAGAATGTCAATAAGCGTGCCATTCGGGAATTGAACCGTTGGTGGGGTATGGGGTTGCTTTTCAGTGCACTGGCACAACTATACAAGCTCACGTTGATCAGCGACAAGACCTCTACCATGGACAAGGACGACCCGGCGACTGCGTCGGAATACCAGAAGCTTATCCAGTATGTTACCCCCTCATGTGTTAACACAACCCCTATTTCTACACTGGCTGTCAGAAATTCGATAACGCCACATCCGCCCACCACTACGGCATGGCGGCAAGCCAAGTCTCTGGAAGTTCTGAGATCCTTGCTTTGTGATGGAACTTCCCGATACTTGAACCGATCATCCCTTTGACCAAGAATTCAAATGACTAACATATCTACTAGGGACCGTACTGTCGCTCGCGCACAAATCGTTTGCGACGTTTTCGACTTCACCTCGCCTGCTGCTTTCCTCGGCTGGGCCAAATTTGACGAGGGTCTCATTGGTCTTACCGGTATCTTCAGTAGTATGCTCAACGTCTCTTCACAGTGGTCGAGAATGGCTGAGTGAAACGGAAGAGAAAACGTAGCAAATCGTTCTTGGTAAATACCTAACGATCTACGTTGAGATACTCGTCGAGTTATATGGTGTGGATAGAAGAAACTTATGGATTAGCTGTACGAAACCTTGTAGGCGTTTAGGGAGAAACTACCACTCAGTTGGGAGTTATCGTGAAAGGCTCATGTCGAATCATTGCTTGTTGTTTTATTTTTGTTTGTTTTTACTGTTGCGTTTGTCATAGCATATATTATTTGTTGTTTTCTTTACTCGATATAAATGTATCAGTTTTCATTTGTCGACTCAAGTACCCATAAGAAATTGTTAATCCATCCCGACTTGTGATGGTATAGTGAAAAAAATAAAGTCATTTCAACGTTAGCTATAATCGTTTAACGAAGTATATCCTGCCTTGGTTACACCGAACATGGTATGGTTATAGACATTTAGTAATACCGACGGCCAGGTGGCGGGTATCTCTCAGGAGGATAGGGAGCACCGCGAGGAGGGTACTCCCGTGGATTCCAGTCGTACATAGGACGTCCATAGCCTTCAGGCGGAGGTGGGACATAATCACGGCGATAAGGATCTTCGTGAGGGCGTCTATCATATTCCTCCATAGGCAGGCCACGTCTCGGCGGAGACCGATAGTGACGGGGTCGTTCGTCATAGTAGTCCCGGCGCAATGGACTACGGCTCCGATAGGCATCTCTATATGGGTCGCGAGGGGGTGTGTAACCGCGCGGAGGCGGCGCTCTGCGTTCATATTCGGCGTATGGTGGTGGGTGCGGTGGGTACCCATGGGGTGGTGGGTATGGAGCACCGGGAACGTGGTGATAAGCCGGGACGCGCCGATTACGCATGGGTGAGCGGGAGCGAGGTCTTGTATCGCGTGGAAGACTGACTGGAACTTCATCCTGAGGCTAATGAGTTGTTAGTGTTTGTTGTCAATATGAGGGTGAAAGGTTTCAGGTCGTACATCGGCAACACATGCGACGCGGCGTTCAGAGCCTGGGAACATTGTGTCATGAAGCTTATCAACTGCTGTGTTCATATCTTCGGCCGACTCAAACTCGACAAAACTGAAATATGTAAGTGTTAGTACTAGTATAGTCATCAGTTAGGGTAATTCTTCATACCCAGATCCTGGAGCATCTCTGCTAATTTCAGAGTAAATTACAGTTTGTCCAGCCTGTCTAGCAAAGTCCTTGAGATCCTGTTGAATGAACCGAGTTAGTCAAGTTCTTGTGAACGGGAAATCCACTTGATGTATGCTTCATTCCTAAGATGAGTAACTTGTGATTCAAGGTCCGGGAAAATAGGCGTTAGTTGACCACACTCGTGGTTTGTGGGTCGAGTGACGTCATAGTATAAGAATAGAATCATGAAAGAGGGGACCTGGCGTAGTGAAAGAAAATGATCCATGTATCCAGGGAAGACATCGTACATAGACGTAGCTCGTAGAATCCAATAGCTAATAGACAGATACGGATATACCAAGTGCTTGTAGCCGATAGGATAAGGAAAGTAGACCAGGAAATTCGAGGGAAGGGACCAGGAAAGGAAATCGAATCAAGTGACGAAAAAGGTAACCAAAAGCTGAACGGACCTGCCAACTGGTCTCTGTAGGAAGACCACTGATTTGCATGCGATGCTGAGTGCGACGGGGACGAGGTGGGGCGCGCTCGCCATTCGGGGGACCGTTGGGGTCGCGGACACGGGCGCCACGAGCAAACTGAACAGTAAGACGTTCGCCCATGAAGACGGAGCCGTCTTGAAGGGTTGAAATCCAGGTTAGAAGGAGCCATTATTATAGTCGTGTGGTGGGAAGTAGATGATGTGTGTTTGATGAGACCGAAAATTGGAGATCGGGAGGTGAGCCGGGAGGAATCCAAACGGGCACGTTGATGTTACATCGTTCATTGTCGTAGCTCCAATAGGGCTTATGTTGTGAGTGTCATAGTGAGATTATAGACTTACGGAAAGCTACAAGTAAAGTGTTAGAGCGGGGGTGGGGCTGAATACGAGATTCAAGTGTCCTAACTTACCAGGGACGACATCACGAGCATCCATGGGGTCCTTGTATTCAATGAATCCAAACCCATTCATGAGTTTGATTTCAGTGACTGCACCCTCCATACATTTGAAGTGCTGTTCAATCGATTCTTTAGTTGCTACACCCACAATGAAGACTGTTAGTACATTCAAAATACCGGCACTATTGGGTTACTATGACATGACGTCGAGCCAGAAGGTGGGGTTGACAACAGCAGCCACTACGTCCGTCCAAATCGAGACAACAAAAGATATGCTTAATTCAGGACAAAGCTCAGTGCACTGTTTCGGAGGCCACCCGCCAATAAGTGGTCATCGTACCTTCTTTCGGGAGATTCCCCAAGTACAAACGGGTCGTTGAAACATCGTGCATTGTCGTAACTAATAGAATATAGGGAGCAATAGGGCTGTCAGATACGAGAAGGATATAGCTCCTAAAGTAAAAGGGAAATCGTCAAGTAAAAGGCCAAAGTCGAGTAAAAGTAAAGAAGAGAGATGAATTTCAAGAAGATAAAATCGCTTTGGCAGATAAAGCTGGACCCGGCGCTATTTAATAATAACGGGATATAGACCAGTAGCGATGATTGATTTGATAACGCACAATGCTTAAGTAAAGCAAAGAAAGATTCGGCGAGTCAAGATTAAAAAAAAAGGTTCAAACATAGATGGGAAAAGATTCCGTGTGGAGAGTTAAGCGAAGCAACCAGAGCAAATGGGAGAAATACCTAGAAGCGTAGTACCAGTAAGCAGCTCCTTGGGTCTGATATAGCCGACGACCCCTTCACCAAAAAAGCGTGGGTAAAGCAGAATACCAAAAAAAAAGAAACCACAAAAAAAACCCAACTAATTAGGAAACCAAGTAGTGTGACGATGAGGTATGTAGTTACCCGTTACAGACATGCCCCACACGCCTGATTCTTCCCTTTTTTGTTGTCTTGCGATGGAAAAATCGCCGGCTGCTATTCGTTTCAACATAGGCGCTTAGTCGTTGACTGCACTGCTTTGTTCTTCAGCTGTGGTTGGTGAGGGTTACGCCGTTTTTGGAAAAAACCCGATATCAAACCCTTTGGTGGCGGTATTGATGTAGCCTGATTCCTTTTATGGAGAAAATTGACCGCCTTCAAGGGAAAAATAAAGTCATGGGTCCTTCCCTTTTAGCTAGCGTGAATGGACAGGCATGTGTCGTAGATTGTTGACGATTATCGTGGGTGAAATCGTGATTCTAGTGAGCCAAGTCAATTTTTGGTAGTTCTAGATAGAGTGTACATACATATGTACATAGTGTAAAGCAACTTTTCTCCCGGGGGAATGCTTGATAGACCAAAGACCCTTTGTATCCGAAGCCAAGAAATCGCCGAGGGTTAATCGCTGCGTCATGAAGTCCGGCGGTTATGAGATCATGGGTGCGTCTCCTACATGTGGCTTGGATAGCCGATTTAGGATCACATCCATCGGGAGACCCCACATGCTAGTGAATACCGTCGATGCTTCTTGTGGATACATATAACCTGCATGAGATATTGCCCAAGAAGCCAGCCACTCTTGAGCAGTATAGTATGAGCAAATGGTCACCTGTTCGTAGTAGTAGACCCTCTTGATCGGGGTCTGTGAAAATATGACAATTAAATACTTCTTTTATTGTATTTAGAATAAGTGCTTTGAGTCCCTTGTGCAACCATGCCAATGTCAAACGGAACGGTCCTCCTCGAATACAGTCGTAACGATCTCATCCAAGAGCGTGAAAGCCAGATGAGTACTATAAATATAAAAGGTTGGTTAGCAAGCCGTGATCCGTCATATACAGAGTGCTTTCCAGCCCCCACATCGACCCCTCAAAGGAGACGGAAACTTACTTCAACCGTGCATTGTTCAACGTTGCGAAAATGCGACGACTAGCCGCCTGCGCGTTAACCCGGCCTACCACACTACCTGCCAAGTCGGGGACTAAGGTGGCTAGAAGTAGACTGGCTTCCGTACGGGACTTTTTCTTCTCTTGTAATGTTCTTGGTTCTTTATTGCGCTTCTGCTGCCCGTCGGGCCACATGCTATTCGTAAGACTTGTAATGTAGCGAACAATAGCGTCTTCCTGTACCAAGTTGGCACTGTTCTCACGAACCTTTCGTTCGATTGTGCCACCCAGCAGCTGTTGCAAGACAACTACAACCGCCCGCCCACGTAGCCAGTTATTTCCGCGGTTTAGCTCAAACACCTCTAGAAAAATATCACAGATGGGCTTGATAAACGGTTCCATATCCTTATCCTCAAACGCATTCAGTTCAGCTTCGGCTTCTGCAACATCAGTCCCGTCTTGACCTGCAACTAACGCACCGTTACCCCGCTGGTTAGTAGCAGCAGCAATCAGATTCTGCCCTGCTGTTGATAGTTGATCAAGAACTGGAATGTTACCTAAAATGTCCTCAACCCCGTCGGTAACAGAGTCGTACAGGCGGGTAATCATATCCTTCTTGTCCTGCTTTCCATCCAGCCATGGGCCCGTGACACTTTGCGATAAAAAGGTACGAAGCTCTCGGCTGCGGCAAACCTCCGGAAGAAGCAAAAGGTCTTGCATATATTTTTCGAGGGCCAGCCGGCGCTTTTGTAGGAAATCTGTCTGGAATTTCATCACTACTCTACGGCGAGGGAAATCCAGTGTTCGAACAGAGGGATATAGCGTCCGAAGCTTTTGGTGGAGTTCATGAAATTCAGAATATCGACGGATGACCTCCCAAGTGGCTGATGGCATCTGTTCACCGGCATTGCGTTGGACCTCGACGACGTAGAGAACAAACTCCCGGCGTTCTTCGTCACGACTAGTTGTTGTTGATTTGATGCGAATATTCGAACGACCGAACAGACTGTTATCGCTTTCTTGGATGATATAATGTTGCCGCTGCAGTTCTTTGCGTCGTAACTCTCGTTGAATACTCGCCTTCGACTTGCGCAAAATGCGTAATTCAGCCGTGTTGTTGACTAGCTCGGCCTTGCGGAGTAAAGACTCCACGATAGCATTTTGGGCAGCTAGCTTATCAATGTCCTTGGTTAACCCGGCGATGGTCTCAGCTAGGACAAGATCACCAGGGGCAGCATCCACGGGCTCATCATCTTCCTCGGCATTCTCATCCGTCTCTTCATGGTTGTCAGAGATATTATCTTCGTCTCCAAACAAATCATCATCTTGAAAGACACCAATGCGTGAAGCCGGACTTACAAGTCCTAGTGATGACAGACTTGGCTTATCAGCATCTCTGATGCTCTTGGTCGGCGAAGCAGAACGTACACCAAGAGAGTCTGTAAATGATTCCCCATCAGCTGTAAATAGTCCTGAAGAGCCAACGTCAGTCTCTTGCATAAACAATGAGGCTCGGAGATCTTCAGTGGTCCTAGACTGGCTATCATCTTCCATGATGTCAACAAGTGCTTGTTCCATAGCCCGTACAATCTGCTTGTCTGGGATATGATGGCGTGGCTCTGCGATTTCATTATCCAAGCTATGAATAGAGTCAATGAGCCCATCCGTGTCAGCGTCGTCATTTCCGAATAAAGAGCTATTTGAATCATCGTCAATAAAGAAATGAGACGAAGCAAGATGGGTATCTATAGAGCCAGCACGACGGTGCGGTGTAACTTTTGTTGGTTTTGAAACTCGACCAATGTTAAATGACGGAGATGAGCGCTTCTTTGGTGTCGTCGGCTTGAGGGGAAACGTCACCGAAGAGGAGAGGGGGTCTATTGGAGACTCTAAGCCCAAAGGTATAGATGATGACAATGATGCTTCTTGAGAAGCTAAGCACTTAAAGAAGAGATCTGACTTCTTAAAAGAAGCAAAATAGCGTGTCTGCATTAGCTCTAAAACTGCCGTTTGTGCGCATAAAATAGCTTTCCGGGCCCGGTAATATTGCGAGGGGGTTGCCTTTGAGCCTGCTCCGAGAAACTCCTTGACCGCAATCCGATATTGCTGTGCTACGGCAAGCTCTGCTTTGCCAAGATACGCAGAATCAATCTGCTCCAGATCCAGTCTATCGGCAGGTTTCCATTGAGGAAGATTAGTGGGAATTTGATCTTCCACTCCGTCTTCCTCGAGTGGGTTGCGGAACCCATCAACCACTAGCCAAAATTGTACCAAAGACATTTGGCGTTGACGATCCATATATTCCATAAAGTATGACATGCCCGAAGGATCTTTGAGGATTTCAGCTAAAGATGCCGTCTCAAGACGGGAAGGCGTAGGAGTTGACAATGTTGGTGGTACCAGAGCCAAAGAATTCGGCCGCGATATTTGATTTGTCGCATTTCCTACCACGAGCTGTTGAACCTTCTGGTCAAGAGCCCGCTTGCCCATCTCTAAGCGGCGAATATAGATAGGATCCGTGGCATCTTGTTGGATGGCCTTTTTAAGCTGACTAGCGACTTCACTTCGGAATCGACGAACGTCGGACAAGTTGTTCATCCTCCGAATAGACCGAACAAACCGTTCGAACTGTCTCTCGGAGTCACCGGGAGATAAACGTGGGATAGCCGAAGTCTTCACCCCAGACGTCATTTTGGGGGCATGCTCATCCAAAGCAGCACGGAGCTTACGGACAGTTGAACGGTCTTGAAGCATTGAACGTCCTATGTTTTCCATGATTTGATTCCACGTATCTGGATCACTCAACATTCCCATAACCGGCAATAATACCGCACAGGATACAAGCTCCCGGATGATGACCGTTACAGCGGGGCTGGTCAACAGACGAGCTGGTAAGATGTGCGGCAACATTTTTGATACTATGTTGCGAAGATAATCTTGCTGTGTCATCTTGAGATCTGGGAAAGAGAGAGAAGCTGCTGGGTGAAGTTCTCCATCTCGAAACTTGGAAGCTATAGCTAGGTCCAACTCCTCTGTTTCTGTCATAGACCGATTCAATTTTCGGCCACGCACAATCACTTCGGCTACTCTGAAATCGCGAATGTGGTTTGTCAAAATTGGGACGATTTTGGATATGACCACATCGACTAGGTCTAACTCGGACATGCGATCTCTCAGACTGCCCAGTGCTATCCTTAGCACGTTGTCCACTTCATTGAGAAATGTGGCATCTTTGCTGATGTTGGTATACCAACTATTCACAAAGTCTCTGATTATGTACTCTAATAGTGTGTCCACAGCCTGCGACGCTTCTTTGGAGTCCGCAAACACTGGGGTTTTTGTGTATGTTTGACGGAGCTTCAGGGCCGCAATCTCCCGGGGCCATGCTCGCTTGCCCGAAAATGCTACAGCTGTAGGCCGGGGGGACCTCTCTGAAAAGCGGTGCCTTGGACTCCGAGATGTCAATAGAATTAGAGCAAGACCAGACGTGCTCGCAAATATTATCCCGCCCACAAATGCATAACCCGCCCATCTAAGTGTTGGTATCCAATGTATCAAGTGGCCCCAGGCTATAAAGGCCACTATGGCGGCAAAGGCCACATCGCGTCCTCTCAAGCTAAGTGCTATTGGCCTACTGAGCACTGAGGGCATTCTTCCCGGGCCGTTTCGAGGGGTAAGGAAATGAAATCCGGAGGGACTAGCGATAATGACGAATACAGAGAGCTAGTTTTGATAGCATTTCGTAGAGAAGTGACAAATACGGAGGGGCACGAGACCGATCACCGCCAGGGCATAAAGCGGGGAGAGGCGCAGACGAGAAGCAAGGTAGGTGGTGAAAAGACTCGCGGAGAAGGAGTGAAAATAATCGATATCAAAGGGATGCAAAAAGAAGAAATCGTTAGGCTGAAAAGACGCACTATTAATGAATAGGTGCAGATTTTGAATGAGTTGATTGTGAAAATGAGCTTATATTTTATCTTTTCTATGATGTGTGTTGAATCAGGTATGCGCTTTCCAGGAATTGAGGGTCCCTGCGTTGAGACCGTGGAAATGTCACAGTGTGTGATGCTTTTCACACGTAGTGTCACCAGGGTTTTAATGGATCTTGATATCATGGTATTATTTACAATCGTACACAGTGAATGTTAGTTGAAGTGTCTTTTCCAATATGGGAAATTGCTCTATAGTGATTCTTCCTTTACCACTCTGGGTCTGGTAATCTGCGGTACAGCGCCACATACTTGGGGCCCTTGTTCCGGTCAACCTTTTGACTCTCCTCCGTAGCAGTCGACATGGTCTTTGCGTACACATCCGCCTCTTCTTCCTTCTTACTGATTCTTTCAAATGAAGGGTGCGCATCCAAGTGTTCCACCATCCACTTGTGTAAATCTTCGACATCGGTGATGGTGTAAATGATACCACCTGGTCTAAGCGCATACGCATACTCTGAGTTGAGGGTGGATGACACAATTCTAGCCTTGTGCTTACGGGTTTTGAAGTGGGGATCGGGGAAACAGATGAAGATCTTGGACAGTTGACCACGCTCGAAGAAGTTAGGGAGAAACTTCATGGCGTTTGCTCTGATACAGCCGATGTTTTTGTAAACGGGCGTATCGGGGTTCTGTTTCCGAAGAGCAATGATTCTGTCTTGAACGAACTTGGTCACCTTTGTTCTGATTTCCATACCTAGATTATGAGTGTTAGTAGTTAAAACGACCAAAGACTACCTTTCTAAAATGTAAACGTACCGAGAATGAGAGATTCGGGAAGAAGAGGAGCCAGCGCAACAGTCAGACCACCAAAACCACAGCCAATATCAACAACCTCAACCTTTTTAGTAATGGGCTTAGGGAGGTCACAGTCATCGACCTCGCCGACCTGATTACCCTCCGCTACAAAGTCAGGGTAGTATGATGACCAATCCATATGACGGGGAGAAAGTGGGCTATTTCATAATGTTAGCATTCTAGCCTATGACATGAACAATGTTTAAAATAAACTTACTAAACCAAGTCATGATCAGAGAATGGGTTGGCATGGGCTCTTTGGCGGTAGAAACGCTTCCGAGGAAGTTCAGCGGCACCCTCGCCCAGACGGGCTTCGTTGTAAGCAGCGCGCTTGATCTGCCCTTTAGTGAGTTCTTCCGACATTTTGATGATGAATAAGTTTGATGTAACTAATGAGTCCTAACTACACTTTGAGATTTCATACTCCCAATGCTTCAAGCAGCAGTGATAGAAAAAATTATGGACACTTTCCCAATTAGGACATTAGCGCCACTAGAGCAACTGTTTAGTGGAGAAAGTATAATCGTTATCCAGGTGCAGTCTCGTGGTGACTACAACGTCATTCCAATGTTCAAAGGTCACAATTAAAGGCTCTGAGGGGGTAGAATCACTTGTAGCATATTTTATTTTATTAAATTGTACTATATCTTAGATTTAGATCTGGGCGAGAATCTTAAGGAGATCACCAGTGACACCCATGGCAGTAACCTCACCACCAGCACCAGCACCCTGGATAATCAGAGGGTTGGCGCCGTATCTCTCAGTGTAGAAGCTGATAATGTTGTCACTGCCCTTAAGGGAGGCAATGGGGTGCGAGGGATCAAACTTCTGCAGACCGACGGAGACAGTCTGAGTAGCGACCTCAATGCTACCAACGTAGCGGATAACCTTGCCCTCAGCCTCAGCAGCAGCCTTAGCAGCCTCCATCTCAGAGTCGAAAGCGGGAAGCTTCTCAAGGAACTCATCGCCCGAGGCGCAAGTGGTGAGAGCCTCAGGGATCAAACTCTGGACCTGGAAAGCGCTGGGCGAAGCAATAGGGAGACCGGAGATACGGGCAAGAATGGTCAACTTGCGGGCAACATCCATACCGTTGAGGTCGTCTCTTGGGTCGGGCTCGGTGTAGCCGAGGGCCTTGGCGTTCTTGACCTCGTCGGACCACTTACCACCCTTTCCGGAGGTAGGGGCGAAAGAGTTGAAGAGGAAGGACATGGTACCGCTGAAGACACCCTCGATTTTGGTGATCTTGTCACCAGTGTTAACAAGCTCGTTCAGGGTGGAGATGACGGGAAGACCCGCACCGCACGAAGACTCATGGTAGACCTTGGCACCGGAAGCCTCAGAAGCGGCAAAGATGGCCTTCCACAGGTCATATGAGCCGGAGAAAGCCTTCTTGTTGGGGGTGACAATGTTGATACCCTTGCTCAGGAAGAGAGGGTAGTTCTCGGCAACATCCTGCGAGCTGGTGTTGTCAACCAGGACCACCTTGGCGGGAGCGGCAGCCAGGTAGTCAGCAAGGCCGGCCAGAGACTTAGGGGCCTCGGTGGAGGCGGCCAGCTTCTCGGCAGACGAGGAGATGTCAATGGGGGCGTAGTCGGCGCTGAAGATGGCCTTCTTGCTGGAGCAGATGTAAGTAAGGCTCAGCTTAGGCGAGGGACGTCTAGCAGCCAGGGCAGCCAGCTGGCCCAGGAAGCACTTGCCGACACCGCCAGCACCTTGACGAGAGAGTTAGTGGTTTGAAAAGTGAATGAAATAGGTTTTCATGTAGACTAACCGATAATAGCAATAAAGACGTTCTTAGACATTTTGAATTTGATATGAAAAGTCAACTACTAAAGTTTACAATTACACTACAGCAAGTCATAACACATAACATGACTATCTCAGTGTAGCTCTATTGGAGTTATTCCTATTTTCTGATTGGCTGTAGTGTAGAATGGGTTCAGTAACGGTACCCCACAACGCTGCTAATAGTTATGACTACCCTGCCGAGCTCGGCCGCTATATCGCATGTACTTAGGGTTGGTTGACATAACCCACGAAACCGAGGCTGTAGCACAAGGACTTGACATCACAACCCATCTAGATTAAGTGTAATTCATCAATTCAACGCATAGTTATTAATCTTCACATCACAAAATGCCAGCACAAGGTCCAGAAATATACGGACAGCGTCCACAAAAGAAGCAAAGGACTGCCGTTGATGCAACATTGTCAACAGACTTCAGTGCCCAAATGGCCTCTGCCATGGCGGAATCCACTGCATCCACATCATCACGACCAAAATCAAGTTCATTACCCCTAAAGAAAGTCGTGCCCCAACAAAACGAAGGCAGCAAAAAGTCAAAGTTGAACCTAAAGGAGATCCTCCAGACCCACGAGGAAGCCAAACAACTAGAACTATCAAGGAAACGTCTCCAGGAAAAAGCCAAGATATACAACGCCCTCAAGAGAGGAGACGTAGTCAAAGGCAAACACCAAGACTCTCTGATTGATTTCGACCGGAAATGGGCAGAAGGGCAAGAACGTGAGGGAGCCAAAAGCCACTCCAACTCCGACTCAGATTCCGACTCAGACTCCTCATTTGAAGGCTCCGACGACGATACCCTGGTGGAACATACCGACGAATACGGTCGAACCCGGCAAATAACCCGGCGCGAGAAACGCAAAATCGACCGGCGCGAAATGCGCGGTATCGCCAACGACCAAGCCCTCGGTGACATGGCCGCCATACCTAAACGTCCCGAAAACATCATCTACGGCGACGTCATCCAGACTGAAGCTTTCGTCCCCGTTGATGAAAGAGTCATGAGCGAACTGGCTCGTAAACGGGACAGAAGTGCTACGCCACCACCCCAGAAACACTATGATGCTGACTGGGAGATTCGGGATAAGGGCGTGGGGTTTTATAAGTTCTCGAGGGATGAGGAGAAGAGGAAGGAGGAGATGGAGAGTTTAGCGGCGTTGAGGAAAGATACGGAGACGAAGAGGCAGGATGTTGATGAGAAGAAGAGGGAGAGACAACGACTTATTGAGGAGCGTAGGAAGGCTATTGGGAACCTGCGTGCCAAAAAGAAGGCTGATGACTTCCTCAATAGTCTGGGTTAAAACGTGGCCGGGGCATGTAAATGTGCGCTGGGAACATAATATAGAATCTGTGATATCCAGCAAGACTTACACTCAAACATCTCAGTCAAACTCCGAGCTGGGACCAAAAAGAACCAAAAAGAACTGGAGACACGGGGAATCGAACCCCGGACCTGATCCAAGTATCTTGGAAGATGCTAAGGATCCGTCATACCACTAGACCATGTCCCCTCTTCGTGACATATCAAGTTGTTATCGTATATTTTGTATCCACCGCTTTCAGAAAAATGGCAACTTTTAGCGACCCAAACGTGATCCTACAATGCGAAACCGACTTTGCGACAGGTCTTCGCCTCGTTGAACGGACTACAGGGTGAACATATACACATTTACATGCATCGGTATCAATAGAATGAACGGAGAATATTTCATGGGTAATAAATTTCATTAAAAATGTACATAGTGATTGGATAGCCGGATCTGGCGCAAATGGTGTTCTTTTTGAACAGCAAATTGTAGAGACGAAACTGAGCACTTTTGAAGAGGGGGCGGTACGTGTCGTCTAGTGATAGAAAACATGAGGTATTAGGCAAGGACTTTTCAGAGGCCCGGCCAATGAAGACTCCGATGAAGAAAAGAAAATGAATGATGGACCAAACAGATGCAACAATAAGAAAACAAGAAGACTGTGGACTCCTATAATGAAGATAATAACAAAAGAAATAGAAATGGTGAGAAGGGAAATATGTAAGACTCAATCAAGTCAAAGACCAAGCGCACGCACATCCAATGTCGTTCTTGTCTCGGGCTTGAATTTCACCGTCATAGACAACGTTACGACGGTATACATCGTTCCCCATTTTCTCAATCAAGTGAACGCTGATAGGCGCGTTGTCGTCATCCACAATGGGCATAGCGTTGGTACCGTTGTTGAGGATCTGCATCTTGACACAAGTAGCGACATTTTGCTTGGCCTGGATGCGCTGTTCATGGATGGTGATAACGTCGGGGTAAACGTTCCCGGATGATGCAGAACTGCCACCAGTGGGCATTGGATCAGATACGACGGTTGAAGTGTCGCTGGTAGGAGAAGGCAGTGTCTGAGTGTATGAAGGCCAAATACCAGTTGCGCCGGAGCTGACGCTGTTGTTCTGGTTGGGGAAAACCATGATATCCAAACGGGTGCCGGGCCAAGTACACATCCAAGCGACGTCACCTTCCTGGGGCGATTTGCGCTGGAAACCTCCCTTCATTTTAGGCTTGAAGGTCTCAGTCGCAACGCTAGTGACGGTCGTGGTGAGGGTGGCAATGTTGAATGTTGATGTAGAAGAGCTAGTAGTGGTAGGTGTGTCAGAAGATTCTTCGTCAAGGCCAGCATCAAGAGTAATTTCAACCCGACGAAGCTTCTGTGAGCCGGTATAGGCAGGGAAACGATCCTCTGCAATAAGAACCACTTTGTCGTAAGTCAGGTTGAGCCACCAAGCCGGTCCCCAGTTCATGTTATTTGTATCATTCGCTGGGTAAAGACGAGCTTGGTTGATGGGCTTAATAGGCTGGTTCCCCCAGATGTATTTGCCCAAATTAGAAGAATTACCCTGTGAAAGACTTAACACATACTCGGAAACACCGTCAGTCTCCGCCTTCTCAATGTCAAAGTTCCAGTGAACAGGCATAGTACAACTCCAAGATTGGGAGTAAGTCGTGTCATTCAAGCATTGAGTCGGGGCAGCATCAGCCATGAGAGGGGGGATATTATATGAGCCAATGGAAACCTTTTCAAGAGAGGCGGGGGCAGACTTGAGAGGCACAATAGAGTCGGTCCACGGATTCTGTATTCCAGGTGGCGGGTGATGCTTCTTCTGTCTCGAGACAATCGTACCGATAACAGATCCCAAGATGATTCCCATCAATAGAAGGATGATTCCAAGCATAACAATGGCCCACATAGGCACAACACCGGCGACCTTTTTCCGAGCCCATACCTGCCATGGCTTCTTAGGAGCTTCCTTCTCAGAAATATCCTTGGCAGCGATGTTAATGTCATGCGCACTCTGTTCAGACATGTAACTTTGACGCGCTGCAACGTTGCGCCCCATATCGTTACTAGCAGCAAACTCCGGATCTCTTGTTGCCAATCCGATTCCGCCCGCTCCTGCAATGTTGTGTGATTCTAAAACCTGAGAACGACGTTCTTCCTGCGAGACAATAGACGCACCTGCAACTGATGCTGAGTGCGAGTGCGTCTGGGAAAATGATACTGGCGAATTGGCTTGAGAATCGCTTGGTGATACTGGAGACAATGTATTGGACCTGGCAACTGCTGGCAGAGGAGCAACTCCACCAGATACATTATTAGAAGCCTCTGTTGCTTTGGCACTGGTGTTGTGGCCCTGTTCTGGGTACCGTGTATATGGTGGTAATTCCTCCGTATGACCAAAAGGTCCGACCAATCCAGACTCTTCTCCGTCAGGACCAATTCTGCGTTGGTAACCACCGTTGGCACCAAATGGACCGGGCATTATGGGTGCTTCTGGTACAATCGGGGCCATGGGGGCCATAGGGATAGCGTTCGTAGCCATGGGGTCGATATTTTGTGAATACATGCCATATGGGTGTGATGGGCCTTGAGAGACTTGGGGCATTTGTGGTTGTGATGGAGCTTGGGACATGGCGCCGGCGTTGATTCCCTGCTCATACATGCCGTATGGGTGTGAGGGACCAGATGAAGGTAAAGAGGCCCGATCAGAGGCCAAGGTGAAGTTATTTGTGGCCAGGGTGGGCATTTGAGGTCGAGAACTAGATGAACCCGGAGTCTGAAGAGCAAGATAGTCGTCTTTAGGTTGTTGTGGATGAGATAGTGGTGGTTTTGCGATACTGGAGCGGATACCTGATGCTGGTGAAGCTGATGATGTCGATGTGCCAGAAATGTTTTGTGTTTTTGAAGACGTTGGTGCTAATGGAGGAGGCATTAAGGAGGGGTCAACTACCATGGGCATACTGTTTTGTCTTCCAAAGCTACTTGAACGTCTACCGGTGGCTGTTGATGATGAACGCCGTCTACCAGCTGAAGAACGTCTAGGCCCATCTGCAATAAGGGCATCAAATACGGCAGCTTCTCCGAGACCTGTTGTCGAATCGCGATGTCCTTCAACACCAACCATGGACATACGAACAGAGCCGCGCTGTGATGAACGCCGTTCAAACTCGGCCTCGGATGCCTTATTGTTGGCTGCACTCATGTTGATTGGGATTTGTGGCTAGTGAAAACGAAAAATAATGAATATCCTGGAATAGAACGGGCCAGTTGTGACCAGCGACGTATTGCGACAACGAGTTTAACCAATACAATAGCCGTGATTTAGATGTCGGTAGTGGATGCAGATGCAGTGTATGTGGACGGCAAACTGCAGGTCGCGCAGTATTTGTGTGATGTATCCGTATCCAGTTGATGTATGTTTGATGTTGTATGGCTCAATAAATGTTGGTTAAAGCCAAGAAATCAGACCATGAGCCTTTGAGAGTATTGTGATAGATGAGGAGTTCGTGAATGTCGAGATGTTGGCATAAGGTAGGTGGGTATCAATAATGAGAAGTGAACAAAAGGCAGTAATACAAATAAAACTAATAAAATGATGTTGATGTGGATTATGAGAGTGGAAAGTTATACTATACACGATAGTAAGTAAACGTATTAACAACCTAAAAAGAAACGAATTTCGAAAAAGAAGAGAAATCCCAGAAAATGAAATGACGAAGAGGAGACAGAAGAGTATAATAATGAGAGCAACTTAAAATGAGAAGAGGAAGGAGCAAGAAAGATGCAAGGAAAGTTCGGAATTGTTGGACCGAGCGTAAATCCATGTGGGTAACAAGTCGAATCCTAAACTAGAAGATGGACTCTAGAGGCTACTGTCTTGTGTTGTAGGAGGCAAATAATGGTACCGTGTTGGAGTGTGTGTAGATGAAACACGTCGGAAGAAGGTATAGACGCTTTGTTGACCGATTTTCCGAAGTTGGACAGTCAAACCTGACCTTGGCGGGGAGCAAGCTTGGGGCAAGAAGAAGGCAGCACAGACCAGAAGCCAAAACCACGAAATGCCCATGGACCAGGCTCGCGAGGGCATGAGAATCTAACCATGGCTAAATACAATTACACGCGATGGATGAAAAGTATACTTAAAAGCTCAGCCGTTCCTAGTCTAAATTCTTGTATTGAATTAGTGCGTGACTGGAAACTCCGTGTATACTATATAGTGTACACTATACAGTGTACCCTCCTATTTAAGCAACTAATAACCGATCCTGAGCTAAGCATATACAGTGCCTAGTTTATACGATTAAAAACTGTGTTATATTTCTACATTCACCTATCATCGACCATCTTTCCATGGTTTGATGTTCAGAAAGACCAATGAGATAACAGGTTCACATCGAGTCTTAATCTATCTTGGTCAATAACACGTTCTGTTAAATATCCTAACCTACAGAGAAACCGCATCAAGGTTAACATGGTTCTTAGTGGCTCCTGCATTCCTTCAGCATGACGATGTAGCGAGCGATGTTCTTGGAACAGTGTTGAAGGTTTATTCTCACTGTTTTGTTGGTAATAATAGATAGTTCTTACACGGTGCTTCTCTCGTAATGTATTACTGTGTGATACGGTTTAGAACGGCCGGGGTTCATCATCTCCCGATGTTGTGTCGAGAAAATGTGGTGTCCTAATTTATTGATCAATGCGTCGTCAATGCAGGTCCGGAATCCGCCTTGCAGAATTCTCTTAAAAGGCAAAAGTGTGTGTAGATTTGGTAGATGATAATTTCTTCACCCAAATTTTGGTTATGATATCTATGTCCAAGTCATATCGGTGTAAGTCCCTGTCATCAATTGTTCATGCTTGTTTTCATTACTACCGATGTTTGCTACTCATGACGTTCTCAAACTTTACAATCCATCATCCAAGCTGCCGTTCCGGCCGCAACATGGATCACCCCGCTTGAACCTGTTTATATGACATGATTGGTCAGATACGGGTCTGAACCTCCTAGCTCGTATCCCTTTTTTCACTCACTCTAGGCTTTCCACATGCGTGCATTATTAGTACATCGGATCCTGTAAACCTTATCATTGAAATGTTTGATCTCCTGTTAGTTTTCGCCAAGAAAGAGAGTATAGTGTGTACATATCCAGGTATCTATGGATCAGCATATAGATGTACTGATTGATTGCCCACTTGTTAAATAACCTTTTCCGTGCCTCCGTTCACATCTGTACATCTGCAGTGTTGAAATGAAAGTATAGTCTGTTAAATGGGTACCTTCAAGACTGCCAATGTTTGCGTCCCTGTCCCCCGGTAAGGTTGTACTATCGGGCAATTAAGACCAGGCGCCAACCAGAAAATTCCGAAATACAGGCAACAATTAGCGCACCTAACTCTATCTATGCCGAGTGCTCGGAGGCCAAGACCTGTTATTGGCGGATGACAACTTTTGTATTCTCATGTGTGAATTCGAGGAACATATTCTGCTTGAGACTATTACCACCAAATAGTATTCCCGTCTCCCGCCTCATTATTTCCCATAGCACAGGCCATTTTTTCAGGTGTCGATGAAACAAATTCAGCGATGTGTACCAAGCATGGTAATGTTTTAGAGCAATGCTTCCAATCGTGGCGTTCACAATATTTGGTTACTCTCAAGACTCAGCCTCCGTTCACCGAAGCTATGAAAGTTGTTACTTATTACTACGCAAGGAGTTTTCGACTTTTTCATTCGGTCCATCTACCGCTGAACTTTTGTAGACACCATCGCCGGAGCATATTCTCATGTTGGCCCGAGACGTCCACCACCATCTAAAAATCCACAATTAGCAAAGGTCTAAACATGCCCCAAGCAACTTGAAGTCGCTCCACTTAGCTCCGGTGTGTGCGGTTTTGTTGAAAACTGACGTCAAGACTCATGATCCTCAAGATTATATCATTGATCTTATTACCGGTTGAAGGACAAACTCTTTGGCAATGACACAAATGTTTGGCACAATCATTGTTAATCCAAAAGGCGCAAAGACTCTTGTATAGCTTCCATACACAAACAACAGTCATGCAATACATGGCAAATAAATGTGATGACAAGTAGCAAACTCACAGTGCGCGCCATGATAACTTGGCACTTTCTTAGATTTAACCCTATCACAAAGGTCTCACACAAAATGTATGCATAAAATATGATATCCCACATTCCGATGTGAGGCTGACATCGGATATGTCGGTGTTTAACATGACCGCACTTTACCGCTTATCGTCGTTTTCCGGTGCACAGAAGTAAGGGCTGTTCTATGAAACTTTAATAAGCAGCGAATAATAATATCATCATAAGTTTACCCGTCGTATTAGTGTCATTACTTGGGTCTTCGAATTTACGATAGTCAACCATAGGGTTACCGACGAACATGAAGGGTTTACTTCCCCGCACTTGGTTGATATGAATATGCGAACAGATGTATCTCAACATTCATTTAACAAAGTCTCGTAGCTAAAAAAGCCCATATTTCAAATAGACAACGCGAAAGACTTTATCACCCTGATGAGTTAAAAGACACCCAACAGCCTCGTTAAAGTGTGAACAAACTAGCACATGGTCATTTTCACAGCCCCTGTCTTTTACCACTGTAGTGACGTCATTGACGTTTTGCTCTGGTTTTCCATGACGACCAAAAAGTTGACCGATCAACCCATACGTGCCTAAAGAGGGCACTGCCTTTTCACTTGCCACTTCGACCCGGGCTAAAATGTCACCGGAAAACTCTTCGTCAGGTTTGAATGAGCTACCTCCCACAACCGACTCACGGTCATGCAGATCGTATGCACAAGAAAAAAAAACCTTTCTTGTTCCGCAGGTGACAGGGGAAACTTGGCATGCCGTCAGTGTTCTCCACGCAAACTGCCCCCACACTGGAATGCACGATGACGGTGTTCCCGATAAGTTGGATGGTATTAGCCATGTCCATGTTTTCTTTTTCTTGTCTCAAAGGTCCAAGACCTCAGCCCAATGGAGGAGTCAGGTCAGGGAGGGGGTGAATACTGCTACTGGACATGTATGTATGTGTATGTACACATGTAGGTAGCCTTCCACCAGGCGTAATGGATCGCGCCAGGAGAATATTACACATAGACAGTGGGAAGAGCGCCGTCATTTAGATACCGAGGGTTATCATAGTGTGTTTTTGGGGGCCAGTGCTATTCAACACGGTGAACATGCGTACTTTATCGCACTCATCGTAGACAACTAGGGGGAATATAGAACAGAAACATCGTGGCTGCATATCTTTAAATTTTGCGTTGTACTTATGACGTATAGCGTACCGGTTATACATACAAACAAAGAGGCACTAAACTCACCGCCATCTCTCATAATTACTGTGTTGATACAGACTTGGTACATATGGTGACATGCAATTCAATGTACAAAGAAAATGGCTTGTAGAACCGTTGAACAGAGGTAGTACACGGCCGACTACCCCACTTAAACTGGGCTATTTTTGCGTAGCAATGCGGGAGTCCAACTAGAAAATAGGCGATAGTTCCGGATGCACAGTACTGCAAGTTCTACACTCCCAGACCATGATGAACGCGTGCGTACATCTCCTTTCTGCGCAACAGGGCAAGTACAAGACAGATTCGAATAGGAAGTAGAAGACTAGTTACCGTTGGTTCCACATAATAAGCCTCAATTTCCGATTTCTGGGGACACCGGGCCAAGTCTTCAAGTGGGGTGTGATGGATGAGCACTCGCGTCCAACATGTCCGTGATGGGTCAAAGACCTTTCATGCCCAATCTTTGGCACAGCCATAGTAGATCAACAAAAAGCCAAAAACCCCACAGGTTGGGCAAGTACAGACACGTAAAATGGGGACGATAGTATAGTGGCGACAACAACACTGTAGGCTGCAAACAACATAGGTTAAACTGGGTCATGGATAGCGTCTATGTATGGATGCCCAGAGAGTAGAAAAACGAGGCCAGCTATCAAAAGTCCGCTCAGATGTATTTTGGCCGCCCAACAAATAGCGGAGCTACATACATGACAGATGGCTACTTGTTGACATAGTCGACTGCGGCTAATTTTCATGTGTAGTACCATTCTGACATGAGTACAATTACAAAATGTGTCACACAATAGGCACAAAACTTCCACAATCTACACCGCCACGGACTGGCACCAATGATACGGTACCATAGGTAGAACTTTGTTAAGATCAATTTCACATGTGGATGCTGGCGGAAAGGTAGTAATGAACATATGCATGCACATGTACAGTATTGATTACTACAAGCCAATGGTCTCATACGATAGCTCCTATGGCTACATAACACGGTTAAAGGAATAACAAGCGGGGTTACCTCTTTGGGACACAAAAGAACAATAGACCCGAGAACAAAGACGCTTAGTTGCATATGAAACAAACTCAAGCTTAGCGTTCGGTACCCTTGTTATGAAAGCACTAGAGTTGAGGGTACCTTCCAAAATGGGATAAACCAGCAACTACACCTCCTGTCCTGCACACCCAAGGAGATGGGGTTTCCGGCCTGGCATAACGGACTGAGGTAAAGACGCAACCGATAGGCCACTTTCTGCAGCTCATATGTTGGGCACTGATACTGGGGTGGTGTCATATTACACACCTACTCATAGTCAAGTGGTACCATGTACAGTGGCTATCCCGAGATTCTTCCAAAAGACTCTTGATACTGTGGGAACCAGGTACCCGACTGACAACATTGGGCATCGGACAGTCGGATACGACGGATGTGTTGTGTTTTGCACACTCAGCTTACCTTCACAACGCCCCTTCGCATCCGGAACCAGAGATTGGCACGGGGGCGAACTATCGGGATGCTGATTTCGGGTGAATTGTGCTATGAAAAGACAGATGGCTTAACATGGATAGCAAATATAGCTTTGTTCCGTGTGCTATATGTTGCGCAATAACAGGCAAATAGGCTTCTTTGTTGTAACCACGGGGGGTATTGACAAACAAACTCAAGATATGTGTATGCAGACAACGTTGTATAGACCAAAGAATGCTCGCCGAAAGAGGAAATACAAGGCATCCGAGACAGCTTTTTGTTGAATTCTTACTGGAGCAATTTTTACTTTGATGGAGGATACTCTTGCCTTGAGAGCTAACAACAGCACAACATGCATATTGTACCATGTATCCTCATGCACATGTGTCCCTTGTTTTCAAAAAGACACACAACAGATTGGCCCAGACGAGCCGCGACTGTTGCCTCCTGAGCAGATCAATTTTTGGGGCTAGACTTTCATAGATTCTAGACCGATGACAAAGCATAAAGTGTATATGAACATACTCATGGTGGCCGATAGTGTGGCAAAACGGAGACGAATATAATTACGTTGTTGAGTACGTCTATATGCACATTGGAAAATACGAAGTTTTTTGACATATATGTGCAGTATCTGCGGGATCTTGTGGTCGACGGGTAACATGATTAAGGACAACCGCCACCAGTTGGTTGATGTAGACGTGGCTCAGGGGACAGACGATGTCAGATTCTATAACCGGTGCAAAGAGAATATTTGGGGTCCGTGAGTGTGGATTCCGCCGGGGAAAAATCCACAAGGAAAGGAACATCCACAGATTACCAAGCGCAGGCAAAACTGTAGGATGTATATTGGGGATATTGATAATAATTGTAGATTCAGTGGTGCTTATGTGGTGATACTTTTGATCCGTGTAAGTGCGTTCTTTTTTGGGATAAGGCAAAATAAGCCTCTACGTGTTTATGAGTATTGGCAATGTTACATGTAAATGTTGGGTAGCGTAGTATATAGACATGTGTGCAAAACATTTGTTTCCACTTTTGACATCTCGCATCGAAAAGGTGGTGGCATGGCATGTTGAATGAAAAACAGAAAAGAAGAACGGAAAAAGACGGAGCGAAGACCAAGGTAACATGGAGGAGGCAAAAAAAAAGCATCCCAGCAAAAAATAGTCACAATTCAACAGCCTTGCATTTTCTAAGCTGGGCATCCATGAACGACTGCCTTGTGGCTTCTACAATGTGACTACTCATGTTAAATATTGGTTGGTATTTCGGTAGCGTATTCCATCTCATAGAGCGGTCAAGCCCACCGAGTCGGCATTGAATTGTAAAGAGCGGAGTGTTGTCTCGGGGTTGAATGTGGGGCCCGGGATGTGACATTGTAGAATGCATTGGCCACTACATACTACGCTGCAATGCTGGGCACCTGTTCGTGCTGGCTACAAACTTAAAGTCGGGGCTTGGATAGCCAGGGCTTCAAAGTCAGTGTTGTGTGCCTCGACAGATGCATTCCTGACTGCAAGAAGTGCAGCAAAAATTGACTTGACAAGACAATAAATATGGACTGACGAATGCCCAAAACGACCTTGAAATTCCCATTTACGGAGGCACGGACAGTATAACGGAAACGAGTAGTCATTTGTGAATAGAGATTCGGCCGGATCCTGGGACCTGAAGGAGGAACATAATAGGACGACTAGGGGCGTGTGACGCCGGCCGGGGAGATGGTGGCAACATCTTCATGTCCGAAGCTCACTGACCTTGAACGACGGACTTGGAGGGGAATTTTCGGCTGCCCGATGGCAAACGTTGGATGAGATCCTTGATGTGTTTACACGATTACACGGGCATTTGGACCAAAAGTGGGCAGCACATGGGGTCCTAGCATACAATATTATGTACGGTATATGTATGTCTGTATGTATGTATGTACGATGAAAGCATCGAACGCACAAGGGGGCTCTCTTCTCTTTGATTGTGGAGTAGTGGCGACTCTACCAAGGGTGTTTAATTTTCCGGACCCAACAATGAACTCCATCGTGACATGGTCAAGCTGTACACACATACAAGCCGAGACAGCGAGAGCACACGGTTGGCGACGATATGGAGTCTGCAACATACAGTATCAATATGGTCTTTCCCCCTGGACCAAGTTGGGGTCGAGATACATCCATCAACTGGGTTGGCGAGGTAGGATCGGATATTTGTCGTTCATGGCCATGGATGGCACTTTCTCCAAGAACGAACATGGTCAATTTCTGCATTCAACTGATGACGAGCACGAGAGGTGCCACCTGATCTTGATGGGGGGATTTGGATAGGATCGATGCAAGTGTGTCATGACATACAAAGCTGATGAAGGCGATACTGGTTTGCTTTACAGTCGTTCAACATATTGCGTACACCTATGATAAGAATGTACTACACAGATATGTACACGCATACACCTGTTTTTTTGTAACTCCGTTGGTTAACGTCCGTTCTTAAGGCGAGACCTTGGGACGGCATAACAAGGAGAACTAGAACAGGGTCAATTGCGGCGTGGATCTTCGGCGCGGTCAGTCGGTCGGGCGATCGGCGGCTTATCTGGTTGTAGTTGGAGTTCTGGACCCTCTAATCTGTACCTGTGACGAATATGACGCCGAAAGGATGCACCTGTAAGCAGGCAAACCGAGCTGGATTCTCGGGGCTAACCCATAGGATGATCAGGGCCGACCCTGATAAAAAGCAGATAGTGACCTTTATCACCCGTTTGGCGAGCGAACGGAGTTTAAAGTGACGAGGCCCCCCCGGATACCCCGGAGGTTGTTCGCAGGTTGCAGAAATGCCACAGATTTTTGTACAGATAGTCCCTGCTTGCTGGTGTGAGTATCGCCTCAGACTGCTTCATTTATCCATCGCTTATGCAAGTGGGCTCCAGAGAAAGGAGCGTGGGAACAAAGAGACTGGCCAGGGTTACGACTGTGCTCTTGTGCCGTGTGTACATGTGTGTTTTTGTTTGTTCTGCCTGCGTTCGTGGGCCGGATTGTGGCATCCTTCTTCCATTCGTGATAAAAAAAGTGATTCAAGGCAAGGCGTGCTTTCTTATGGGTTGGATGGGTTTATGTGTATGTATGCAGGTATGTTGCACGTATTTACTTCTGTTGAATGACCCGGCGAGGTTTGTTCGGCGACATGTGTGTACGAGTGTTGAAAAAAAGAAACCCGAAATACATGAAGAATAAGGCCCTATAGGGCAATAGAAATCCCAATTGAATCAAATCACAAACGGGCAAGGAGGGCGGGGCAGCCTAGTCAAACCCCACTTTTCCCCGAAAGCTTACGGTCAGCGCGTACGCCGACGTAATCTTGAGTCGAGCGATTGACTCTACACATGTGATTTTGATGAATGTATATGGGCACATATATACATACATACGTATATGTACGTACATACACATATCTACACACAAATCTACATGTAAGGACACTACTAAAATTAGGCAAGACACATTATCAATCATGCGATCTAAATGCCGTGGGAATTGACAAAACGGCCTATTCGGCTTTTGTTGTCCGTTTTCTGTGGCAACCTCAAAGAAGGAAGCAGAGCCCTTTCTACATTTCCATATCAGATCCTCCCGGGTGTGAATGCCTTTGGTGAAAATGTTTACATCCGTTACTAGGCAAAGTATACGCCGCCACCTTCATGTGTCTAGAGAAACGGCTGATTAGAAGGCACAAAAGGCGCCTCGGGCTGCCTTTAAAATACCAAAGACTGAGATATTGTTTCATAAAAAGCCTGTGAATGATGATTGGTAGAAGCTGAAGATACATATGTATGTACATACATAGACAACTACTGCGGTATACCTGATATATGCATATATGTAGCTATAGATTTGTTTATAGTTGTTTCGGCGGGGTTACTGTTTATAGCGACCTGTGCTTGTTTGTTAACAAGGATATGCGCGGGGTGGTTTGTACAGACATACTCTAGCTCGGGAGTCCCCTTGAAAGGCGCCTAACACCTGTCAACTGAACACTGCCTCACCGAACAGCCGCAAAACTATAATGCAACAACCCAACTTGCCTCGCCGAACCCGAAAAAAAAGAGAAGGCCTATTGTTGCCGAACGAAAATATTGGTTTGGGCTCGTTGTTACGACTTGGTCTCATGGCAGGCTGCACAGCGCCTATTGTTACCGTGACATCACGAAAATACCGACACAAGGTGGCTGCAAGAAGCAAAAAAAAAGTAATATGGTAAGCTGAAAGTTACAAGGTCCATAGGCTATGTCTGTACCGCCGTAGGTTCACCGCCGCCATATTAGGATAGCCTATATTGCCTTTATCTTCATACGCCGTTAAGAGCGGTGTCAGCACAGCTAAGTATAGGTAAATTGTATTGTGTATACATCTGTATGCATGTATGTATGTACCTACGCATGTAAATATAGTGAATTGTACATGTATACATGTAAACTAAGGCGATTTCTTGATCCTGATTTGGGGGGTATAATTATAGACATTTCCTAAGGGGTGGGACTTTGTTGCATTGCCTTGGAACAATAAATTATATATTTTATCATGGAAAAAATGGCATCACAGGACACAATACACAGGCAAAGTACCGCCAATTACCAAGCGGGGTCATAGAACCGGGCATCTTGACATCAATACAAAAGGCAAGCCCCTCCCCACCATAGTCAAGGAAGAACAATTTTGTTGCCGCACATTACATTTACATTCCACAACACATTTGATATCAAGCAATAACCATATACATATCTTGCAAACTTCAAGTCTCATTACTCTTCTATATTATACAGCAACTCCCATTTATCTTTGTTACATTTAACATCCAACATGAGTTACCATCGCGCACCATCAGTTTACTCTTCCACCTCATCTTCACGATCCAGTTCCAGTTCCGGAGCTTCATCATCCGACATGTCTTCATCAAGACGCTCTTCCCGCTCCGGCCACTCCTCCACAAACTACGAACTTTCTCGCGAGTACCGGAAACTCGATGACCCCAACCGTTCTTTGCGCCTCCTTCGCATCTTTTCCGGCGTTGACCCCATCTTTCCTCGTCCCCGTTCTCACTCTGATAGCCGCCACCGTGTCAATGTCCGCGACTCCGACGGCCGTCGGTACGAGGAGGTGAAGTCGACCAAATACCGCAAGGAGTACAACACTTCATCATCTCAACCCAGATATTCCGGCCACTCATCATCTACTCGCCACAAGCGCTCTGGTAACTCTCATCGCAAGTCCAAGGCCCACGTTCACTACTCAGATACCTCTTCCGAGTCTGACTCCGAGCCCGAGGCCGGTATCCTTCAGAATGCCGCCAACATGATGGGTCTGGGTCGTGTCTTTAACAGTGCTCCCGTTGAGGGCGAGCCAATGATGCCAGGGTCCATGCCCGCTCATCATCATGCCTCTACATCTGGCCGTCATCCTACTATCCCGGTTCCTCCTCAATACACCAGAACAGGCCAGGCTGCTCACGCCAACCACATGCAGATGCCCCACGTTCCCCAGGCCCCAACGGTTTCCAGACATCAGCCTGTCGCCAGCCAGTCTAGCCCCGCTGCTAAGAAGCTCGGCCCCAAGGTTTCCCGCCGTGAGCCGTTTGTTATCCAGACTACCGAGAGTCTCAAGGTCAACACTGTCAAGAGCAACAAGGCTTAAACGGGAGTTGGTTGCCGAGGACATTCGCTCCGTCTCGCTTCTGCCTCGCCAATCAAAACACAAGAAAAAAAACATCCCTCCAAAAAAACCATAAACAACCTCAACTCCAAAAAATAATGGTTCCGGACCCCAGATCGACGTCTCCTTCGCCATTCCGCCAGCTTCGCCCCTGTTAGCCTTATTGGCCTGGGCAGGGCGAGACCATCCCATCATGCCAGTCCCTATGTGATGCACCAGGACGGGGCCAATCAGGACTGTCATGCAGGAAATATGCACATGCACCCATATTGTTATGGGGTTCCTGAGATCCAGACTTCAGCTGGCGAATGGTTACTGTTTTTGTTTAGGGTGTTCAACCCGCATGTTTTTCCTTTTGGGAGTCGATGCTATCGCATGCCTCATCCCCTTTACTCGGTTATGATTTCCGTTTTTGTTTCTTTGTTGGCCTCTTGCTCTTTTGTTATCTTTTCATTTTGTTTCTGCTACGAATTTCCTTTGCTGTTTATATGGACCGGGGCCTGGACCCGGCTCCGCTTATGTTCTACCAACATCCATCACGATTCTGTGGATAACATTGGTCTGTTGGCCATTACGACTAGCTTTTCATGATATAAAGCTTCATGATTGATGATTTCACTTTAGTGAACACTGGTGGACTTGTGTTTTTGGTTTCTATTTTGTTATTGTCCGGATATATCCCCTACCCACGATTGAACCACATTTTTAAACATAGTGGTATCATCTAGTTTGTTTTGTTTTTGCTACTATAGTGCATTTTACTATCTTATATAATTAATATCTTGTTCTTTTGATAAAAATCTTGCCTGTGATGACCACGTTGTACTTGATGAAATTTATATGTCACTGCATGTTCTTGTTACTCCTTGTCAGCCTTGTGACCCCGACTCTTGTGTTGTCCAATATTAAACTATGTCGAAAAATTGCCTTGTATCTTAACATGCATCTCATATTCTCAAAGTTTGGCAAATGTGATGTGGCTAACTGCACTGCTGAGTAACATACAATATTAACTGGTCTTGAAATATCTAGCCAGCATTCATCATCTTAACTGGTTCATAACATACTTCAACTTCAACCGTGGAAATGGCCTTCTTGGTGACGCCCACATCAGATGACTAACTTATGCGTCATTGGGGGAATTGTGTGTCAAGTTAGCCATTGGTGGGCACCACTTGAAGACAAGGCAAAACATTGCCTGAGACATGGAACCAAAATCTTCATCGTTGCCTCCACTCGTTTATTAAGTGTTAATCATGTTACCTCGGCGCCGGGCTCCGTCGTTTGTGTGACAGACGCTCTACGTAGTAGGTTAGGATCTGAGACACGACGGAAACTTCAACTCGAATTCGACATGAACTCGGAAGATAATTGGCTTCTCAACTACAATAATTTAAGCCGTTTTCAATGGTGGCATGGCCGGTAGGTATATACATACACATGTTATGGTCTCGTATGATCTAAGCGCCGACAGTTTAACCCGCGCGCTAGACTTCCCACAGCGTCTATCTCTAAGTGGATTTCCAACATTATAAAATGGTAGTTGTTTAATATGACCTTGTGTTACGAATTTCTTAGTACCCGGGACGGAAGGTATTATAATATTGGTTGTTACCAAATGTAGATTCACAATGGCCTCGCCCCGATAGTCGCATCAATACCAGTTTGATCTAAATGTCATGACGTAACTACCTGGCTTTATCTGCTGTCTAAATTAAGTTGAATTTGGAGGTATTACTGTGTAGTACTCGACGATTAATGTGATCGTCTTCTGTTGTACTTTGGGATATACCACTCATGCGAGTGTATTTTCCTTTGACCGTCTGCCATCCGGGGATCGTCCAAAATACAGGTGTAAAGCGAGGTGAAGTGAGCTATATTAATCGGAGCCTGAACTCATATTCATAATGAAGTTTTGGTTCTATGTCCGTCAAAGCTATTTGAAATACAAAGGAATAGTTTTGCTACAAGAGACTGACCTCAAATGAGTTCGTCAGCTCCGCCATGATTAGGATGCAGGTTTCTCACAACGGAGTCCACGTAAGGAGGAGGAAATGGCTGGGCAGATTTAGAAAACTCATACTGTCCGGGTATATGCGGTTATAAGTGAATCTATGAAGCCAAAACCACAAGTCATGTTTTTGTCTGATATTGTTTATTTATGGGACATGATCGTAGGCATGTAGACTACTCCACCGGCTTGAGATGATATCAGAGTTATTGTGTGGTAATTACAAAATTTCAAACATGTTACAATTCCACGCCTGATCTGTGAGTGTATTCATGATGAAAACACAGATTGTGTTGGAGCGAAGGCTATCCTGATGACAAGATATCTAGCACGCATGGCCTGCCATGGTTAATACTGTATTTTTTCGTGTATTTGGCTTCGTTGTGATGCCATTGTGTGTTGGCTGATTCATCTCATTCTTACCCGAACTTGAGCTAATCGCTAATATGTGAGCCTCAACTCGGGAGACTACACCACATGGATGCCATCCTTATTTGAAGCGGCTCTTCGGATAAGAGCTATCATGTGTGCTTCAGTGGGATTACTTTATTTTACGTGTACTTCTGACGGACTGGGAGGCATCAGGATACCACTGCGCCAACAAGAAACGGAGCCTTTGGACTTTGTTGTTAGTGCTGTTCTATCAGGGTCTATATAGGAGGCAATTCCTATACAGTGAGAAGCGAATACTTAGTGAGCAGCCATCAGACAGGGCAGAGGCTGACAACTTCAGCTAGCGGAGAATTGTACTTAGCCAACGCTGCGAAGCGCATGATGTGACAACCGGCTTGGAAGAGATGTAAAAGAGTTGCTGTTCAATTGGACATATACTTGACAACAGAATGGTCGAAGAAGTTGCTGTACTATTTATCGTCTATCTGAGTGGTGAGATGGATGAATACCACGGCGTTATAGACAGAATATGTGAATACACCGGCGATCATTCGCGCGAGTGTGAAGTTTGCTTATTGTGCACTTTCTTTAAATAAGCTAATGCGACAATGTCTCTCATCCGCAATTGGCAAGATGGCCGAGTTGGTTATGGCGTCAGGTTAAGGTCGTTCCTTAACGCAAGTTTCCTGATGGAGAAATCCGCCTGGGTTCGAGTCCCAGTCTTGTCAGCATTCCTTTTTGTCTTTTGCTCATGACATAGGGGCAAATATTTAGCTTCACTGTTCTTGGTTGCCACCTCTGTTTTTACATGTGACTGTGGATTGCCCTATTGTTGGTCATCTTTCCGCTTTTTGGGTGACATGGTGGATTTCAACTGTGGCCTTCCGTGTGCCTTTGTGATTAAACAACGTGATGAGATGCTGCATTCGCAAATGTGTAACTTGTTAGTGGCCAGTGTAATAAGGATGTTACACAGGCTATACCCATTCATGCATGGAAATACAAATGTGACATGATGGCCTTGTACTGATATTTGAGGCAGATGAGAGCACAAGAACACAGAAAAATGTCACCGAAGTACAAGTGGGATTGGTTGTAGATGGCCCTTCGTGGGATTTGACAGCAATGTAGAGCCCCGTATGGAGTCCTCGATACTATCCCACGGAATATCAGAATCCTGTCTCCTTGGGCTCACAGCGGAATGACAGTTACATGCACGATGTTGATTCTTTGATTCTGCGTTATCTGACACATCGGCTGCGATACCGGAACTATTACAGTTTCACGGCGGAACAAATAGCAAACCACGGGCCAGCGTCTAACTGAGCCTCTACTCCTTTAGTGTTGCTAATTCGATATCTGTATGTCACCATGTTAGTTTATTTTCAGCAGCAATCCCGTGGAAATGCTCCACTGAAAACGGGATTAATGGATCGGAATTGGTACGGTAGCTTGAGTATCCCCGGCTCGCAGAAAGAAGGCACAGGACATATGCATCGCCGCATGGTGCTAGGCTTGAAATGGAAGTTGGCTTTAAACTAGTACACATATTCCTACATCAGATGGCCATCTTTGGACTTCTCATTACGTCTTCGAAGTAACATGCAGGATGCAGGCCGCCATGTTACTGAGTATTCCGTTTTATCGCCATGGGATTCAACCAGGGTCTTGGACCCCAAGCCTTTGGTGAAAAACCAGGGATGTCGGTTGATATCGGCATCTCTTGTGGTTGTATCACTGGAGCCAAACTTATGCCCTGGACGGCGAGAGGTTCTATGTTACCTATGCATGGTTCGGCAGTCTATTGAAGTTAACTAAACTAGATGTTAAACTTCATCCAATATTATTATCTTTTGCGACCTCCTTTATTCGCTGGCTATCCCTAATATCTAGCTATTGAACCTCTACTATATCATGACGATCATACCACAAAGTCCCGAGATAATGTTGTGCCGCCCTAAGCTTGCCGACTGTACTTACATCCATCATCGCTGTTGTGGTACCTGACTGTGCCGTGGCATGTTGAGACGGCTGGTTGCCCCTGTTTTCCGGAAAGGCTAGAATATTGAAGACGTTTCATACATACACACAAAGGTATCACAGTAAAATCAGGATTACATGTTCGCCACCGAGCCCGTGGGAATAATAACAAAGTCGGAAAGTTGTAGCAGACAGCGGCGTCATTCACTCGGCGTTTAGTCCGTTGCCGGCAACATCCGAGTGGGGTCTGCACGGAATTCGAGCATGAAACATGTGCATGACGACAGCGCACCTTAGTGTAGGCCGCCACGCAGTAGTAAGGTTTAAATCACCCATGTGCCATCTTGCAGCTCCAATGCACGTTTACCGGTTATAATCCCGGCTAGGCTTGAGCGTGCATGTGGGGCTCACGCCGTATACAGACGTATAGATGTAGCTTAGGCATGTACCAGACGAGATATCAGATCCGAAATTTCCGGGTCTTCAACCCCACTTACCCCGTAGAAAATTGTTGTTCCGAGCAACACATAAGCATAGAAATCCACACGTGGAGTTGCTTATTGTACGGTGTAGAATACCGGCCATAACATTCCATCCTAGTCCCGATTTCTTCAGCTTGGATGGCCGTTCTCGTGTTATCCCAACCCAAACCCTGTACTACAACCCACTATTTTGATCTGATAAGTAACAGATATTTACACTTTGTTTGGCACTCTGCCGGGGTACGCCAGCCCCAGAACATAGGCGCTTGTGCCAATTTTTCATAGCCAAAACTGACTTGGTGAAAAATTTTCTTCAACTAACTGACCCGTTAGAGATCCGATTGGGACAACGGCCCGAGAATTGAGGAGTATAGGTTTGATAATTGTTCGTCTCGAGCCATTGATGGATTGCCGGACAAAACACTTGTACCGGCTATTTTACTATGAATTTTACACATACTAAACAAACTGTATGTTGTTGTCACGCATGCGGGGTTGGTAGGACTAGCCATGTCGTCATTATGTCGTAGACGACAATTTCTACCAACCACCAAGGACGCCAACAACACCATGGTGTAAACAATACAATGCCTTCATATCTGTATCTAAATATGCTAAACCCTTGATATTAGCGTATACCCTACCCGTTCCTCCATATTTGCGGCCCTATTCACTATATCTCATTGATGGCCCTGGTCTTTGTGTAAGTCGTTCTTTGACAACTTAGGTCAAAGGTGTCACAGACTTCTTGATTGACCATGTAGTTCTTATCAAACAACATTATCGGGTCCTTACAACCATTGATCCTGAGCTTTCACACCCATTGATCCTAAGCTTCCACACCCAACATCCTAATATTGTTCCCGTGCAGTCTGTTGAGGTTCGCGGATCACCGCATGCAGGAGGAATGGTGTGTATGGGCCCATAATCGAGGCTGGTTACGATGCGACGTCGCTAATTCGACAACTTGGCAAGATATCCACACTACCCTTAGACTCAATACTCAGCAGTTGCGCAGATTATCGTGTTGGAAGTCAGCCC
This sequence comes from Huntiella decipiens, assembly GCA_003032515.1. Lineage (NCBI taxonomy): Eukaryota > Fungi > Ascomycota > Sordariomycetes > Microascales > Ceratocystidaceae > Huntiella > Huntiella decipiens. Next base: position 55,098 of record NETU01000395.1, on the reverse strand, counting down.
CCTCCCCTGATGAATGCGCGTTTGATGCCAACGAGGCGCTTCCTTCAATTGTCCAAGTTGGTTCTGCCGCAGGAAGGGCCATTCTGATTAGCCTCCCGCGAACATGCGCATGATGCTACCCTGTTGGATGCTTTCCTTTGGACGTTCCCTACTTTGGTAATGACCTTCCCGCCGGCTTCCCATGATTTCATGCCGAGGCTTGAATGTTTTTGCTTACCAACTTGATGCTTCAAGTTCTCAATTGAGTACTCGCGAACGTAAACATCGAACGTTGGAGCTTAGAAATCAATGTATATTTTCTTCCATGAGGTTCCTCTATTATCATTACGATGATCTACCCACTGTTTTGAAAATGTAACCGCTAAATTATGTCACATCCGCTAAGGCGATGTTCTAGAAAACAATCACCAAAAATGTGACAGCGTATACCTTTACTTGATGTGTCCTGAAGGAACACCTATGGATCTTAGTATAGCCCCCTGAACATGTCCCACTTTTGCCATCACCCACTACAAGGCCCGCTAAAGTCGGTGTTTGGCAGCCATTCGGAAAACCTTCAAATACCACGCCCCTTTCCACCTAATTCTTGACTTTCGAATCTCTTCTCCCCACACTCGACATTGCTCACCATTTACTGTTCTCAAGCCTTTACTTTCTGTTGGCCTTTTTCTTGCTTGTCTTTCAGTTTACACACGTCTTCTCTTCTTTTCTTCCCAGCCTACAAACACAGACAAAATGGCTGCCACTCGCCCCGCCAACATCGGAATCAAGGCTATTGAGATCTACTTCCCATCTCAGGTACGTTCGACTGCACCAATGGCGGTGTTGGCTCCCTGTGCCATGGTTTCCCCATTGTGCATGCAGCTGTTCTTCTTGTCTCTTTGATAGCATAACTAACATTTCTTTGTTTGTCAACAGTATGTCGAGCAGACTGAGCTGGAGAAGTTCGATGGTGTTTCCACTGGAAAGTACACCATCGGTCTTGGCCAGACCAAGATGTCCTTCTGCGACGATCGCGAGGGTAAGTCGTGCACCCTGTATCAGATACACTGCATATCCATTCATTTCTCCCATGTCCTGCCCTCTCGGGCTACCCCGCCATCAACCTTGACATGCGCCAACAAGTGTGTTGTTACGCACATGCCAATTCCTATCTTCTCCCCAACCCCCTTTCACTAGACAAAATTTGTTCATGCCCCTGGCCTTATCTTGTCTGTGTTGTCCGTTCGCCATCGGTCTGTGGCTGCATGCGCTTGTTGGCGTCATTCAGACAAAATGCAGCGTCTTTGAACCCCTGTCATTACCCCTCCATACCCATGACGTCTGTACAGATTGCTAACTGATGATTTCTGATATACAGACATCTACTCGATGGCCCTGACGGTTACCAGCCGTCTGATTAAGAACAACAACATCGATGTGAACAACATCGGTCGTCTCGAGGTCGGTACCGAGACCCTTCTGGACAAGTCCAAGTCCGTCAAGTCCGTCCTCATGCAGCTGTTTGGTGAGAACACCAACGTTGAGGGTGTTGACACTATCAACGCCTGCTACGGTGGCACCAACGCTTTCCTCAACACCGTCAACTGGGTTGAGTCCTCAGGCTGGGATGGCCGTGACGGTATCGTCGTTGCCGGCGATATCGCCCTTTACGCCAAGGGTAACGCTCGCCCCACTGGTGGTGCCGGTATCGTCGCCATGGTCGTCGGCCCCAACGCCCCCCTCGTCGCTGAGCCTGGTCTGCGTGGCTCCCACATGGAGCACGTTTATGACTTCTACAAGCCCGACCTTACCTCCGAGTACCCCTATGTCGATGGTCACTTCTCCCTGACCTGCTACACCAAGGCCCTCGACTCCGCCTACCGCGCTTACTGCAAGCGTGAGGCCCAGCTCACTGGTGCCGAGAAGCCCAAGTTGTCGCGTTTCGACTACATGGCCTTCCACTCGCCTACCTGCAAGCTGGTCCAGAAGTCGTACGCTCGCCTTCTCTACCACGAGTACTTGGAGCAGCCCGAGTCTGAGGCTTTCGCCGAGGTTGCTCCTGAGCTCCGCGACATGGACTACACCAAGTCCCTCACCGACAAGGCCGTCGAGAAGACCTTCATGGGTCTCACCAAGAAGGCCTTCGCTGAGAAGGTCAGTCCCGCCACCCAGGTTGCCACTCTTTGCGGCAACATGTACTGCGGCTCTGTCTGGGGTGGTGTTGCTTCTCTCCTCGCCCACGTTGAGGCCTCTGAGCTTGCTGGCAAGCGCATCGGTCTCTTCTCCTACGGTTCCGGTATGGCTGCGACTTTCATGTCGTTTAAGGTTGTCGGTGACGTCGCTCCTCTTTCCAAGGCTCTCAACCTGAAGGAGCGCCTTGCTGGTCGTCGTGCTGTTCCTCCCGAGACCTACGAGGAGATGTGCGCCCTCCGCCACAAGGCTCACCTCCAGAAGAACTTCACCCCCGCTGGTGATGTTTCCACTCTGGCTCCCGGTACTTACTACCTGGACAATGTCAATGACATGTTCCAGCGTGCCTACAAGGTCCAGGCTTAAACCTGTGATCTTGGATTGCTGGTTGCGGTGGTGAAAAAGGTGGGGTAGATGTTGGCTGCTATAGGGCAGCCTCTGTAATGACCTGTTTTATTGTATTGTTTATTGTTTTGTATGGGTCGGATCGGACATTGGTTTAGGACCGTGGCCTGCTTCTTGATCTTACTTGGGTTTTTCGGGTCTTCTGGGACGGTATTAATTTTTTTATTTTGATGGGCTTCTGGATACGAATAGATACAGGCCTTAATTTCTTCACCTGCTTTTGTCATCTTTTGTTGTCTTGCACTTATGCTTATTTTGAAGGTTGTAACAGCCATGATGTCTTAGACAGAAACACGCCAGGCCATTACCGCTTTAGGGAAAAATGCCCTGTGGGGTGGTATGATATGGCACGTGCCAGGGGCAAATAGGGCATTTGCGGCTCTGCCATGTGAATGCACATGTATACGTGATGGATATTTACCGAAGGTTACCATGCGAAGTATGATGGAACTATCAACCCTTGTGAGTCGTGCTACACGGCGACTAAAGGGTCTATCAGGTTGAATAGAATGACTTTATTTATGGAACACAAATATTAACGTAATCTTACAAAACTAAAGGGCCTAAACTACTTTTGTTCGGGCTTGTACTTCCAGGTGGCATTACGGTGGTACAAGTAATCTTTGCTCTTGATGCTCTCCCAAATACCGTAAATACCACCAAGCGGGCGCTGGGAAACCCAAGACTTCTCATGCTTAGCAGCCTTAGCATCACCGGCAGAAACATCGACCTTGACCTTTTCATAGACCGAAGGGAGATGCGAAGCGTGGTACTTTGTTCTCAGGTCATCATACCACTTCTTTCCGTAAATCTTCCAGAATTCCTCTTCCTCGTAGTAAGTGTGGGCGTAGAACCACTTGTGACCACCGAGTTCCTGGAGCTTAGTTTCCAATTCACGGTTCTTGGCTACAAAGGCAGCACGGTTTCGGGGACCCCAGCCCCAAAGGCCAACGTTGAGGATCTCATTGGTGGCGCCACCGTCGGCGTGAGGGTGGAATGTGGGAGTTGGTGAGCGCTTGAGAGGGCATAACCAGAGAGGCCAGATGTTGAAGGAGTCGACGGTGTAGTTGATGAATTCTTCAACGGTGGTGTAGGGGAGACCGAGGTCTTGCACGACGAAACGGGCGGATTCGCCGCTGGCGTGGAGAGCCCGGTAGAGCATGCGGGTGTGCATGAAGTCGTCGAGGAACCAGCGCGTGACCTTGTTGAAGGGGATGCCCTTGAAGTATTCGAAGCCGGCAGCTCCAACCCAGAAACCACCACGGTCGTACCGGAAGAGATACTCGGCTAGCGGGATGAAGTCCATGGGGGGGGCCGTGGTGGGAGACGCGGTGACGGAGGGGGCATCGGCTGTACGGTCCTTGACGTGGAGATAGTACCATGGGTCCCAGGCACCAGAGAAAGTGGCAACGGGGTGCTCGGCGGGGTCCTCATCGGTAAGCTCACCGGTGACAATGACACCGTGGGTCTTGGAGTACAGGATACCGTCAACATAGTCATTGGCGGGGTTGGCAGTCTGGTCCTTGACAATCTGGATAGCCTCGGCGATAGAGTTGGCGCGGTGGTAGGTCGTCTTGACAAACTTCTTGGCTTCCATGAGATTGAGGGTCACCAGGGTAGTCAGACCCATGGAACCAACAGCACCGGCGGCACCCTTGAACAGGTCTGCGCGTTCGGTGCGGGATACTTCGGCTATTTCACCGTTGGCGAGAACCATTTCGACTTTCTCAATGGTGTCGTCAAAGTACCCGTGCTTGAAAGAGGAACTCTCACCCGCGGTACCGGCATAGCCACCGCCGGTGGTGATACCGGGGAATTCCATAACCACGGGAGGGACAAGGCCATGGGGAAGCGTGGCTTCGACAAGACGGTCCATGGGAACGTTAGGTTCAACCAAGGCAGTACGAGTAGCCTTATTGATTGAAAGGACATTATTCAAGGCCGAAATGTCAACCGTGGTCCCCTTGGCTGCTGGTGGCCGGGTACTGTTTGTAGAACCATGGTAAATCCGATACGGCTCCTTCTTATCAAAGAACTGCTTAACAGTAGCAGCAATAGTGCCGACGGCCTTGCGATGGCGCTCCATAGCGGCTTCAGTTAACTCGGTTGACACGCCGGGATGTGAAGTATCTCGAACAACCGGAGCGGAATCGGCGGTCCCCGGGGGATTCTATGAAAAGAGAAAGAAGTGCAGCTATGTCAGCGGATTCAACAAACAAAACCCCTTGAAATCCAACCTGGTCTAATCGCAACCCACTTCTCAAAAGTCAACAAGCCGGCGACCGTCCGCGTCCCGGCTCATCATGTTGTGAGATTTTAGGGCTTGTGTGAGGGTTCCAAGTGGAGCAAGGGTTATCGGGGGGAACAACTGAACTGACCGTTGAAGGATCGCAGGGCGGGAGCTCCAGTTCAAGTTCTTGGAGGGCCATTCTGAATAAATGTCGGATGCCGGATGATGTAGATACTGTTGTGAAAGGGTTTCCGGTTTGCACGAAAAAACTGTATAGACAGTGTATAATGGCAAGAGATACGAATCGCAAGGTTAATTGACCAATAAAGGCAACTCTGCGATGCCCCTGGGTAGTTACTAAACGGCTTTTCTTGCGCTTTACTTGGGGCATTATATGCAGTATCGATGTGCGTGGAAGCCTAGTCGTATGATAACGTCACGTGTTGAGATACATGAAACGGAACATCGCCTGCACACGGCGAGCCATAGGTGACATATATGTACCCGCATAACCACACTCTTTCCCACCACGTACGACGCATCATTCATCCTCCGGCTTAAGTATCCAAGTGTGAAGCGTCAGTCTCACATAACACTTCAAACATCCGCCCTGGACACAATACATGAAGCAAACGATACATCCTTCCGCTGTACAATCAGTTCTCCTCACAGGCTGCCTGGGAAACTGGAGGCACCGATCACATCGCGCAAGCTGGGTCTAGTGTGACGGTTCAGTGGGAAATTCGGGCTACAGAGGGTAGGTAAGGGATCACCGGCCATGTTTTAGATTGGAATATTGGAGTATATACGGAAAGTGACCTTTGATACCGACGGTTAATCTAGACCGAGGTGTAACGATCTTTACATATGACAATAGTTTGTAACGAAAGTTCGATAATGCAGACGCTGGATGAAGGTGCATGACAATTGACAAACAATAAACAGAAGATAATAAACCACAAAGATTTCGTATTCCTTCAACTTGGAAATATGCACAATCTGTATAAAACGCCCAACTAAAGAAACAAATCCCAAAAAAAACATACAAAAGCCTCTCCCCTGTCAACTATGCGGGGTAATCAAGAGCCTTGTATCTGATTATGTATACCGAACCAACATTCATCTTTCGAGAACCCTTTAATTTACGATTCTTCCGCCATCCGTTGCCAGTCTGGGATAGTAGCCTTACCGCCCTTGGAAGCAGAGCCAAAGCTAAAGGACTTAATGCTAGCAACCGGGGGTTCAGGCTTCTCAGCAATAGTATCAGCAACGACGGGGTTAGGAGAAGCAACGGTGCTAGGAGCAGTCGAAGGAGCAGTAGTAGACGAGTTCTGAGTAACACGTTCAATCAAGGTCTTCAAACTCAACAGCTCACTATTAATCTCCTTGAGGCGAGCATCAGTAGCCGACTTCTGTTCATCGACAATGTTGGGGATCTTGTTGGTCAAAATCCGGACATCCTCCCGTAGATCACGCATCTTATCCTGACGCTCACGGGCTGAAGTCTTCATCTCGGTAATAACAGAATCGAGTTCGGCCAGCGCAACATCCAGTTTCTCGTTGCGCTCGCGCTCGGCGGACTTGAGTTGTTCGGTATCGGCGGCGAGTTGTTCGACAAGGGCGAAGGCACGGTCGAATTGCGCGTCAATGTGGGCCTTGTCTTCCTCCATTTGAGAGGCGGTAGGAGGGGCGATTAATGGGTAGACGTAGCGCTATAGAGATTACATTTGTCAGTCAAGTTGTTCCATTTGCACGGTGTGATATGAGAGCATGTTCTCACCTTGCCCAGAGCATAGATACCGTAACCCACACCACCCATCACAGTCGCCATAATAAACCAGTCCCTCCAATCTCTCTCGGGTACTGGTGGGGGTTGTGGCGGGTGCGAGTATTGTGCATATTGGTACTGCGATTGTTGTTGTGGTGGTGGTTTCGGGGCAGCCGTGGTAGTCGCTACGGCAGTCGCGTTGCCAGCGGCGCGAGCCAAAGCGGCGTCAATCTCATCCTGAGTGAGGTTCTTTTGGCGGAGAAAAGCGATACGGGTCTCAACGGGAGACTGGGCGACACTTGGTTCCTTGAGGACTATAAAGACGAGTTAGGAATGATTAGGTTTCACGGGTCGAGGGATGACATACATTGAGTCTATACGGGCGGGAAGTAGTTAGAAATTGTCTGTTCAATCGCGAATATGAAAAAAACTTACGGCAGACGCCACCAGATCTTCTCTGATACCCATTTTATCGTTGTCGCTATAACTCGCCAAAAGTCGAAGATTTGTTTATCAATCGATACGAACCCAGCGGTCAAGGTAGTCGTGTATGATGTCACGACAAGATATAATCGCCACTTGTGCTATAACTAATGAAGAGAAAGAACGGACAGAACGTTTTCAAACGCGCCAAAATAATTCCAAAATCGGGACTTGTAACCGACAATGTAAACTACAAAGAAGCCGGAAACATCAATCACGGGCAACTTGCGCTACCGAGGCTCGTCTGTGAGACGCCTTGCTTGGAGACCCGTGAAGCTACGGCCGCTGCTTGTCAAGGCTAACCCTGTTTTCTGAGACAAAGGGTTCTGTCGCATTTGGATGGTTTTGGCAGGTCGTTTTTTACGCGCCGGGCGTATTTGGCGGTTGCTGGCAGTTGTCGAGGTCCGTTCCACGACTAAATTAATTGGACTCTGTATTAGTAGTGTTTGGTGATACCATCGCATCGAAGACAATTTTGGTGGCGTCTTCTTGATTTATTGTGTGGATAGAGTGGCTACTTCCATCACCTGATTCAAATCTTAGGATATCCGAGGCAGAGGAGTTTTAGGTTACAGCTAAACCTGACCCTAGACCACCATGTAAATGATTCCCACACACAAGAGACTGTTCCCTTCCAACCTGATGCCCATTGAATTCTGTCAGTCACGACACTGTGTATGACGGTCCTGTTCACCCAGGTCATCACTCGAGGTCAATGTTCTTGTTATTGAGTCTGAACTATGAAAACTTAGCATGGCAACACTCAGATGACCTGATAGTGGTTTAGCTAGATCAGCTCAACTTCAAAACCTACAGCCAACTTAAAGACATCTTCAAGAGAGCAAACAATAGAATAGCAGCCATACCCAATGTTCTAGTCCAACATAATTACTCTACAAATATCAAATGCTCATCTATGTTTGATCCAATGATACAATACGAGCTTCTTCGATAGACATACACAATCCCTATTGTTCCCGCAGCTTAGCAAGCGCCACCGCTATTCCCCCCGGCAGCACCGGTTCATCCGCCCTCTTAGACCCCTCCCCCTTCTCCTTCTCTACATCCTCCGTCTCCTCCGTCTCCTCCGCCACGACCTCAACTGCCTTCGTCATATCCACCCGCCTCGGTACCACCGCCGGAGCCCTCTTATTCACCGGCACCTTCTGCGCCGCCCTCGCCGAAAGACCCACCCTCGACGACCCCGACCCTATATCCGCCGCCCCCTCCATATTCAACACGCCCAACTTCCCTCGGTTCCGCGGATGAAAAGGCTCCTCTACAATATCTCTCCATCTCTTCACCTTGACATCACCCCACCCATCAATCATAGCCAGTTCCTCTGCTCCGGCGTTAATCCCCTTTTTTAAACTGCCACAGTTAATAATCAAACTGAAGGCCTCCGTCTTATTCAACCCCGGCACGGCCGTGACAAAGTTGAAAATATGTTCCATGTAGTTTCCTGCCTGTTGACCCTTGATAGACTCGAAGTTTGAGTGTTCTGAGAGCTTGTAGGTTTCGAGGTAGTGAGCGGCTTCGGCGGCACTCCAACAGCATATTAGAGTAAGATTGTTGACAAGGGCTGTTTTTGAAAGTTCGCGGAGAGAGTCTGGGTGGTCGGGAATGTCGATTAAAGTGAGAAGGACACGGAGGTTATATTTCCCTTGAAGTGCTTGAATGCGTTTATACACATATTCTGGGTGTAGACGGTGGTATTTCAAACTGCTTGCTGTTAGCATTAGATTCCCTCCATTCAACACAAATCCTACCTCAAAAACAGCGCACAAGTCGTGGCACCCAAGATATAATCCGGCTCAATCTCCGGTCGATACTCCCAAGCACATTTCTTAAAGAAAGTCAAAACCGGATTCCCCTTCTGTCTCGGCGAAACAATGATATTAGCCCCACTACTAGCCTTCGCCTTTGCCAAAACCTGCGGTTTCGGCTGAACGATTTTCCCCGCCGTAGCCGCCGATGTTTGTCCCGTCGCATTCCCCGGTGTCGTTCCCCCCGGGCCACCCTGCATCAGTAATCTCTGGGGAACCGGTTGCTGGACTTTGGACTTTACAGACGGACCTGCAGTGGGGGTTTTTGACGCTGTTGACGCTGTGTTCCCTGGTTTTGGTGTGGTTGCTGATGCGGCTGAGGGACGGGTGGCTGGGGGTTTGGATTTGGGTGTGGCTACTGGTTGGCGCTCTGTGGATTCGAGAGCGGCGAGGAGGAGGTCATCGGGGAAGTCGTCGAATTCGTCCATTTTGGAGGCTTGATGCTGTTACGTTTATTGGGTGTATTAGTAGATGAATGCGTAATCCGATTGATTGGTGATTTAATTGAGAAGGTAGTGATTATCCAGGTGTGACGTCAGAACAGTGTATCTTGACTTAATCGCACACTGTACCTACAGAAGCCCAATCTGCGCCAAGCATTAAGTGTGCTTACACTATATTCACATCTTACTTGATTTGGTATTTTCCACAACATAGATGACTTGCTGCGTGGGCCTTCTGATCCCATTTAAAGACGAATCATATACCAATTCAATCAGCCTTCCGTCGTCGGCCGGGTGTATACATATTTTACAGCCCCCAAGTCGGGCCGTTGACTAGTTTGATCAGTGATTCACCGGGTAACCAGCGTCGAACAACTTGAAGACAAAATTCCATAGCCAGTGGCTAATCGCATATAGTGCGCGGTCGCATATCTTGCGGAACGTGACTGTCTAAGAAAGTAGGTTCATTTTATATTGATCGGCTTGCATGTACGTTCATATATTCATGTTACTGTGCTATATTAATTGTGTGTTCAATATAGTCTAGTCATTGTGGCAGTCGGGTTTAATAAGTTGCATGTCGTGAACTCACGATTCACATGCCGAAAACATATTCCTTGTGTTGTATCCCACATTACGTCATGACTCAACCCAGATAATCAAAGACGACAAACTACAAATCCACGTAGTCACCACTTCTCAAGACCCAAATCCACGGGCAGTTGGCAAACGTACCATGCAGCCGTGTAAGTCACCATGCCCATCCATTGGCGGCAATTCCAGTGGCGGTGGTGGCTTTTGTTTGAGAGCTCGCCAACCCGCATGTAGCGCCCACAACATGTCAAACAGCAACTTAACAACCCCAGTGGCGTTTCCCTCCGTCATGCTTCCAAGGAACCCCGCCATGCTCTAAATCCCTCACAATGCAAACAAGTGATTCTCCGGCAAAAGGATCACAGTTGAGTGCACATGCAAATATACTGTTAACTCACCGCTCACCTATGTATGTACATACCTCCTAAACAGAGGCCGTGTGAGTACGAAATTTTACATACTCGCAAGGCACACTTACATAGGAAGTCGCCACATATCAAGGGACCGAGCTGTCTGTAACCCACCCATCCGTATTGTCTTTCCCCCGTCGGCCTCCGATAGTGAATCATCTTTACACATGGCACTATAAAAAATATGCACATCAAATCTACACACACCTTCGGAGCAGTTTACTGTTAGCCTTGTCGGCAAAAGTTAAAAACATCGTATTCCGGGTAGATCAAATTGTGGTGTGGTGGACCATGTGCCTCACAGGGCTATACAGTTTCGTTTGCTGAGCAGCTTCCACCGGCGGTGCATATTTCCGTTGGGGCGTACTGTATTATCATAGGAAACCCTGTGCATTGTTTGGTATCAGGTACGAAACACCATGTTCTATTTTATTGAACTGATATCTTAATAGTAACCCCCTTTAACCCTATCAATGTTTGGGACTGAGGACGGGTTTTGCTTCAAACAGGGTGAAGTCTGTACTCTATACGGGTACACTCATATATTGAATCAAGATTATGTGAAATTGGAAATATGAAAATCCCGAAACCAAGATTTTGCGGTTCTTACACCGCACTCTCCCGTAGATAACTCCCGAGAAAGTAGCCCGGCATCTAAAACCCACAGTTGTCCCGGGCTTACAACGTCCGAACTGCCTCTCGTTCCATGTCATCTGATAGTGTCCCCGCCCTGGTAAATAAACACAGGCTCCCGTCTCCAGTTTCAAAAGATCAAGCAAGATAAGTCACCTTAAAAGCGCACCCCAAAACCCGCATTTCCTCCCCCTATCACAGCCAAACAAAGCGCATGATTCTCCCAAAGGCGCAGCATACCATCGGAAACTCTCACGACGAAAAGATCGCCCAACCCGTAGCAAATAACCAAATTCAAGACTGATTTAGACACTTGGACCCTAGCCTAAAGTCATTCAATGTTCATAAGGCTTGGAGTTTGAGAAAACGGGTACCTGAAGGTATGCATTGAGAAGACCCCTTATGGACATTTGAGAAAATACTATGAAATGTGTCTCACATGGCTAATGGCAGACGCCATGATTCAGATTAACATGGGAAGAGACAAGTGCCTCACGGGTTTGGCTCATGACATGTTTAATGTTGACTTCTCTTTGTCGGCGTCTTAGGATGCGAATGGCTCGTATTAGTTCTGAGGCCCTAGCTTGGCATGCGAACGGCGCATATGCGTGGGGACGTAGATTGGTTGGTTCCGAAACATGCTACGGCTGATCATGAAAGTCGAGATTCATAAAGCCCAATTGGCTAGACATGGTCCGTTTTTTCGGGGCGATTGATACCGCTACTGATTGGATTTTCTGATTACATAGGTTAAAGACAACTGAAACAATAAGTCCACCACCGTAATTGTGACCACAAATAGTCCCTTGTGGATGCAGACACTGCGTGAATCTGACCAAGAGTATCTGATATCACCAGTCCGTATAACACCAACAACACCAAGGCAGCCAGACGTCTTACCTCACTACACCCTCTTACATCTAATTAGACCGTACATCCCGCACCACGGACTATCAAAACGTCCCACAGCAGTTCTGACAGTATTACACAAACACAAACACAACCCCACCAAGTACGCCCCTAAAAACAGGAAAGTCTGCTCTCGACCGGCTTATCCAATCAGTCATTCAAGTCCTCTTATTCACAGACATGTGTCATGCAGTGTATGCCTCCCGACAGTCAGTGACATCAGCAACTCACGGCGGAGACTCTTCTCTCCTATCTAGACAAACTTGGGCGGAACAGGAGGTTGGGAATTACTAGAGTCTTCCTCATTACTTGCAATACAGAGCAAACTGCAGATACATAGGTAAGCTTGCCTTACTTTGAATGACAAACTTGATGCATATCAAGTGGACCTTGGTCTACCCTTTAACTAACAACACTGAATTCGCAAACAAACGTCGTCATACAATGGACCTTCTCCATCAAGACCTGTCGTTCGTCAAGGTTGGCCCTGGGTTAAATTGACTTAGTAAATAGGATTGCAGTACGGAAGCTGCGAACGGGACTAACTCGGTTGTCCGACAGAAGTATAACCCTAACAATGGTTCTTAAAACAACACCCCCTCCTAGTCAGTTTTCTCTCACTAGTCGGTTATTTTTCTAGGAAGTCCCTGATTAATGCGTTTACAAGTGGCTAACAAATCATGTGAGTAGAAAAGGAACAGTCTGATGCGCGAGAAAACGAGAATCCTAGCTGGGAGAAAAGAACAAGCTAGAACTCCACTGTGAGAGCAGTACAGAAGAATGTATAGAATCTGTATAGGCGCATTTTCCGGGCGTAATGTCAGGGCCAATAGAGAATCATGTCGCGAAATGAGGCCAGTGCCGGTATCCCCAGTCGGCAAAAAGCGGCCGGCGATAGTTCCATCCGGCGACGGTCTATAACCAGCAGACCGCAGACGTCATTACATTCTCACTAACTAACTGGCAGTTGTTATAGATGACGACTCATACAGTGGGATGCCCCAGGATTTACGTAGTCAGCAGATATAGTGGCGGGGGCTTAGACAGTAAAAAGTGATGGCAAACAAGAGCAAACTTGGAAAAATCTCACCCCACATATATATGAATGAATGGAGAGATCGACGAGCATATCCGTTTTGAGCGACTGTCAGCGTAAGTGGCTGCGAATAGCCATGGAAGAGCGGATCGTAATGGTTCCTTCGGAGAGATTGAATTGGGCTTTGGTGGCGGAGCTGTTTCTTTTTTCGAAGGCCATGGAGTTGGCATTTTATATTACGTTTGCTTATGGTAGTTGATGCTGTCATACTGTGACAGATATTCCATCTGGATCGAAAACATGGCCAAGATGAGAATACTGATTTGTCCACAATCATCTGTGCCGTCGGAGTACTGAAAATAAGGCTTCGGTAAAGTGCCAGACTGGGCTTGAACAGATGATGGGTCTCGCCCAACTTGCCAGAGCGATTTGACGAAGCAAACATTTTCCATTCCCGCGGCTGGGATATAGTCGCTAAGCCGGGTCTCGGATGTCATTCACGTTTATCCTCACATCTATGGAATGATAGAATGCGTCACTAATCCAGGAAGAAACCCACACTGCCCTTCCATTCCAGCTGATAGAAACCGCAAACGGACATGTCCATCGTCATGTTCCCTATATATAGGAATGCAAAGCCACATATGAACGGTTACAGCCGCTAGGCTGGGCTGAATGAGGAATGTAGAAAACTCGATGTAGACTGGACTAACACAGCCATCCGAACTAAAGCCTGATATGTCGTGTAGTACATAGGTTTTTCTACATTGGGCGTCATTAAGCGCGAGGATTAATGTTGGATAATGTTGGATGGAGTGTAAGATGCACGATTTCAAATGGTGTCCATCGGAACCAAGAATTGTTACACGGGGAGTTATACCAACAAGTCGATCCAGCGTCTATTTCTCCGGCTCCTCGAGGAGCGGTAAGCAGGAATAAGGGGTGTGTATATCGTACATAACCATCAACAAAAACAAAAAACCCAGCAAATACGTCGTACAATTGGTCGAATTTCAAAGCACCCGTCAAATTGTAGATTGTGACGGGCGCCCAGTATATTGGACTTAGCCAGCCAGCCTCTGAATTCGCCCAGCTTGGTGTGTCGACATCCGTATTTTCTCCCTTTTCAATAACGGTTCCTGAATCCCATGATAATGACAAGACCTTGGCGTGCAGACGGTGGACGGTGTGTGGTGAGGATGACCCTCCTTCTCTTGGCTTGTTGCGCTTCTGGATATATCCGGGACTCAAGGGAATTTTGTCTTGGATGTTGTATGTAGGGATGAGTCCATAAAGTAGAATTAGGATATCCCGTCTGTCCTCCCGTTTATTGTTCCTACAATGGCCGTTCATATCCATCATGAAGCCACTAGAGCCAATCTGACCTTATAATCTTGTCTCCTTTTCCCATAGACACGTGCCACAGTACAGCACAGCGGTCTAAAGAAAGAATAAAAAATCAAGCTCATAGAAGACGCCTAGACACCCAGTGGTCCTGCAAAAAAGCATCATCATTACATTACACCGGGCGATTCTGTGTATAGGTATTGCCAAAAAAGCCACGACGTTTTCTGACCCCACCACGCCGGGCCATGTGCATTGATGTTCTAGTGGCACCTGCCAACAAATAACGCCTCTTTTTTTGTCTTCTACATAGATATATTTCTTTTTCCTGACTGGCAACTAGATTTTTGGGTCACGATAAAGGAGAGGTGACAGTGGTTCTTTGTGGTCGGGCCTTATGTTGGGCTGGAAAAAAGCTCCACAGGACACAGACTTGTAGTGCAGATGGAGGACTGTGATTTCTACACAGGGGGCTATTAACTATGATATCACCAGGTGGTCTAGATTTCGTGAAGACGAGGTTGGCTTAGGCTACTTTTACCAGGGAAATGCCCACATGCCGCATAAATTTAGAAGAACCATAGACTAGTATAGAGGACTGTCAGACTAAACTAGGTTGTTTATTATACCGACTGTATAACTATATATGCAAGCATTCTCAAAATATCAAGGGAACGGCGATGCACAAAAGGGATTGACATTGTATAGACGCTTATAGAATAACGCCCTTGACGTCCAAATAACCGAAGACATGTGTAAAGAACGACCAAACTAAACAGTAACTAGATCCTAAACGCCGGATTTCGTCCCTCCCGCGTCTCAAATTAGATGCGGCGGGTGGATATTGGTTCCAATCCTTTTAATCGGGCGAATCCGTTAATTGCGATGTCTGTAAGATTGATGTTGAATTTGTGGTTTTAGGGTCCATCACTACAGGGATACTAGTTGACCCGACCGGAGTTACAAAATCGACCAACCTAAGAAAAAAAACAAACCTGGGGGGGATAAAAATAATCCAACATTGCAAAAAAGTGACTACAAAACCGTCTGCTCCTCCGATACACAACACACAGTCCCTCTAACAAAAGAGTTCTAATTCGCTTCAGAAGCGTTCAGGTCATCGGGGAAAGCTCACAATACCGGCTTGCCTATTCAGTACAAAATCGGATTTATAGGTGCCGCGGCACTCCGCTTAGAATATACGACCGGGATGTGGCCAAAGCGAGTGAGGATCACTACTAGGACTTGGCCTCCTTGT
The DNA here is from genome assembly GCA_003032515.1 of Huntiella decipiens. Taxonomy (NCBI): domain Eukaryota; kingdom Fungi; phylum Ascomycota; class Sordariomycetes; order Microascales; family Ceratocystidaceae; genus Huntiella; species Huntiella decipiens. Next base: position 39,587 of record NETU01000395.1, on the reverse strand, counting down.
TTCTCGTATTTCCAAAAATGTTGGATGCATCGACATAGGGATCACTTGGCTCGAGAGCTCTACCTACATACAAATACAAAAGCTATCTAGGGTGGCCGGAACATGTGGTGACCTTGGCATCGTGTATACGAGCGAGGCAGACTGAGTAGGTGATTATAAACAATAGTGTCGGTCTGTATCTTTTCGTCGTGGAATTCAAATGGTACAGACTCGGTGGCGTAGATAGTCCTGTAGCACAGCGCCCTAATGATACAACCTACTACATATGTACTTGATCTTTTCAGAGGCGCAACCCCATTGTTACATGCAAGTATCAGACAAGCAACCACCACCCCAAAAACCCAACAACGTCATCGGCCGGCGGTGTCTTGCTTAATGTCCAGCACTAAGGGAGAGAAAGAGGGAACCTTTGCTTCTGATGGTTTAGAATCCCGCCCTGTCAGTATCTTTTAGTTCCGGAGGGCCCATGGATTTGGCGCATCTCTCCACACTTTGGGCTATATTGTAGGTTTGTCCGTGGACTTTTTTGCCGATGGAAGAGAATGCGCAGGCTTAGACCCTGTTTTGAAAGGGTTCACACTCGTGTTTGAAATACAGAGGCAGCGCAATGCCAGTATCTTTCTAGAAGTCATGCTTGATCACCACATATAAACTGTTCACCGAATAATCCACCCTCCAACAAGGCATGTTTGAACACCGCCAAGTAGTCTCGGTTCTTCATGCACCCGATTCAACTACCAAACATGAATTCTAAACGCACACCTCGCTTCATCGGCGGTCACCTTTTTTTCCTCCCTTCCTTCCTTGGTAACTGAGGTCCCCTTGACCCTCTCCTGTGCAGTCCAAACACACCGGCCAGAACCCATGACGAGATGATTCTAGGAACCAGTCTTCATAATTCATGGGATGGGTCTTTCCTCTGTACCCCCATCTTCCTAGATATACAGACCAGTGGAATAATTGACCAGACCCCTGACTATTAATGGCTTCCAGGTCTCTCTCACAACTATGCGCGTAAAAAAAGGAAAGAGATACAGACTTTCATAGTGGGATAGAAACCACTATTGACCGGTAACACTTTCTGCATCCAAGGTTACCAGGCCACAAGAAACCAAGGTGCATATTTGTCCAGACAATATTCTCTTCTCTTCCCTTCCTTTCCCAGACTCACCGTCAACATGAACTTTCCTTCCACAAAGCCGGCCGGCCCTTCATTTGATTTCACCAAAACCCTATGCCCAAATCGTCCCTTGAAGCCCATACGCACCGGCCACTTTTCTCATCGCCAACCGAACGAACGAAGGACACGCCCTAGTAAGCTGCGGGTTTTCGCTAGCAGCAACGGATCTTGATACTTACACGCCCCCATATACACACGCCACGAAACCGGGGTCAATCTCTATCTTTCTCCGACATCCAATGCTCTTCTTGAACCACGCCTCCCCACATTGTGCACTCACTCCCGCGGTCTTCCGCACGAATATAATATACGAGTACTTCCCGTCCGGAATTTCACTTTCTTTCCTGGTTTTCCTTTCTCCAGTAGACCTCTCGACAATCTTTTTTGGGTTCTCCTGCCTATCTTTTGACATTGCATTCATAGTCATTTCTTACAATCGTTCGCTTTTAAGCACATTCACACAGAAACATTCGCTTGTTATCTTCACTTTATAATCACATTCACCATGTTCACCAAGGCTTCCGTTCTTGCTGTCCTGGCCTCTATGGCCGCGGCCCAGACCTCCACTTCTTGCGACCCTACCAAGAAGAGTACGTCCATACCATCTACCCTACCACTCACCACACGGCTCCATACTAACATTCCTTCCCCGTAGCCTGCCCCGATGACGCCGCTGTTGGTGGTAACTACACCATTGACTTCACCCAGGGTGCCAACGACTTCTTCACCGTCGCCGAGGGTACCACCCTGACCTACGACGATACCCTCGGTGCCGTCTTCGCCATCAGCTCCGACTCCGATGCCCCCACCATCTCTTCCAACGGCTACATCTTCTTCGGCCGTGTCGAGTTGACCGTCCGTGCCGCCCCCGGTGCCGGTATCGTTACCTCTTCCGTTCTCCAGTCTGACGATCTTGATGAGATCGACTGGGAGTGGATTGGTTCCTACGCCGATGAGGTCCAGACCAACTTCTTCTCCAAGGGGTAAGTGCCTATTCCAGTCTGAGTCCACAATCTTGTGTATCATGAAAACTAACGCATATCCGAATATAGTAACACCTCCTCCTACGACCGTGGTGGCACCACTGACATGAGCGACGCTGTCGACACTTTCCACACCTACACCATTGACTGGACCACCGAGCGTATTGAGTGGATTCTCGACGGTACCGTCATCCGCACTCTCACCTACGCCGATGCCGAGGCTAAGTGGGGTTACCCCCAGTCCCCCATGCAGATCAAGCTGGGCTCTTGGGTTGGTGGTTCCGCCACTGCCTCCGAGGGTACCGTTGAGTGGGCTGGTGGTCGCGCCACCTACGATGACGCCCCCTACAACGCCTACTACCAGAAGGTTGTTGTCTACGACTACATGGGTGGTAACTCCTCTGCCAAGTCGTACTCGTACACCGATCTTACTGGCGCGTGGCAGTCGATTGGCGTCTCCCAGGACGAGGTCGCCAACACCACCTCGACCTCCTCTGAGTCGGCCTCTTCCCTTGTGCAGTCCTCCACTGCCAACGGCACCACCACCTCTTCCAACTCCAGCTCTTCTTCCAGCTCTGGCTCCGCCTCGTCCTCCGGCTCTTCCAGCTCGTCGACTGGCTCTGCCGTTTCTGGTGCCAACAAGCTCGTTTCGGGCTCTGTTGTTGCCGGTTTCGCTGCCGTTGCTGCTTTGATGCTGTAAATTATTCCATTTTAGCAATTTACTTGGATTGGTCTGCGCCGCTTTTGCTGGCTGCGACTGACGGGTATAGTACATATAGCAATGGAGTTGGATCATCTTGCAAAGTGATCTTTGTGAGATGGTCTCGGTGGTAATAGGTTTATGATATACATTAGAGCAAGGCCGACTCATGGGAGTTTGGTTTGTGTTTTGTTTCGCGTTGCAATTTTGTTATTTTCTTGTTTCATTTTGGTATACTCCTAATAGTTTTGTGATTTCTTTCAATATTTCCTGCAGTGAAATATCTTCATGACTGTTATTCCTGACCAAGTTAACACGAGATTTTGTTTTTGAAAAATAACCATCTGATTTCTTTACATGACTGATAAATGTGACCTATAATTCCTCGTATCTTGCTCTTAATCACACCCCTTCTGTCGTATCTAAACTGGTCATGGCTCCTTGCATACAACCACCAGCTCCTTCCCCCTGAGTCCTTTCCTCGGAATCCCTCACGCCCTCAAATCAGGCACAGAATTCCCCAAAGCAAAGTCCCTCAATCCCATCCCAGCCAGCGTTAAAAATACCCTAATCAAGACGTCATAACCCCAAGTGTCCCAGCAGCAGCCCCCAGACAAGCGGCACATACGGCGAAGACCCCGCTGGCTTGTTCAACTGTAGATGTATACCATAAGGCGCAAACAATGAAGATATTCACCGGGATACGAACCATGGATTTCACCTTGTACCGGACATCTTCAGGGACCACGGCGCCTTTAAGTCGGGCCATGGTGGGGTTATATACACCCACGGCACCCTCATAAAGACAAAGTAACAAGAAAGTCCTATGATCCTCCCGTAACGATCTCATAGACAAATCCGCAAACACCAAAACCACCGCTGCCCCTCCCAAAACCCAAACCAAGGTACTTTCCGCCTCCTCCACGACATCACTACTCGTAGGCACCACAACCACCCGTTCATGAACATGTACCTTTGGCGTATTAATATCCACATCATGATCCTTCCCATTCGGTGGGCGCGAAGGCGTTTCCGTCTGGAACGCAAGTTGGCGGATTCGAGAGATAATTAGCGTGCTACACGTGGTAGATGCCATGAATGCGGAGAAGATTATCCCGTGAGGAAGAGGATTAGCGGTGGGTGTTGCGGCGCGGAGGGCGGGAGGCCAGGATACTATGAAGAGGGACATGGCGCCTTCGAAGAGGGTTGTTGTTAGAGCCATTGCCTTGGTGTGTTTCGAGGCGAGGGTCGTTTGAAGGGTTGAGTCATCTATAGGAGGTTTACTAGCCGGGACAATGCCGTGGTTTTCATCCTGGAATCGTTAGTTAAATGTCCATCATCCAAACCATGATATACCCACCCATTGAGTCCCCATGATAACCGAAGCCCCCGCCAAGCCCACCAAACTCAAAACAAACGGTCCCTTCAACCCCCCAAATCCAACAACCAGCTCCCCCATAATCCCCGCCGCAATAGCAGCCCCCTCATTAACCCTCGCCATAAGTTCTCGTGTCCGTACAAGACTAAGTCCCTTCTCTTTCATATCGCTCTCTTTAAAATCGGCAACCATCCATTCTTCAAACACCGATGTTAACAAGCTCGTAGCCACCCCGCCAAGGAACCGACCAAGGAATAAGAACACCACTGAAACTCCCCCAAAGGCGGTTAACAGGGCGGAAAGACCGTTGAGAATACAGAATAGATAGCACGATGCTCGCATCCCTCTACGTGTAAGAACCGGTAAAAACGTCGTAGACGCCGCCGTCGCTACAAACGTCGTCGTGTATAAACTTGAAATCGTCACGCCATCAAGTCCATGAACATCTCGATAAAGGGTATATAAAAATGGTCCCTATACTAGTTAGTACTTCTCCGAATACCACGAAAACATACTTCACCAACCTGTATCCAATCAGCCCCCCTAACTAATGCCCAAACCACATAGAAAGCCCACTGACTCGCCCTTTTAACCGGTTTCTTCTCACCTCCCTGTTTCACAGCCGTCAACTGATGAAGCGGCTTCAAGTCGGGACCTGCCGCCGTCACCGTTAACCCGCCACAGAGAACGAGTAAGTAGAATAAAGTATTATAATAGAAATCCGTACCCATTTTAAACATGCCATCTACGTGAAAAACAAAACTTCAAAACCCAATAACCCCAGCTTGAGCTTCTTATATATCCTACATAAGCCACATGTCTTGTCCCTTCCAATCACGCCAAATCATAATACATTCGGTCTTCCCCACTACATATGCCTTGTGCGCCGGACCTCCGCAAGTGGCTGATTTCCGGATGTGGCCTTACGCCTAATATGTCATCCATTCTTAAATCCACAAAATTCATGAAAACCCACGAGTCTCCGAGTCCCTTACCTATCCAGTGTCAATCTCATAAACGACTTCCGACTTCCCATTGTAGTTACACATGACCCTAACTAGGGTTATTACTCAGGTATGGGTTGTTTGAACAATTCAAGAATCGTGAACTTCTTCGTGACACAACCATCTTAACATCCCACCTCCATTGCCCCGCGCATCCCTCATATTAACCTAAGAAATACCCCTCAAAACCGCCCAAAATGCAAGGCTTCAACATGGGGCGCTACCGCCCTCCAACCCCACCATCCCCCATCCGCTCATCACGTCCCAAAGGTCCCCCCACGATCCGATTTGAACTCCCCTTCTCCACATGGTGTTCCCACTGTCCCCTCCCCACCCTAATCCCCCTCGGGACGCGCTTCAACGCCGTAAAAACCCGCGTGGGCTCCTACCACAGCACGCCCATCTGGTCCTTCTCCATGAAACACGCCCTCTGTTCCGGCCGCCTCGTAATCCAAACAGACCCGCAAAATACCCAGTACGTGATAACCGAGGGTGGCCGGGCCCAAGAGAAAGGGCAGATGAAATGGGGGGATGACCAGACTGGTCTTATCTATGAAGATGGGACACCATATACAGTTTCCGTACCCGAGGATCCCACAGGGTCAAATGACGCCTTCGCCTGTCTAGAAAGAACAATAGCCCACCGCCCCCCGGCCTCCTCTACCCCCTCTGTCTCCGCCATCCGTCTACAGAATCTCGCAACCGACAGAACAACCCACTGGTCCGACCCCGGCGGTAAAAACGCCCAGTTACGCGGGAAATTCCGAGCCCAGAGGAAAACTCTCGAGGCAGAGGCAGCAGCTAGTGCTAAGATATCTGATCGGTTCGCTTTAGAAGTAGATGTTTTACCGGAGACAAGGGAAGATGTTCTGAAAGCTAGTATCGTGGCTTTTGGAAAAGATGAAAAGATGGAGTCTTTGGAGAGACGTGCTTTGGGGAAGAATATGTTTGATGTGCATCAGAATATATCGGAGAAGGAGAATATAAAAGGACGGACGAGGAAGGAACTTCAAATAAAAGCGCAGAAAGAGGCGTTTGTCCAGGAAGTTCTCGGGAATACAAGACTATCAACAGACCCCTTTCTAACGGGGAAGAAACCTCAAGATCCCAAGTCAAGTCAAACATCGATTCTCTCCAGTCTCAAACGGAAAAGAGAACCTCCATTAGACCCTTCAAAATCACCAACACAACCACCAACTAAAACTTTAGTAACCTATGACACTGACTCAGAGTAAAACATAACAATAATAGAATAATGATGCTTGACAATTGTCAATCTATACACCGAAAAACAAAACAAGCTATCAACACAAGACTCTAGTCCTGCATGCAAAAGAAACGACGATCATGATATCATGCGGTCGAAACAAACGACCAAGGAAGAAATAAGCCAAGTCAAGAAGCCTATTGCTCCATCTTGACATCATCATCATCAGCCTCATCTCCACTATCGTCCGAGGATGAAATCTCAGATAACTCATCGTCATCATCACCGTCCTTGCCGGCATCGTTTTCCGAAGTTGACGGCGCATATTTCTTAACATACTCTGTTCATCCAAAGTTAGCAACCCCAAACCATTAACAACCCATATCTGTAACAGAACAAACTCACCCTTGACCTTATCATTGTAGGCCTGTACATCTCTCAACAACAAAGCTGCTGCTTCTCCATTCAATGGATCAATCGGATTGGGATAAAGCAGCAACTGTGGCAAAAACGACTCGAAAATGTTTACCATGTCAAACATGGGGGACCACGTCTGATTAATCACATCCAAACAGACCGAGCCCGATTGCTCGTCGATGTTGGGATGAAAAATCCGGTTGGTGAAGCCGATACTCGGTGATCTATACGGGTAGTTCTCGGGCAACTCGACGTGGATGTTCCATACGCCGTTTTCGAATGGTGCTATAAAGAGAAAGGGAACAAGTTAGTTACTGTTAGAACATTGGGGATACTACACTTACAATCAGATGGACCCTTGAACTTGACGTTGAACTCGCTCCTATATATTATTAGAAACCAAGCGCCTTGTGCATATCATGGCCATTCTTACACTGCGCCAACCAGTTAGCATTAGTTTTATCCTCACGACTCCACTATGACGTACTGGAATCATTAATCAGCTCGACGTCCCAATCGCTCATCATGCTAAATCAAAAGACCTAATGTTAGTAACACAATCCACCACGAATAAACCATCATAATCAAAATCATACAGCCTATACACAATCATTGTTAGTACACTCAATCATCAGGCTCAAGTCGCGGCGCAAAGTGGGGTCGTCGGGTTATGCGCCAAATAAGGCCGGCTCACTTCATGACCTAGAATAAAGAAATCGACGTTAGTATGGACCTGATACATCCCTAATTCATCAACATACATCAGTTTCTATCCGGCGTCTAGGTGAAGACATTATCGCTGAAGTTTCTCGCAGTAATCAAGGTGATTCGGTAATAAAAGATCCAGTCGCAAGTTCCTCTCTCAGTACCCTTAACGTCGGTAATAAGCTCGGGCAGATAACTCAAGCGGTAGTCGTCTTCCAAAGAACAAAAGCGACCAGAAATTAAAAGACAAATAGGAAAAAAAAAATAGGTGTATCAAAAATGATTATTCAAAGTATATTCGGTGTTGAAACGAAATTCACGGAAAGGAAAAAAAAAAGATCAAAAACAAGGAACAATCAAAATACTTCCTGCCCGCTCTATGTGTCGCCTACTTGGTACCTACCTTATTCCGTCACATAGTCCAATCCATCTTCATCCACAGAACCCAATCCATTCCAAATGACGACATCACTTTCCTCCAAACCCAACCATCCCTGTCTTCGCACTCTAAAACCGCCTATCCAGCCTACAAACAGAACATCAACAGAGCCCCAACCCACCTAAACAAATCCCCCGCCCCCACCAAATACACAAGTGGCGTCGCATCCGTCCACCAACCCAATATATATGTACATACCCACCCTAAATAACCCTAGACACATGACCTCATCACCCTGCATCTTTAGTCACGACCAACTTCCTTATTCGGCCATCACACAGCCGAGGCCTACATGTGTCATACACGCACACGTGCAATACAACGACATCCATAAAAAACCAACACATCTCCAACTTCTGTCATCTAGTTTCGCCTGTCTAAACCCCGTTCACCCCAAAAACATATTACAAACCCGTAAACCCCATGCCAATTCCGCCCCCCGAGCTGTGAAAAGTGACCTCCGGCACCGCCGAAACCCAAACCCTAAACACATACGAAGTCATCCAAGCCGAGTAATCGAGTCAAGGGGGGAAAACCTTGTGACAAAGTTCGGTGAAAGGATGGGCCGGTGATGTCAGTGCCCTGTGGTATTTACATACATATATGGCAAGCTCGTACGCCCTTTACTCAACATTAGTTCGGCTTATTGTTCCGTATCTTTACTTGCTAGTCCGGTCCGTACGGTCTGCTTTAGAAGCCAGTTTTGTACATTAATATCCATCGTGGAATCATTCGTTTTGATACTTCAGCTTGTTACTCACTCTTTTACCATTCGAGAATACACCGGTCCCTCGGTTTTCATGCAGGAACCTGCAGCTTATATTTTGTTTTAATACCCAGTCATACATCAGTCTTTTCCCCATCTAATACCTCAAAACCCCAATAAACCCCTCTACCAGCTCACAAAATCACATATCCCAAGTATCATGCTTAACCCACTCAAGCCCCGGGTCATCCGGGCCCTCCGGGTCCTTCCCGTTTCCCACCGGCAATACTCTTCTCATTCCCCCATGGGATCCACTCCTAGTGCATCCCGCAAAAAAGTCACTCTCAACACCATCGCCTCCATGTATCGCCGCAACGAGCCCATCTCCGTATTAACCGCCCACGACTTCCCCTCTGCCCATGTAGCCGACCACGCTGGAATCGACATAGTCCTCGTTGGTGATAGTCTCGCCATGGTAGCCTTAGGCATGAACGACACCAGCGAAGTCACCCTCGAAGACATGATCCTCCACTGCAAATCCGTAGCTCGCGCCACCACCTCCGCCTTCACCGTAAGTTCCTCCCTTCTCAAGTCCCAAGCCATCTCTAACAATCCCATAGGTCTGTGATCTTCCCATGGGCTCCTACGAAGTCTCTCCCTCGCAGGCCCTACAATCTGCCATCCGCCTAGTCAAAGAAGGCCGCATCCAAAGCATTAAACTAGAAGGTGGTGCCTCCATGGCCCCCACCATCCGTAAAATCACCACCGCCGGCATCCCCGTGCTCGGCCACATCGGGCTCACCCCACAAAGACAAAACGCCCTCGGCGGCTTCCGCGTACAAGGTAAAACCGCCGCCGCCGCAAACCAACTCCTCACAGACGCCCTCGCAGTACAAGATGCCGGTGCCTACGCAATGGTCGTTGAAGCTGTTCCCGCATCAGTAGCCCGTCTTGTCACCGAGAGACTAAAGATTCCAACAATCGGTATTGGCGCTGGAAACGGTTGTGCCGGTCAGGTGCTTGTCCAGGTTGACATGACGGGAAATTTCCCACCGGGTCGATTCCTGCCAAAGTTCGTGAAGCAGTATGGAAACGTATGGGCCGAGAGTCTAAGAGCTATTGAGGAGTTCAAAAAGGATGTCAAGAGCCGGGAGTATCCAGCGGAGGAACACACGTATCCTATTTCGGCGGAGGCTCTGTCCGAGTTTGAACGGGGATTCGATCAGGCGGCGGAGGAGGCGGAGAAGAAGTTGAGACGACAGGCCGAGGCCCGCGAGTAAAAAGTCGAAGGATTTAGGGGATGCAATGGTACCGTGTGTATGATGTATATGCCAAGATAGTTGTCGATAAAAACAAAAGGTCCTCTATGGACCATTAATGTCACATTTCATACCTGATTGTCATCATCATAGTCTATCATCACACCATCTATCCAAAAGCTGGCGTCACAGAATAGGCCACGACCAGTTGGTCCTGGCCATTCTTAAAACACTGTATAATCGTTAGCCCGGCACATACATTCCACTTCAAGTTCCAAGACAAACCTGATATAAATTCCCCACTACCTCATCCAAGCCCGGTGCAAACGCACTATTGACATAAAGAAAAACACTTTCTCCAACTCCCAATCTCAACATCTTTCTCAAATACACGACAACCACCTCAAAGCTCTGTTGTGCACTAATCTTGCAAACCTCCCGTCTCAACGGTGGCGCCGACCCTACCGCCTTGAACCGAACCACCACTTTCTCCACGGGGAACCGTCCTGCTGCTTCAATCGCCTCGGTAGCATCGGGTGTGGCCCGTTCTAACATTGTGGATGCCGCTAACGATAGTGGGATACCCGTGGGGGACGGCTCTGGTGATAGCCCGGGAGATGACGCTGTGGATGATTGTGGTGACATTCTGGGGCGTTTTGGGTGTTTGTGAAATATGATAACGATGGTAATAGATAAAAATCAATTAACTGTATCAGGACCTCAGATCTCATTGGGTTTGGCTTTCACCTCGTACTACACAAGTCATGCTGCAGCCGACAGGGGTTTCGCCACTTAGGGTTCCATCTACCATAATGTCACCGAGGGTCATGAACCTCAAAATGCATGTCACCGAAAAAGAAGATTGAGAGAAATACTAATATCTTGGTCCTAGAAAATGATGCTACTTTTGATAGACTAATGATTCCGTTTCCACCCCCAGACCTGAAAGCTACCTGCTTGAAAAAACCCTATAATGAATATAAACAAACAACTCCAACGCCCACTCCTACAAAAGTTATGAATGAACTTGTCCGAAAAGACACCTTCTGTCAAGACCACATAGAATTCCGTATAACGAGCACGGTGACCATACCGGCTGATAACGAACACTAGATGACAAGACGAATGTGTATGCAAAATACAGCCCGTCATTACAACAAAAAAACAAAACAAGGAGGTTTAGTGAGAAAAAACAAGCAACCCCCAAAAGAAATTACAGAAAGAAAACATGATAACCACCAAATCACTGGCTCTGCCAACTATGCCGAAAGAAGTTTAATGAGGTGACATCCGTCGCGAATAGTTATGACGTCAACCCCTGGCGAAATTCGGGGAATGTTGGCGGGGAAACTAAAGGAGTACATGGAAGGGAAATGGTCGAGAGATTTTTGATCGAGTATAAAGTCCATGGACCGACCAGCTTCCACTAAGCTTAACGACGCTTCGTCCCAGCTTCTTTCTTAGGGGCACGGTAGTCCCGGTGAAATACATCTGTCGAATAACCAAAGACCGGACCAACTCTGTCAGGAATAGTCATGGGCGTCATATGCTCCTCCTCGTCCAAGTCCATCGGGTCTTCCTGCATATACTCCTCTTCAATGACCCCAAGTGTAACGCCAACATTCCGACCAAAGGCATTCCCATGAGCACCGGCCAGGAGACCAGGTGATGGGTTCGTCCAATAATGAGAATCCTAGTACACATTGTTGATAGGACGGTCCAGTTTACCTAGCAACGAGTCAAGCTCCACCCAGTTTCTGTTATCCTCGGCAAAGCTGCGATGTTTGTACGAGACAATATGTTCATCAAAGTCCCGGTACTTGCTCTGGCAGTTCTCACAGAAGCCAGGTCTGAGTTCCCGCTTCTCTTTTTCGGGAGCTGCCGCCTTGACAGTAGCTGCAGTGACTCTGGCTTCTTGTTTGGCCGCAGCCACTGCCGCAGAATCTGTGGTAGTGCGTTTGGTAGGCTTCTTCGTCGCTGCTTCGATAGCTGTCTCGGTTGCTCTTCGGGATGCAGCGTCGTGGTTTGACTGGGCGGCTGCTACTCTGAGAACCTTTCTCTGCAGACCCAGCATCTCACGGGAAGTTCCCGCCTTGGCTCCCAATGTGCCCGAAGTAGAAGAAATCATCTGGGATTGGATAGCCGACGTGACGGCATTCTTCTGGATACCAGAGGCTACGGGCTCACCATGGAGCAATCTACCTGCAGGAGCCTTTCCAGTAAACAAGTTTTCGTACGATCTACCAGCCTTAGTAGTACCAAGGACGTCCATTGACGTTTGGCGTGAGAGAGTTGGGACACGACGGTGGAACTCGGCGGCAGCCATATCATCACCTGATTCCTCACGGGAACGCTTCGTTGACGCTCTGCGAGGAGACGGGTCACGGGAAGGCCGCAGTTTGGGGGCTGAAATGGCCAAGGCTGCCTTAGCAGCACGAGCTTCTCTTTCCTTCTCCTTCAATTTTTGTGCGCGAGCCTCACGGCTGGCCTGAGCATCGGCATCTTCAACAAACGGGCAACGACCGTTGGCAACACTGCGGAATTGAGGCCAATCTCCGTCCCGCTTGTCCGCTACTGGGGCGTATTCGCGAGCCATGATGGGCTTATAACGCTCCTGCATGTCATAAACATAAATGTAGGGGCCACGCAAAAAGTGCATCTCCCCACTACCCTTTTCAAGACCGTATGCTCTGGCAATACGCTCAGATTCAATCATCTGGTCAATGTTGGCTGTGCCTGCTGTTCTAGGTTGTGGTTTGGGGGCGGCGTAGACATCTACCTCAAGAAGATTAACCAAGATCCGGTAAAGTTTGTCGACGCTGTATACCCTCTTTCCCATCTCTTGCGCCCGGATCAAGATGTCAGTAGATCTTGTGACCTTCGGCTTAGACGGCAGATCGGCAAATAAACGACGATGAACATCCTGGGTTCCACGCTCAAGCAAATTGGGGTTGATAGTCTGCAGTTGTTCCGCGGAAGCTGATGCGGCAGAGTCCGTTGCAGGTGGCTGATAAACGGGAATTGGGCGTCCAGTCACTACGTGAGTGACATCATTAGAGAAGAACTTGACTTCGCGCTACAGGAAAAATGAGTTAATATGACAATGGCCTATATAACATGTGTTGAATATACTTACAGCACCAAGTTTGTGGACATCCGAGAGCAGGCGCTCCTTGACGTCAGCAGGTACACTCTCGAAAAAGAAGACCATGTTCGGGAACCGAGCCCGGTTCTGCCGTTGCCACTGCAAAATAGTTTCTTTTTCCTTCTCGCTGTAGCCCTGCACATTGGCAGTCTCTTGTTCGACATAATCGCGGCGGGTCTGGTGAGGCGCAGGCGGGGCCTGGCGGGAAGAGCGCGAGATACCGGTCCGGTCATCAAGGACTTGCTTCTTCAAAGGTGGCTGTTGGAAGTGGCCGGACTCGCCCAGCACAGCGGCTGTGGCCATAAGGCGTCTCTGTTTTATTGTCTTAGGCATGTTACGAAGAGGGGAGTTTGCGGCATTGGGGTTGTCAATGAGGGGCGTCCGTCGAGTAGCCATAATGGGGATGCAAATTAGGCCGTATGCAAATCCCAGGCTTGTCCAGGTCAAAAGGGCAAGCTATTTGATACTTGGATAGAGACCAAAATACAGTAAGGGCGAATAGTCTACTGACTACGAGTAGCAAGTGTTGCAGTGAAATGTCGACTTCTTTTTATTTTGAACGCTGGCAGGTCGTCTCAGATGGTAGCAGTAGTACTACTTCTTGATCCAAAAGCGAATTCTGGTTGCTTATGTGTGTTTAGAAGTCGGTGTGGTCGTGTGGGCGTGCGTTAAAGGAATTATGCGGCAGAACAAACCACAGTCGTGATGGGGAAAATGGCTAGATAGCAGATTGAAGACGCGACTCGTACAATGCAAAATGGTCTATGAGGACGTAACCGTACAATCGTTAAGAACAGAAAGGAACATAAACAAGACAAAATAACAAGCCAGAGCCGACGGCTACATGTGAACGTGAAAACGAATAAAGTGTAAAAAAACAGAGGAAACGACAGTAAAGGCACCTTCAACAGGCGACAGTGTGTGTGGGTCGACAACGATATGATAAAGTGCTCCAAATGTAGCAGACTCTGATAAAGCAATGGAAACTCTCAGTGGCCACAATGAGCTACTAATGCAGAGTAAAGAATGGAAGAAGATGACGATGAGATGGGTGTGTGTTATTCAAGTCAAGAAAGAAAGCTAGAATAATTCGGCCCGGGAGTTTTGATATTGCGCCTGTAAACGAATGGCTGGCAGGTGGGTTCAAACAACTCAGCGCACAGTGAGGAAAAAAATCACCATCTAATGCAGCTCTAATGCAAAGGCTTGTGTTTTTGGGGCACCTGGGGTTGGATTGTATACAAGTCGCGCCTGCACTGGCCAATCAGCGTGTGACATCCTGGGCGCCGACAGGGTAGCGAAAACACGCACAAATTGGGCTCGAGCAGTTGACACTGTCTGCGCACTGTTATAAACAGACCGAGATTCATAGGGAAGCCGCGTGTTTTGGATGGGGTATTACGCTTTAGGGCAGTGTTTATTTGGAGGCAAGCACTGTTTTTTTGCATATGCTTGTTCCTTATCCTTCACCACGGAGCCATGGTTTTATTGCTTGAAAAGTGCACGAATGTTGTCGGTGAATGATGGGACAACAACAAAATTTAACACAACAAGCGTGACAAGCAAGGATTATAACGCACAAAGGCCTGCATAGCGGAAGCGGCTTGTCTGGAGGTTGTTTTCGGCACATACAACATACATGTGTGTGCCGTTGTTGTACGTGAAAACAACGTTGACTCTGGCATCGTTCACGAAAAGCCATGTCTATCCCCGAGGTAATCTTGACACAAGAACGCACGTAAAACCTGCAGCTTGTATCTAACATTTACACATTTACAATGGGTCTACTGAGAATTCAAGGTTGACATGGGATATCGCCAGTTAGTGCCCATGGGCGTGTTAGCCAGGCCCAACCTAGACATATCCTTTGTCATGCATGATGCACTATTAAGTACCAACATCCGCCAAAGGGCGAGTTCCATGTCGCAGCCACCGAGCCATCTTGAGTTCCACGCTTTCACTAGACAATGCACTCCAACATTCCCGGGAAGGGCGAGGATCGACTAGGTTCCGGATAAGCAAACACTATTACACCCAGTCAAGACCTCGCGGTCGTCTCAAACTTTGACCAGTTTCGTATGAGTTCAGCTTTATATCTTACACCTAAAATACCGCAGGTAGTTGATGTTCACTTGATATGTGTCTGTCTTTCTTTTGCCAATGCAGTTGTTCATCTAATTATGCAGTGCCGGTGATCCGTAACCCTAACTGAAACCTGGGTAAATTGAGACAAGACGAAGAAAATTGCATCATTAGAGGTAACTTCACCATGTTAATGTAGTTTCTAGATATATAGCAAAACAACAAGAGAATGAATACTAATAGCAATGACATGCGCAAGTCATGACCTCGCATAACTTCAACACATAAATCTGTAATTCCCATGTGTTCCACTTCAAAACAACATCTTCACTTTTTCCCTTTTATTGCATGGAAACTCTTAAAGTCATCAATAAGTTTTGGGTTCCCTGAATTTCTCATTCTAAAACCCTTATACTCTGCAGTGTGGCCTTTGTCATTACCTCGAGATGTTATCTTTACGTCATCATGTCTCCAAGCTGGGGCATAAGCAGACCCTGAAGGCTATTGGACTCAAGTTCAATGTGTCTGCTCCTGTAGTCTTGTCCAAGTTGAACATTGGAAGCCATGGCCAATCCCGGTTCATGTCTTCTGGATCGGCTTCCTCTGCGACCAGACCGGCTTACCTCGACTGGCCGACTGGTGGGCTTTACGGCCAACCGGTGCCTAGCACTCACTCCCACTTGCTTGCTGCCGATCAGCGTATGTTTTGGTCTCATACAGTCTTCATTGTTATGAATCGTACTAACATTTGTTATTCATAGTCACCCCTGGTATCAGCGCAGCCGAGTACCAGTCTCGCCGTGCGAACTTGATGAAACAGCTTCCTATCGGATCTGTTGTCATCCTTGCCGCTGCCGATGTTAAGTTCCGGTCCGGCGCCGTGTTCCATGCTTTCCGTCAAGAGTCCAACTTCTTTTATCTGACTGGATTCTCTGAGCCTGATTCCCTCTGTGTTTTGGAAAAGACTGGACAAGGTCTCAATGACTTTTCTTACAAGCTGTTTGCTTTGCCCAAGAACCGCACTGCTGAACAGTGGATGGGTCCTCGTAGCGGTCTTGATGCGGCCAAGAATGTATTTAAGGCCGATGAAGCGTACGACATTGAGCTCGCTGGCTCGATGGTTAAGGATATCGTTGAGGCTGCCAACACTCTTTACGCCGATATTGAGTCTCGCCCCCACCCTAGTGCTTCGTACCGCCGTATCTGCGATGCTGTCAAGGGTCCTGCTGCCAAACATCGCCTTAACACTCGTCCTGTCCGTCACCTGATTAACCAGCTGCGTGTGGTCAAGAGTCCGGCTGAGATCGCCAACATGGCTAAAGCTGGTGCCATTTCTGGAGAAGTCTACAACAAGGCTATGGCGGCGTACTGGAATAGCGAACGGGAGCTCCATGCCTACCTCGACTATACTTTCGTCATGTCTGGCTTGGATGGACCCGCCTATATTCCCGTTGTTGCCGGTGGTTCCCGTGGTAGCATCATTCATTACGTTCTCAACAATCAATTGATTACCAACAAAGACCTGGTTTTGGTTGACGCCGGTGGCGAATATGGCACGTACATTACCGACATTACCCGCACTTGGCCTAATGCAGGCATCTTCACTAAGCCTGAATTTGACCTGTACAACATTGTTCTCGGTGTTCAGGAACGTTGCATCAACCTGTGCCGTGAATCGGCTTCTCTTTCTCTTGATGACATCCACGGAGTAGCGATTCAGAGTTTCCGCGAGGAACTTGGCCGTCTTGGGTTTCCCGATTCGGTTTCTGATATCGAGGCTATTTTCCCGCACCACGTTGGTCACTACATTGGGTTGGATGTCCACGATTGCCCTGGATATTCCCGTAACGTCAAGCTCCGTGAAGGGTTCTGTGTAACGATGGAACCAGGGCTTTATATTCCCGATTCACCGAGATGGCCTGAGGATTACCGTGGTATCGGGATCCGCATTGAGGATAGTATCGCGGTTGGTAAGACGGAGGCTCATGTTTTGTCGGCCTCGGCTGTCAAGACGCCTGAGGCTATTGAGGGTCTCCGTCAAAAATAAGGGGGTCTTTTTTGGTATGGTAGGAGGGGTGGTGAAGGGTGAAAGAAAAATCTACTTCATCTATCGCATACATGCTGATAGAAAGCCACGTTGGGTCGATTACACAAGGAAAGGCCACATGGCTATGTCCTTTTTATGCAAAATTTTGGCTTATGGGGCTTTTTTGTTGGTGTAGGTATATGGAGATGGAGTAGTTGTGTATTATTATGATTTGGATTGATGTTGGGGCGAGATTAGATTTGTATTAATAGGAACTTGTGATTGTGATTTTGGAAGTATTTTGGGTCAGATACGAATACAAACAGCAAGAGTAACAGTGAAACATGAGCACCTCGAACCAAACACCAAACAAAACAAGTTTGTCCTTTGAAAAGTACCAATCACGAACCACTCAACATAGCACGTCACATAACAAAAACAAGTATGTATAATCCAATCCATCAAATGAAAATAAAAATTACCAAAAAAAAAAAGGAGAAGAGATATGTAACTCAAAATGTATACTTGAACGAAAAAAAAGAAAAACCCCGTCTATTTTCCTACACGGCCAAAAGGCTTAACAGAACCCTCGCGG
The DNA here is from genome assembly GCA_003032515.1 of Huntiella decipiens. Taxonomy (NCBI): domain Eukaryota; kingdom Fungi; phylum Ascomycota; class Sordariomycetes; order Microascales; family Ceratocystidaceae; genus Huntiella; species Huntiella decipiens. Next base: position 21,761 of record NETU01000395.1, on the reverse strand, counting down.
GTCAAACATTGACCGACTGTATGAAGGCATAAGGAAGGGTTGTCTGGCAGTAGCGTTCAATAGCTGTTCGAAAGCCTGCAGACGTCTCGAGAGGTCTTGATGTTCCTTCATTATAGACTTATTGCGACGCTCGAGGTAGTGGATGTATTCTGTAGCCTTGGTGAGAACGGTGCCCTGGGTATATGTTAGTTTATGATTAAGTGTGTTAGAATTAGAGATAAGAGAACTCACCTTGCTGACCTTTTGCGGTCGTATATTCCCATCTTCTTCCTCTTCATCTACCAAGCCCTTTAAAGCGGGCACAGCATCGCGTAGCTCTGAGATCTTGTCTTTGAGATTTGTCCGGTATTTGCGTTCAATATCATTATGTGCAGTGCGATCTGGGGCTTTACCGTGTTTAACTGCTTGCTGTTGTTGTTCTGTGGAGGCGGTATCGCTAGCTAGAGTTGAGAATGGTGGAATGTTGATGGATGCTGATGCGGCGGCTGACATGGCCATTGAATTGGCCGTTGGTGAATCTGAAGGGAATGGCGGGGTGTTTGCTTCTTGCTTAAAGAGAGAATCAGGCGGTTGTCCTTGTTTTTGCTGGCCCTGTTGGTTTTGTTGTTGTTGTTGTTGCTGTTGAGCTTGTTGTTGCTGTTGCATAATCTGTTGTTGCTGCTGCATAAAAGAGCCCGATGATGCAGTAGGCGTCTTATTCAGGTCTGAAAAACTGGACATACTAAATGCCTGTTCAAACAGCTGAGCAGTCGCCGGGGTCATCATTGCCACGCCCAGGTTCCCTAAAAACGGAGGCCCAGCATTTGCACCGAAAGGCGTACCAAAGGGAAGACCACTGTATCCTTGAGGTCGATTTCCGTTCATGGCAATGGCGAGAAGTCGTCTTTGTTCGGCCTCAGATAGGATGCCCGTGTTGGCGAAGTCGTTGACCATTTGTGGATTGGCCGAAGGTGCTGCACCCACAGAGCTACTAGGGATGGAGGCACCGGACGTTGAAGGGGCAGCGGCGGGGTTAGTAGCCCCGGTTGACGAAGTAGAAGGCGCAGTAGGCACTGTATCGGCATTGGCGGGTGCTGTATTGGTAGACGCAGGGTTATTTTGTTGCATGTTGACTGTGGGCTTCTCCCAGCTAAGTGGGGTAGAGTAGAGATTCTCCTGTGGTGGCAGATTTGCTGGATTCGGTGGCATAGAATCAATCTGGGAAAGCTGCTCATTGAGATTCATGGTGTCAACGAGGTCATCATCCTCTGACAGGGCATTGTCCAAGGCACTGTCGTCCATGATGAAATCGTCAGGCCTAATGAGATTTGTCACGGACTCGGTATATTGGCCGGTGCCAAGACCGGGAATGGTTGACATGGGGTTAAAGATGGGTGGTGGGCGTCTATAGTCGCGTGTTAGTGGTGAATTTAAGTTTGTAGACAAGATTCCGACTTACGGCTGGAAACGAGCAGGATGAGCAAAGCTGATTTCAAAGCTCCGATCCAATCTACTGGGGTCCTCGTCCTCTCCCCGTTCGCCAGTCCAATACTCAACGGAATCCAATTCCGAGTCTCTCCCCGTCTTTGCGCGTTTCCGATCGGGTCCGTGGTCCTTACGCCGTGGAGGCCCCATCTGTAACTGCTGTGACGGTCTCTCAGCCAAAGTCGACTGAGCACCAGTACTAAAAGCTGTTGGACTAAACATCTGGATATCGGTAGGGAAGGACTGATGAGATAGACCGGCATTGGCGGCATACATGTGCTGTTGTTGTTGTGCGCCATAGTCGGTAGAAAAGGCGGCGGCAGCTTCCCATAAGGCGGCTTCTTGTGATTGGCGGGCAGCAGCGTTGGCGGACGATTCGCCATTATCGCCCATGGCAAAGAAAGTATTGAAGTCCATGGTGATGTGTGTGTGTGATGATGTGAAGATGATTGCGCGGTTCCGGGATTTGACTCTCCACGCTAGGTTCGTTAAAAAAAGCAACAGACGGATGGAAAACAGTGAGCGAAACAATAGAACAAAAAGTCAATCAACGACGAAAAAAACCCTGAGGCAGTAAGAAATGTGATGACAAGTCGAGTCGTTTGGATAATTGCCGGTTGTGATTTAACGTATGACAGTGAAGGTCAATGGGGTCAATGGATTTCAAGCGGAAGGCGGGAAGGGCGAAACAGGGCAATTGCTTGTTGGCAACGAAGCGAGGGTTTGAAGGTATAAAGATCAATGACACATGGCTAGTGGAAACAAGAGGACAATTAAAAAAAGGAGCCGCGAACGATGATTTGCGGGGACGACGAGTGTTTGTCGAAAGAGAAAATAAGTCGAGGACAAAAGCGAATTTGTTGATGTAAAAAGGGTAAAATAAAAGATGTGAGAGCGTGGACAGGACTGTGTGAATATTGGTATGTGCAACGGTGAAAATGGCGGGGAAGATCGGCCGTTTCCGTTGAACTGGAGCTTGAATATGGAAGGAGGGATTGATCAAAAAAAAGAAAGAAAAAAAGGGTAATGACGAGGATGAGGTTCAATTTCTGTCGAACAAGTTAACCCGATTCCTTGAGACCAAACTAGGTAATTGAGTAGAAAGAAAAAAGAAGAAAACGAAAGTATCAAAAAAAAAGGTAGAAAAGAATAAAAGTCGTTGGGGTGAGTGAGAGAACAACCGAGCCAATAAACCGGGCGTTTAATTTTTTTTTTCTTTTTTACTTTTTGGATCTTGGGTTCTTTACAGGCTGGGGATTAAGCGGTACTGTCCGTACATGGAGGCTTGAAAAATGGCTGTCGGATGAGTGGAATCAAGTTGCCGTGCGTTTGGTAGTATAGGCAGGCAGTTCATCAGTCGAGTAGGTACATACATAGGTGGAGCAAGAATGTGCAAGCGGAGACGAGGTCTACTCTCGGGCCAGTATGTATATAGAAAGTATGGGATTATCACAGGGTATCAAGTACTTGTAGAAAGGGCCGCGGCCGTTCTGGAAAGGGACTTTGGATTGTTAGTGTGGTAGGAAGGAAGAGACGTCAGTGTTGAATGTAACTGGTAGTCAGAGCGGAGAGTATGATTCTATGTATAATGTACAGTGAAAATTGAAAATTATGGGGAAATGGTACGGATGAATGGAGATTTTGATGACATGTGGGATTCAGAAAAGAAGAGGTAACCTCCCTCACTACAAAGAACAAAGCAAGACTAAGTAATGCACGCAACCAAATCTAGAAACACCAAGGAACGCCGACATGGTGGTACTAAGTATCACGCACGAGTATATACATACACTAAAAAAGGAAGCCGGAGCCTGGTTGCCATGGATTTCTAGAGGCGTTTGAATGCGAACAATTATAGATGGAGGTTTTTACGTGCTTACGGATGGATCCTTTTGATTCTTGATATCTTGACGACCCAGTCACTACCGACTTGACAACGTATGTACATAGACCTCAGCAACATCTACATGACTATATGACGACTATACATTCCACATTAGACATACAACAACATATGTATATGAAAGTCAAACGGATCCGTGACGAGTATGAGATTATCCAGACTCTGGTTCTTTTGCCAGTTTAGATATCCAATCTTGACCCCTGATATACCCACCAAGCGCCTAGACCATACTCACCCCATGGTCTGACTTTGAAAAGCCCGGTCCGGTCCGTCGCATCTAAGATGTATGTATATGTATATCCACACATAATCACCACCAAGTCAAGAACCTACGTATGTACGTATAAACCAGCATGAACTCACCCGTAGATACCCTCAACCACAATACGAATAAGAATCCATTCTTCTATCCACCTATAAACCTCTTCAATCCCCAATCCAAGACACCCTAACCTAACCCCATCAGCCAAGATTCAAAAAAACCCACAAAAACCGTGCAAACCCATCCTCATCATACGATATCGACCGCCCAAACCGCCAACATCATTCTACCAAACTCACCTTATCCCGCGCAGTCGCCCTCTAATTGGTCTGTCGCATCACTCAAAAAGTGGTCCCGTCGCTCGTGACCCCTGCCCGTTATGGTCATGTTTTTGCCATGAACGGCTTAGTTTCGTCTGCACTCCCGTTGATTATATCGGCTTTTAGAGGACAGTCGACCCTGGTTCCTGGTGAGCATGTGGCAGTTGGACTAGTTCTTAGATTTGAATGACGACCTGTCTGTGATGTATTTTGAATCTAAGGGTTTCTTTGGTACATAGTTAACCTCTGATCTGTCAATCATGTTCCAAACATACCTTGGTTCTTTTCACTATCCTTTTACATGACACTAACCCTAACTATACCCACCACCTCGTCCTGCCGTCATTCGTCATCCGTTATCCCATTGAGCCCCGCTGTCAGACCACCTCCATAATCAATGTTTCTCACGTACACTCGAATAGTTCTGTCATGGTTCGTTTTCTCTCCATTCATGTCTACCGTTCCACAACAGAAACCTATGTATGTACCCATCCTCCCTCACAATATCTAATGCCGTAAAACAAGGCGACATGGCTTTTCAAAAATCCTGATCTTTCCAAGATTCCATCTAACCCTAATCTATCCATCTAAACCTCCTCTTCAACATCTTGAGTCTCACTCTGAGCCTCAACCTCAACCTCCGTCTTAACATTCTCAACCCCAACTCCCTGACCCCACCAAACAACCCATTCATCCACCAAAAGCCTCCCCAGATCTTCAATCGCCACACCGCCCATCCAAATCCCACCAGCAACGCCCTCACCCAACGCCAACAAGGCCAAATTCCTAACCGCACTCGGCCGTAACCCATACGACCCCGCCACCACCGTAACAGCCGGACAAACTGCAAACGGCCACATAGAAAACACGCTCTGTCCGCGAGAATGCGAGTACGCTACGTTAGCAGCCGCTTGCGCAGCAGCATCATTAAGTGACACTGTGGTTTGGTGGAGCGTGGCGAGAGACTTGGTGGCTAGGATTAGTGATTGCGTTAGGTTCTCTGTGTGTGCTGTGGCCGAGTTTAAGAGGTTTGTTTGTTGGCTCGTTAGCGCCATGAGGGACGCTGCGAGATCTGCAAGCTTTGTCAAGGACTAAAGAGATAGGAGTCGTCACTGTTAGTTGAATGTCTTACTTGAACCAATATCTCATGCATATTGAGTCAGTCTCTCCCATCACCAACCAAACTTACCTTTTCAACATCATCCTGTTTACTAGCCACATTCGAAGTCCTCTTCTCAATGCTATTCAGATGATCCACCACTTCCAAACCCTTAGACAACGACTGTATGAAAGCCTCATCCATCTTCCTCGACCCCTTCGAAGCTCTTTCAGCAATAGAATCAACCGCACTAGTAGCAGCCACTTCGACATCATCCGTAAGTTTCTGTGTAACAATCTCCAACCTAGCCAAAGAGTTCACCAAGCCCGCCGCCTTCTCCAGCAAGGAAGACAACAATCCATTTGATTTCTACACAGAGTTAGTATCACGTCTCAAGGTCATCCCAAACACCCCCGAAAAAACATACCTGTAGTCCTGCCACAAACCCCCCCAAAGCCTTCTCACCAGTCCTTTCCAGAATCCCAAATCTCTTGCCTACTTTCTCCACCCTTTCGCCAACTTCCTTTTCCATACCCCCCGTCAAATTCCCCAAAATATCCATCAACCCCCTATAAACCTCCAGACTCCTCTCCTTCTCTCTATCCCACCTCGCTGCCTCACAAAACCCCAACGCCCGATGTCTATAACTCACCCACGTCCCCCAAGTAGCGTCATTACCAGCTAATCCCCTAAGACACTCTTCAATCCGGCCCTCTCTAACCGACCAGTCCTTCCCCTCTCTAGAAATCGCCTCCTCCGTGAAATCTTGACACCCACTAGGAACATTGAACCCGCCACGACGTAAGTCGCAAATCGCCAAACTAGCCGCGTATCCATCGATAAAGTCCCTTGCCACCGGGCCACTATCCGTATACACAGTTGCCACATTCTTCGAGTCTAACGTTGCACATGACCGGATAAGGTTCAATGATGCCGTCCGATGACAAAGAGGCTGAGTAGTCAGTTGGGATAGTGTAGAGATGGCAGATGTCAAAGCCGGCGAAGGAGTCAATGGAGAGTCCCGAGCAAATAGGATAGAATGGGCATCTTCATGGTGTACATGAAACGTGTTAGTTCAAGGCCGTTGAAACATGACATGAGATTCACAAACCTTCCTCGGAAAGTACATCCGGCCAGGCACGCGAAGCCCGAGTTATAGTAACCAACAAAAGGAACAACTTCAACCAATGCATTTTCAATGAAAATTCCACCTGAGTCTTGCAGATGCTGATGGTGGTGATGGAAGAAGAAACTTATCCTCCAAGAAAACTCTGACCAAACTACCACAGTTATACACTTTCCGCAGCTTCTAAATTTACAACTTGTGTGCTCTTTTCAAAAAAGGGCTTGGTAGCCCTCTTCAACATCTTCAACGATACAATAGGCAATTATCACAAGCTTCACTTACACGACACAGGCAACATATAGCCATGCCTTTTCACCTGGAGCCACAAGCCACAAGGCAACATGCAAAACAGATATACCATAATTAAAAACAACAAATGAAAAAGGCTGTTATTAACATTACTCTCATCAAGAATCCAATACCTAATACCTGTAATTTATAGTCTCCTCATTGCTGAGGAAATCCTCCCGAGTCTCTACTGCCTCTGCTCCATGCTTATCCTTCAACGCCAAATAGCTCTGTTCAATCCGACTCTTTTCCCGCCGTTCGTTCCGAGTCGAGACCGGATTGTCAAGGAGCTTCATCCGAGTATATTCCTTCAAATCTGCATCATCCTTATCAGTCCAAATCCCCCGAACCATCGGCGGAACCATCCCATTTCTATTCAAAGTCCGTAGCAACCCACCCAGGACGGCATTGTCGCTGAACGTGGTACGATAGAGAGCATCGTAGACTACATCTTCTGGGAAACCACGCTTGACCCATTTCTCAAAGCATGCCGTGAGTTTATCATTATGCGCCGAAGTGGTACGTCTCTGGCTTAGTCGTGATACCCCTCTTAAACTCTGTGCCTGGGCTTGGGCTTGGGCCGTTACATTTTGAGCTCGAATGGAAGATGCCGGTGGCTTCCGCGGGGGACGTCTCGGACGTGAAGTTGTTGAACCGACCACTGAGGATGGGCCAACCGAACTTCTATTCGCCTGTGCCAAGTGAGAAATTTGCGGCGGCAGCCCGGTGGTAGGTGTCTGTGCAACACTAGTCATACCCGGCATGGCACTCGAGGGCGGTTCAATGTTAGAAGCAAGTATCCCTGGTGGCGGCATACCTGGCGTAGGTCTCTTCACTACACGGTTCATTGCATTCAAACCAGGCGGAAGTCTACGTTTGGTGTTCCGTGTCGGTCCAGCCGGCGACGACGACTCAATAGGGTCATCGGCTGGTACAGATGGAAGCGAAACAGCAGACGGGATAGACGGGGGATGGACAACTGACGATGGCAGTTCCAATGGTAAAACAGCATCCCCATTCAGTTGAGACTGCGCTGGCAACACATTTAGAGAATCAATAGAAGAAGGCGGATCCTGTGTACCCTCCGGCTTAGGAACAATTTCATCAGCCAGCACTGAATCAACAACAACCTGAGAGTCGGTAACATCATCAGGCACAGACCCGTCAATGTCCTCTGACACAAGCTGCTCCTCTGGTGACAACTCCCACGCGAATTCTTGCGTCTCGGGTTCGACTTCCTTAGATGTCTTCTTTGGGAGAGATTCTGTAGGATTCACTGGTTTACGTGCAGACTCCTCGTCAGGCCCCCCCGGAGTCGATGGTATGATACTGTTTCCTTCAATAACCGGAGATCCCTCACGTGAATCAGCGATTCGCGATGGGCCATTCATGGAAACATCTTGGTCTACCTGAACAGGAATGTCGTCCTCTGCGTACGAAGCTGGGACGTGATCTACTGTCTCGGCCTCGGATGATTCTACTTCGTCAGTCTCTTGGTCAAGCTCTGCGTCAGGTTCATTGTCATCCATATGTTCATCCTCTTCAACTTCTTCGTATTCCTCTTCTTCTCCCTCGTCCTCTTCCTCCTCGGCATCTCCAGACTCAAGAGACTCATCAGACAAATCATCGTCCTTAGCTAACGCATCCAACAAAGGAACAAGATGCATCTGCCAACACCCACTAAGAGCCTCCTTAATCGCATCCTCGTCATTAATCAAAACCCAATCCAACCGAACATGTTCAGCAACCATCATCCAGTCTATATCTCTAGGATGAGACCGCTGTTTGAGAACAGCCATGTAAAGGGTGTTGATTTTGATCGGTGTGTTGAGAACCGATACAGTAACAGGCTTGTCTTGTTCAATAGCAGCCTCAACTATCCGGGCAGCCTCGGATTCGATGACGTGCCAAGGACAGTCACGGTCCCAGAACGTTGGTTTTGTTTCTTCTGACATATCGGAGGATTCATCGAATGATACGGGACTGGAAGAGCCGTCTTGGCGAGTAGCACGTTGAGGAGGATCAGGAGAACCCCAACTAACGCGGGAGTTTTTGGCAGGAATGTTGCGTTGTCGGGAAGGTTTACTTGGCGACTCCATGGTAGCTGGTTGCATGGATCTGGTCATGACGAAGAGATCGTCATCATCATCATCCGAGTATTCTTCCACCTCGGCTTCGATGACAGGAGGTTGTGACTGTTCCTCTTCCTCTTCTTCTTCTTCTTCTTCTTCTTCTTCTTCTTCTTCTTCTTCTTCTTCTTCTTCTTCTTCTTCCTCTTCCTCTTCCTCCTCAACATCCTCCATAAGCATGTGAGACAAATGAGACTGCCTTCTAGGCATAGACCTCATAATAGGAACAGGTGAAAAGTTAACCTCCAACCCCTCAACTCCCCATTCCGTGACATCAACCCTCTTATCTCTCACCATATCACGGAAGTGGGCTCGCATGTCCTTCCAGTCATGCTTTGCTCTGACCCCCAGCTTGAGAATCTGCTGTTTCGCGTGGTCCTGGTAAACGCAAGCATCCTGCCAATGACCACCATTCTGAACATGTTGCGCCACGGCATCTTCAAGTTGAGCTTCCTGTCTGACCGTCCATAATGACCTTTTCTTCCCCGCAGAGGTAGTACGGGTACGATGGGCCAGAATGGATGGCGACTCTTCCTCGTTGATACCGTTGTTCTGTCCCTTATCTTCAGGCGTAACAAAGGCAATAACAGGGGCGTCAGCAAAAGCATGGCCACTACCCGGGGGCTTAGGAGGGGATCGTGGGACGGGCTTCTTCACAATTTGACCTTCTTCGGATGACGCGCTCTCGGTGTCACTGCCAATTTCTTGTGGTTGGGGCACGGGAGCGGCGGGTTGTCTGACTCTAGACTTTTGGGGGGATTGTTGGTTGGAGGGGGCCACTGGTTTTCTCGTCAGGGGCTTTGGTGGTAACGATCGGTGTACATGGTCAGTCGCCTCTCTAGTTCTTTGCTTCAGTGGTGATGATTGGTGTACATTGGGAACCGTCGGTTTGGCCCTAGACTTCTGAGGTGATGACTGATGTAAGGTGGCCATCCTCTTTTGGACAACGGGACTTGATCTGGGTGGTGACTCAGGTTGGCTCACAAACCTATCTTCCCGTTCTTCATTAGGTTCCTGTACACGACGTGCGGATTTTAGACCCTTTGGCAACACCCGTTTTGACCCGGCCACCCGCTTAACAGGTCGTTTAACCATAGGTTCAAACGCGGATTCTTCGTCAGAGCAATCCAACTGGTCGTAATCCACTTCTTCGTCTTCATCGTCCTCGTCCTCTTCCTCTGCGGTATCATCTGGAGCAGCCCGTCTATGCCGTGACGCATTAGGTTTCTCCTGGCCGTGGGTAGCTTTTGGCTGGTGACCTGGTTTCGTGATACCATTGCGAGCTCCCTGTTCGTGCTTATGCTGTAAAGCGGCCAAAGAAACTTGTCTTGGTACAGGGGCATAACTAGGTCTTTGGTGTGTCATGGAGGGAATATGTGGAGGCTGAAAAGGGCGCCTAGTGTTAACAAGTGAACTATCTTCCCGCATCAATCTTTGATACCTTGCCCTCCAAGATTGGGCTGTATGCCTTTTGTTCTAAAACTGCCTGTTAGTGTCTACATACACAATGAATGTATATCAATAAACCTACAATTTCATAAAGTTCCTGGAACAAGACATTTCCAGAGGTCTTCTTTAAGCTTGAGCTGTTCTCGGCGACCCACAGCTTCAAAATCTCATCATCCTCTGGTGTGAACGGGACTCGACCTTGTCTATTTTGTTGCATACGCCCCGATGGCCGTTTCTTGAATTTCTCAATATCGACCATTTCACCCTGGTCAATACACATAAAGATGTACACATAGGAAACAGTATCTTCCGGTGCATCCATCCGCTTATGGTCGGCCAGGATGATTTCAGCATCACCCTCTCTAGCAACGAGAGTTCCGCCATGTTTCTACACCACGTTAGTCATCGGCATTGACCCAAAATCAACATGTACATACCTGAATTTTATCTGCCAAAGACCTCCTATCAGGAATCCGCATCGTCAAAAGAAACGAATGTCCCGCGAAAATCTGCGGATACTGAACGTCCTGAGTAGACTGGTTCAGTGGCGGTCTATTCTGAATGGCGACCGACATGCCAGGCGTAGCACCCGTCGCCATCGTGAAAACGCGTTTCCGTCAAACTTCTTGGCTCGTATATATCCCAATCGAATCTTCTCCGTACGGTGATTCCGGCGGTCAAATAGCACCAAAATCTCCAAAGTCAGAAAGGCAACAAAAGTGTGAGAAAAAAAAAAAAGAAGCAACCCCTTCAATGCACCAACGCTCCCCTCAAAATGTCAGCAATTCCCCCAAAGACCCAAAAACTGTGGAAATTTTCCCCAACTGGTGACAGTATACGTCACCGTGCTATATCGACAAAAACGAGCAACAAGGCATAAAAGAACAAAAGAAGCAGGCAAAAGATGTCTACACGAAGATGTTTTGCGCGTAGGTAGAAGCAATTAGGTCCAGGGTTGCGTGTTGAATAAGGGTCCAGGGCAGCTATGGGGGTTGTGCATGAGTCTGGATTCAGTATGACATCAACAATGATTTGGTGTTCATTGACGTTTCGGGACGTTATGAGGCGCGTGGATGGTGGAGGGAATTCACGGTATCACGTGACTTGCTGCATGGTTGAGATTGGTTTGGAATAGGGCGTGCAATGCCCGAAAACACACTTTCTGGGCCGGGCGGCTTTCATTTTTGAATCCTCCGACGAAGCTAGACAGCATTTTTACCAGTGAAGCCACAGAGCAATGCTGAATAAAAGCGCCCCATTGTGGTCCCTCATGACCGGCGAAGCTAGACACCATTTTTTTTCTTTTGACCAGTGAAGCCTCACAGAAATGCTGAATAAAAGCGTCCCATTGTGATCCCTGACGACCGACGAAGATAGACAACATTCTACTACTAAGCCCCCTGTCGAAGGATTACAAAAGTTGGCTCCACGGTTTTGATTCTGGGGGTTTGTTCATTGAGAATTTGTCGGGAGGATCAGAGTACGGACTATCATGAGAGGAGCTGATTGTGGACGGCTGCAGTTGTAATTGTATTGATGGTGATAGTGATGATGATAGTAAGTACTGGTTCCCATTAGGTGGGAACCTGCTACGTGTATGTGGTGAAGATTCTGCGTGCCTCATACGCTTCCAGGGTTACTGATAACCCTTACCAAGCTGACAGAATCTTAGAAGAAATGTTTTTGAATCTTGAAAACTTTCCATTCGACCCAGGAACAAATGATTCCCCGAAAAGTACGCTGCTGAGTGGTAGGGGTATGTTACAGCTATGGTATTCGTGGCGGAAAGGCCGCCACAATGTGGCGTGGCCAGGGATGAAGAATCAATAGTATCCGTCATGATGTTGACTGATGGACCTTTCTCATGTGTACGCATATACGACTTTGTGATCATTGTTATCGTCTTTTCCAAACAAATCACTTCAATTATCTTTAGCAAATATTGTTTGTCTATTCCGCGAAACAGGATACTATTTCACTTAGACTTTTCTACGTTTATCTTTATCTACATACATACATACAAATATGTCTTCTTAGCCTACCTTTAGAGTCGCTCTGCGCGGTGTGACGGATGCTGAATACTTCTGTTCAAATTGCGAAGTGATGTTGCCGTATTATCACTTTAAAACCTCTAAGTTAGAAAAGGTGTTAAAGTCATGCCAAGGGCACAGTCGTACAAAGGCCGAGCGGGCTGCGTGGACGGCAGAGTTAGCGAGACGGAAGCAAGAACATGAAATAAATTATGTACCACTGCCCGTCGCCGACATGGCCCAGGAAGCAGGTATAGATAGAGCCTCTTCCGGTGCCGGGGCGCCGCCCACGGCCGATTTGGTGAGCGGGGAGACGCCTGAGCTGGTCGCCGAGAACGGGGCCATGCGAATCGACGAGGCAGGAGAAGTAGATGATCGCGGTGATACGAATGGGACATGGTCATCCGCGGACGTGGAGCGTTGTCTCTGTGAGATTGGTGCACCTGCTGCGGCTTTCGACCTCGTGGAGATTTTTCGGGAGGTAGCTGGGCGGTTGCGGAGCGTTGAGCTTCCGGAGGGGATGGGGCCCACTGTGGAGGAGAAGGTGAGGGTGAACCAGGAGAAGCGGTGGCGGGCTAAGGAGAAGAAGCCTGTGAAAACTGTAGAGGACGTGTTAGTTAGCAACGGTAAGCCCGAGCGTTCGCCCGGTGCCCCGTCTGAACGCGCTGCGAGGACCGTTGAAGTCAAACTCGGGAGAACCGTCACCCCCAAGGGGGCCGCGGCTTTCCGTCGGCATGTGCAAGAAGCCGTGCCCGAGTTAAAGATGGGTTTCGTAGCCTGCTCGGCTGACTCCTTCCACATCCCGATCCGGTGCCAGGAGGGGGATTTATTGTCCCGAATTGCTGCTCTTGAGGGCGTGGCCAAGGCCCAGTTGCCGGAAGCCAAGGTTTCTCTGAGTGGTTGGCGTATCCGCGTTACTGGTTTTTCGGAAGCTGGTGATGCCGGGGCGGTAGCTGCTCAACTTTTTGGTGTCGATTCGGTGATGTCGGCGGATTGGAATGGTTTGGTCTTGGAGACTGCTTTGAACAACAAGGGTTGCGCCATCAAGCTCATGATGTGCCCCCCTTCTCATGAAGGCAAGAAGCTCCGGGTTCAGTGGACCATTCGGGATGGCCTCGCCATCCAGTGTCGCAAATGCTGGAAGTGGGGGCATGGTAGGAAGCGGTGCCACCGTAAAGGTGGTCCCGGGTGCGAACGTTGCGCGGGTCACCACGACCGCAGCTCCGCCGGGTGCACGAAGGCACCCACGTGCGTCAACTGCGGAGGTGTCCATGCGTCAACTGATATTACGTGCCCGGAACGCGCTGCGGCAATTGAGAAGGCTCGCGAGCACTCTCACCGCCTGCGCTGTGCAGACAAGCCATACTGGGACAAGTACCTGGTGGAGAATGCTCCCCAAAACGTCTCAGCTTCGCAAGACGAGGATGCCTCGATGTCCGAATTGCCCGTCACCACCACCCCAGTGCAAGATAGTGCCCGTGATAATGACATGAAATCTGTCGTCACGACTTCCTCCCTGCCCAAGCGCAGAGTCGGCAGCAACGACTCCCTCGTCCGTGGAGGCGTGGATTATGCCACCGCCATCCGCAGCCAGTCGGGGCGCCACCAGCCCGTTAAGCGAGTCCGACCCAGCAACCAACCCATCTCCGCAGCTAGCTCTGCTAAGACCAACGGCCCCGGCAAAGCGCGAGCTGACCGGAATTAAACATGCGCACCTTAAGTCTGCTACAGTGGAATCTCCACAATAGACAAGAGTGCCTTGATGGTGCGCTTGATTCTGGAGCAGACGTTCTTTTCCTCCAAGAGATGCCGGGCTCACGCCAGTCGTACGTGTGGCCGGAGAGACTAGGGGGATATCATCTGATAACATGGACCGGTGCAGCCGCGCTACTGGTCAAAGATATCGGATACATACGGGTGATCACAAGAAAGGATGTTGCTGCCGCCGTAGTGGGTGGGGTCTGGATGGCGTCGGTGTACCAAAGTCAGAGCAATAACGTGGAAGATTTCGCGCGTGGTGCCCATACCCAAGCCGGGGAAGTCACCCTCGGCACGGAAGCAAGCGGGTGCGTGGCGCCCAATTTCGCTACTGTCTACGGCAGGGAAAATCGTTGAGAAGATTATGGCTCAACGGCTCTCGAAGGTGCTTGACGAGCGCCTCCCAACGGGCCAGATGGGAGACAGACCTGGACGTTCTACAGAGACGGCCATTAGGGCAGTACAGGAGTTTGCGCAGAGGGTTGGTCCTCGTAAGCAGGCGCTTCTCCTGCGGCTAGACATAGCTGGTGCTTTCGACAGAGTGGATCATTCGTGGCTCGTTCATGAGCTGACAATGCGAGGGGCACCCGAGTGGTTTTCTAAGTGGCTGCGAAGTTACCTAGAAGGCCGTCGTGCGGTGCTGTCTCTCAACGGTGAAGACACGGGCAGTAGAAAGGTGCGCTCCGGCGTGCCACAGGGCTCCCCTTGTCACCACTTCTGTTCATCACATTCGTTGCAAGCATGCACGATTTGGTGGAGCGCAGACACCCTTTGGTCACTGGCATCGAGTTCGCGGACGATACAAACCTTCTAGTGCAGGCAAGAAACTGCGAGGAGGCGGAACGGGCTTTGCGGACAGTATACGGGATTACGAAGGATTGGGCGGAAGTGCGAGGCGTGGTATTCGAACTGGCCAAGAGTACCCTGGTGGCACTAAACTGGCATACATGGAACAAGTGGAAAGAAAACCCGCTTGACTTGGATGGCCACTCTTTACAAATTGTGCGCAGCACGAGATTTCTCGGCATGTGGCTAGATGTACGGGGTAATGGTGGTGTGCACAGCAAGGCTATACTTGCAAAGATACGAGGCAAAGAGAATCTCGTCAAGGCACTTCTGGTGTGAAGGAGGTTAGTTGGGCAAGTTTGTGGACGGTGTGGAAGGGTGGATTGAGACCCAGTTTGACGTATGCGCCGGCATCAGTTGTATTTGCTGGGCTCACGGAGACTCAGATGGAGGGCCTAAAGCGCGCCCAGTCGAGAGTGCTTCGGACATATG
>NETU01000394.1:3426-28104 GCA_003032515.1 Huntiella decipiens | reverse complement strand
CGTAGGCTCATCGAAGAGGTTATGGTGATTGGGCGACAATGTTGTCCATGCAACGACAAAAAGAACTTGGACTTCTTGTGCTCAATCTATCGCGAAATGCGGGGTTTTATAGTTTACGGTGCGCTGTGATGACTAACACTCCTGTTTTTCCCTATCGATAAGATCTTCTCTAACAAAGTCCTAGATTTTGTAAGGACGTAGCACCCGATTCGGTCAAGGTGTCGTTGGAATCTATCAAAAAGAGTGGTTGAACAAGGTCGTGTGATAGGGTTAGGGTCGAACAGCGGGCCGCCCCCATGGGGTAACGAGCCGAGCCGCTAAACAATCTGCAGGGCTGTTGTGGAACGTGTGGAAGAAACGTCAAACAAACAATGACTTGAAATGATTGATTGATTAAGAAGGGAAGAGTAAAGCCCAGTGAGCGGATTCGCGTTATGCGATATGTACTTGCGCTCGGCCATACATGATATCCATCCTCACCGATATGCCCTAACATGCTAACCCTCAAGAATATACCCCTGCCAATGCGGCAGTTGTTCGACAGTTCTTCAATATCGCACGTGTTAGGGTTCCGCAGTAGTGGTGTGGTTAATTTGGGTTCCAGACACCCCGTCTAAAGTGGGGCGTGTACATTGTTTCATAACTGCCGAGGCGTCTGTATTGGAACTCGACCTCATTCAACGCGGGGCAAAACTAAAATGGCGACTGGTTTTGACTTCCATTTCTGGATTTATTGCAGGCCAAGAATGCCAGAACGAGCGTGGGCCCTCGGGCGCCGTAAGGCCATCTTGAGTCTAGATTCTCGGGGTCTTTTGTGTCTTTCAAGTTTTTTGGCCTGCCTCTATTCCTGATTTTGGGAGAGACTTGATAAGCACGCATCGTCGCAACTGACAACTAGCCAACGGAGGAAAAAAAGAAAGCATCATCGTGTAGGAGTTAACTCTTTTGGACACCCGTTGTATGAAGAGGTAAATTTCCGTGAGTCTAGATGTACAATACAATAAGAAATCAGTGGTGGGCCAGTTCTTTACCTTTTTGATGATTTGGCCCACTACAATACTAAGTTAGGTGAACCTTTTCACTGAACAAGCAGTCTATTGGACCGTGGATGCTTTGTCGTGACTGAACTACTTCCTAGATGCGGCGCCTGACGGACATAACTCGGCAGAGATTCAAGCTTCTGTACATCAGCGCAGGTATAGTGCACAGGGTGTGTCCCGTAGAACAGTGGGGTACTGCTCATCGTGGGGTACCAATTACCCCGCAGTGTAGAGGGTGGATAGGGGACTCAAAACTACAGTAGCTATTTTCCTCATTGGATGTCGTCCTCTTCTCAGAAGGCAAAAACCTAGACAAATTGGTGACTGAATCCCACGTAAAAAGGACCATTACATCAGCTGTGTACTAGTAACGATCTGTAAAGGGAACAAGACATACACCAGCTAGTAGATTCGCCGTGTACTAGCGCCAGACGATACTCCGCTTTTGATACTTGGGGGGGATATAGAAGTGACCTGTTTTTCCTATTACCGCCTATAAGATGTTTTAGTACATTCTCTTCAACTCATCTTTGTGCCTCTAATCACCGAGCTGTACCTACATATTTTGTTTTCACGACTTTATACTCCTGCATCATCTATTTCAGTGCATCATCTATTGTACTGCATCATCTTTTTTACTGTGTCATCTTGACTATCCTACCAGCTATGTCCCTATCTTCATCTCACTTTTCAAAATGGATTCGGGCGCTCCTTACATCGCACCAGAAGATTCCTGGAAGTCCTGGCTGGTGGATGACCTGTTCGACGCTTCAGATGTCATGGAAGGGGACTCCTTGAGAGCACTTCCCCCGTGGAACTCCACGGGTTCAACCAGCCCTGCTGGTGACGCCAGACCATTCAAGCGTCGCCGGACGGCTGGACCCGAGATTGTTGGTGGTGACGTTCCTGCTGCTCTCCCAGTGGTGCCAACAACCGTGCCCGAGGGGGATGCAGCAGCCGTACGTCCAGCGACCCCGCGGCCAACGGCATTGCCCCGCCCGAAGCTCTCGCCGACCCTTTCGAAACGGGTTGAGCACGAGGTTCATCCGAGCCGCGTTCAGGGAGTTGAGGACGGTGCTGTTCTGGGCCCGGAGAGCTACATCCCGGTTTGGGTCGAGGCTGGAAGCCCCGCCCGCGGTCTCTCGTCTGCAAAAAAGAGAGACCTCGCGGCAGTTGGCCTCGAGAAGGCGACCGGTGATGTTTGGGCCGTCTGGAAACAGCTCAAGGGCTCAAATGACCTCCACGGGGAGGTCTATATCCCAGAGGCCCTCGAGCTACCGCTTTCGAAGGGCTGCCAAACGAACGCGGCGCACGGTCGGCTTAAAAAGGCGGTCGTGGACTTTCTGGCAGCGTGGAAGGAGCTTCGGGTGATCGCCGGGGTTTCCTGCGGAAGACGGCAGGCGACACTGCTCAAGGCTGTCGAGGCATCGGTTCAGGGAACACTAGCTATGTTCCGCTGGGCCTTTGAAGCTCACCAGGCTGAAAAGCCGATTCAGTCAGCTCGCCTCTTGCAAGTCAAGGGCCCATGGGGTGACGGCACACTGCCGTTAAACTCTATGGTTAGTGGACCTCGAGCGGGGGTTCATCTGCCGTGGCCGGGCGAGGAAGTCTGCTCCGCAGAACACACGCACAAACATCGAAACGAGTGATGGGCTCGCTCCTTCGTTGTATGCCTCCCGGACCCCCTGGCATTGCCGTTGTCTTCCTTTTCTGTTTTCCTTCCGTCGGATATGTAAGTGATTCCGTTTCTTATCATGTTCGCAAGCAGCCATGCTAACCATATCAAAGTCCGTTTTCTGTCAGCGTTTGGGGACTTACGTATGTGGTCGGCGATGTTAATATAGATCGTTGAAATATGATACCCTTCTCTATCATTAATATATGTACAACCAAGTTACCTGTTACATACAGTTCCACATTTTCACAGACCGTTGTTGGCCATTTTGGAGTCCATCCGCTGCGCCAAAAATCCCCCCTTTGAGTCTTCTTTGTTACCATCAATGTGTGCCTCGCGCGCCCAGTTGTCGCAGCTAACGGCTGCAATCCTTTTATTTAAGCCTTTGAATATATGGCTCTTGTGATACCCATGCAATTTTCAAACTTGATACCCCAATACGCTCAACACGTGAACTCCTCTTAGTGTTTATGCCAATGTAAAAGTGCATTGTAGAACAGTCGTGTTTGATCAGGTTGCTCTAATTCAAAGACACACTTTTGAGAACGTAGGCCTTAAGCCAGAATACTTGTGAAACTTTGTAACAAATGCATCTCCAGCAAGAAAAAGATTATCAGGCTTACGACTATTCTGGTTTGTAGATGCTGCGAGAGCTAATCGAAAACTGTCTGCATATGTAGCACGGAGCCTCGGGACTGACATAAAACATCTTTCGTCAACATCGGCGTGATCCATTGCACAGTTGTTCCTTTCTTTAAACCATACCATTCTCTTGAGTCCAGATGACGGAAACTATGTTGTACGGGCAAATAATTTCTTTTTGCCCGCAAAGGGCTTGCTAGACACGATGGCGAACAGTCACCTTTACGTGTTATCGAATGCCCCGTGTTTGGCTTGACCGTTCCTCGCTTACTTGTAATTAAATAGGAAAGTCCACTAGTGTTTCCTATACGGTCCTAAACCAAACATGCACCTACCAGGACGGCCAAACCTTACATTGCGTTGTGGCCCATTGGTTTACTGATCCCTCCTAGCCTGGCATAACAGGACCGTACGGCGCCAGGAAGAAATTCCAGCTTTGGAGTGTGTATGAGATGGATCCTGTATCAAGAACTGTGTAGGACGCATGAGTAGACACTCACACACACCGAGAATCAGAGACACGGTTGAGTGCCCATCAGACAGAACAGATGTCTGCATATGAAGCAACATGAGGCCAAATAGCAAAAGTGTGTTCCAAACGCAGGCAAGACTACAACCGAGTCAAATGATCCGAGTAGAATGGTAGTCGGGAATGTTGACTTCGATCGACGGTGAAACGCTTTGTCGAGACTTATGTACCGGGGCTCTGATGGAGAATGACATTCAAAGGGTCGAGAGAACTGCGGTATGCAAAACAGCCTCAAATGGAGTTCGAGGCTATTGGACTAAATAACATGATAGTTAGAAGTAGTGTTTTACAAAAGTGGACAATGTGGAGGTGACATGCAAAATTCACACGACAAGCCGATGGACTGATGGGGAATACGTAGAACATGGGTTTCACTTCGAGTGAGGCGACAGCAAGGCTTCTACTCATGCGCGTGCAGCATCCAATTCTGCGGATAGCCCGTTGTGTCCTGGTCAAAAGTGAGATCCTCTTACTGGAATATACTGTGGCTCGAATCACAGACTACGGATAACCGTGATCTTTCCATGACTTACTAAGAATGCTGGCGACACCTGGTTGTTGAAGCCCGTCACTATATACGCCTAGCTGCTTGACAAAAAAGGGGTGAAACAACCACAATGTGGGCATGCCTCTCTATAAATGGTGATCTAGACAACCACTCTTCGGTATTATAATGATCTAAGTTCCCTCATCACTAGCCAGGCTCGACGTGCGTCTAGAATTATCGAAATCGTAATATACTGTAGTCCACGGACTTTCGCGCTGCTGTCTAAGTACCGATATTTTGGGTTGATTTCACATTTTCTGTTTCAGGTAACAGGTGGGTTTGGGGTGTGCTTCTTGCCCAATAGGTACAAATCGTCATGGGTAGTAACAATAGCTAAGGCACGCAGCGTTTGTGAAGCTGACAAACACTACAGATCTTCAGCCTGTAAATGACGGACATTGGGATGAGAACCGGTATGTCGCTGCCGGCCACGAGTGATGGATCGGATACGACTGCAACAAAGGTGTGTTTTGTTTTAGTTGTTGCTACTGTTCTTCTTGACAAGTGAAGGGCTTTGTTACTGTCCATTGATGTCCCTGCAAGCACTGCACCCATGACAGGTCTAGGGGCCTCTGCAATGAGGGCCTGGTTTCCTCTGGGAAAGAACATACGAGATGACGGACTGGGAGGCATCGGCATACCACTGCGCCACAAGAAGTGGAACCTTCGGACTTTGTTAATAGTTCTGTTATATCAAAATCTATACAGGAGACAACTACCATACCATGAGAAGCGAACACTGAGTGAGCAGCCATCGGACAGGGCAGAGGCTGACGAAATATCGACACTAATCGTATGCTATACCATAACAACGTAGCCCGATTATATGATGGAGCCGACACGGGACGACTCCAGGTCAAACAGTGACTAATCTCATTGAGTATGACTATTCCGCGGCCTCAAAGCACCCTTATCCCTGAGCTGGGACCCATAACCCGCCTGCTTCACCGTCAACATGTTCATCGTAGCAATTGTTGACTACAGAATCTGGGGAAGCGATATCCCGGGTGCCTTCAGCGGATGTATCTTCGAGATGGCATCCAACACTGTCACGGGTGTAGTATTATACTAACCCGTGCGAACTCCCTAGATTGTCGTGATAGATCAAGAAATACACTCTTTGGTCATTCCACGAGTTAGGCCGTCCCTGAGACCACGTCTTGAAAGTCCTGGACTAAGAACGCCGCTGAAGGGACATTTTTGGTGAGGTACCGACAGCAATGGTTGAACTTCAATGCAATGTCTAGTTCAAGACAAAGGTACAATAACGGTCATTGAAGTCTACCGAAATTAGCTTCGGTTTAGACATTCCGCCTGCTGGGTTTTCACTTTCAAATAGCTTTAGTACCAATTCTTCTAGCAAAGCAAGGATTGCGGAGATTGCGACACTGGTGAGAGGACTAATGGCCGACATATACGTCATTGGTGGATACTAAAGGATACAAAGCCACCAACATGCCCACCCTCATATAGCCAGCGACATCAAGAACTGCGCCTAAGCTGATATTTTAGCAGCAGCGAATCCTGGGCATAGGAATTCTGGGAATCCGAAGCAATATGATATCAATCGTTTGGAATGCCACCGACGGTGAGGAAATATGACCATTGCTGTGCATCGGGAGCGGGTGTTCCGCGACGTGGAAACGGCTTCCAGGCATTATGAGAGTCACGAATTGATCAGACTCACACAAAGTTGGAAATGTTCATGGATGAGCCGGTGCTTTTTATGGCAAGCGGCGATATGTATAAACAATACCGTCCAGTCACGCCGTGGAGGGCTCAAGACAGCTCTGCTAACAAAGAGGAGAAGTCGGCGAGCCACAGGGTCACGAAAAGATTCTGTCGAAGGTGTTCAATAAGCGGCGACTCAATGATGATGGAGGATGAAAGGACGAGATTAAGTCGTAACACCCACGGATGAATTATTGCAACGAAATTCATGCAGCTAAAACAAACGGGCTCTCGGCCTGGTCTTTTGATCCCTTGAAGCATCGAGGCTGGGATCAGTTGCACCGTTTTTGACTGCGGCTGGGAGTGGCCGTCTATTTGAAGTCGGACTCTGGCTTGACGGCGCGATCAGATGTTCGACGACACATTTGCTTCCGAAAGACGTTAGGATGATTGAGCAACAGTGTTTTCGATGGAAAGCGAAAGGAACATGGGATTGTCATACTCAAACTGCAGAACAATATTGATTTAGGTGGTCAGCAGTTCGTTATCAAAGTCAATTATGCCGAATTTCCCCTGCAATCAGATTTCTACCTCCAGCGGAGTCCGTTTGGTGGCTCTGTACAAACCAGTTCTCGTGACTCGGCTGCTTTCTCCAGCAAACAGAAGTATTGTAACAGGTACAACCAACAGGGTTAGGGTTTTGGACAGAAACGTCAATATATATTCACGGACCGGACCGCTTATCTATGTATGGAGTTAGGTTGGTCGTCAAAGTGTTGGTGATCGGGCCTTCGTTTAAGAGGCGTGGTCTTCTCATTGTCCACGCGCTCCGTCGGATGTGCGACACTTCGGATTGTATCTGGGTTGACTACATGAGCGGTGGGCACTCATCTCGACTAATTGTTAAGCGGTCCACGCGATTTGTCGTGCGGCCTGACATAGTGTGTAATTGTCTGAAAGATTTCGACAAAATGGCAATCCCTTGGACCAACGAGATTTTGTTTTAGCCAAGGAAGTTCCAATATCATCCACCTAGATGACGTCGATCAACACAGACGAAAAGCACGGTCCACTGGAGTTGGTACAATTCAACGGCTTTCTCCCAGAGAATAGCAGTATCCCGCGTATTGGTCTGATCCCGGCTTCCCGCTGGATGTCATGTGAATTAAAGGCTTACCTCTAAAGTAGCTGTTCGTATGAGGATATAGCGCCGTTGTTACAGGAGGTACGGAGCTACACACATTTGAGACAAAATCAGTGATGAGAAGAACCGGGACGTGACTTGGGGGTTATTTGCGACAAGAAAACAGAGTATGACATCCTCAACAGCTTTAGATTTGAATTATGGGTCTCGTCAGAGCTGTTTTGGGCGATATAAATATAGGGGCATTCCCCTCAACCTTTGTCACTCTAATTTGTTTGTCTCATCGCTCCAACTCACTTGTGTCTCTTCAACACCAGGCTTTACACAACCATTTGTTTTACACATTGGTTAGTGCCACATGAAAGTGGCTGTGGTATTTTGCTTTTTTAGCAACCACCACTAGGCCCCCGTGTTCATTGTGCAAAACGGGGGCCACATGGATTTCCCTCATGGATCCCGGCGCTCCTTACATCTCACCAGAAGCTTCCGGGAAGTTCTGGCTGCGGGAAAACGGGGTGGAAGACCTGTTCGACACTTCAGATGTCCTGGAAGGGGACTCCTTGGGAGCACTTCCCTCGTTGAACTCCATCCGCTCAACCAGCCCTGCTGGCGACGCCAGACCATCGAAGCGTCGCCGGACGGGTCCGCCCCAGATTGTCGATGGCGACGTTCCAGTAGCCGCATCAGTTCCCCCGGTGAGCTTTCCACCATCAAACGGTGCTTTTAGGGCTCTCCCGGGCCCGATGGCGACCAGGGCGCCTAGAAGCTAGGTCTCGCCGATTCTCTCAAGACGGGTCGAGTATGGGGTTGATCCGGGCCGCGTCCGTAACGTTTAACGGGCTTAGATTCGCAATCCAAGACATGCAGCTCGCCCTTTGGCTCTCCAAGTCTGACTTGCCACCGAACCTTTGTCCGCGTTCAGCGCCTGTCGCCCCGAAATTCGGCCCAAGCCATCCACACAGCCGGGATCTCGTACAGCCGCATCTTAGAACGGCCCGGCGTCTCCCTGTGTGAGGATAATCTGTATCCTGTTTGGTCCAGCGGTAAGTCCCTAGCTCGTGGATTGGGACTTCAGTCTAAGGCTTCGATGGCGGTTAACGGGCTCCGGTTCGCAATTTATGACATGGAGTGGGCTCTTTCCTTCTCCAGGTTTGAATTGCCAACAAACCTCTGCCCGAGTTCAGAGCCGGACATCCCGGAATTCGCCACCCAAATCACGAAATCACCAGGTAATGGCAAGTTTGATAAGGTTCAGGAGACAGAACTTCAGGCTGCCATCTCTGGGTTTCGATTGTGGAAAGAGAGATGCGAGGAAGGTCTCTTGTTTGATATCACACAGCTCACCCGAGGTAGATTACAAAGGGTCCTGAAAACTATTCAAGGCGCCGAGTTTCTCTACAACGTGGTGATGGGAGGGCCCCAGGAGATCGTAGTGGAAGCGATTATCTTGCTGCATGAGCCCCTCCGCGGGAACGGACTTGGGGGAAATTCTTTCCTCATTTCTGGACCGCGGGCAACGACCCATCGCGACTGGCCTGGTCGCAAATTGATCTCTGCAATGGCTGTTTGGGACCGGAGAAAGGGCCCAGAAATTGAGTAAGCAGTCGTGGACGGTGTTATGCTGGGCCCGGACGGCTATATCCCGGTTTGGGTGGAGGCTGGAAGCCCCGCCCACGGTCTCTCGTCTACACAAAAGAGAGACCCCGCGGAAGATGACCTCGAGAACGAGACGGTTGATGTTTTGGTCGTCTCGGAGCAACTCAAGAGCTCAAATAACCTTCTCTGGGAGGTGTATATCCCCGAGGCCCTCGAGTTACCGCTTTCCTAGGCTTGCGAAACCAACTCCACTTACGACTGGCTTAAAAGGGCGGTAGTGGCCTTTGTAGCGGCGTGAGACCCCCTGCGCTTGATCGCCAGGGGTTATTTGTGGAACTTGGCAGGCGACGCTGCTGAGGGCTGTCGAGACTTCGGTACAGGAAACGATAGCCATGTTCGGCTGGGCCTTTGGAGCTCAGCCGGCTGACAAGCCGATCCAGTCAGCTCGCCTGTTGCAAGTCAACGGCCCATGGGGTGACGGCAAACTGCCGTTACACTGCATGGTCAGTGGACCTCGAACGGGCGTCCGTCTGCCATGGCCTGGCGTGGAGGTCTGCTCTGCAGACCACACGCGGAAACACCGGAAGGAGCGATAGGCTCGCTCGTTCCCCGTACGCCTCCCGGACCCCCTGACGTGGCCGTTGTCTTGCTTTCTTCCTTTTCCGTCCGTCGGATATGTAAGTTATTCCCTCTGCTTAACATGTGCGCAAGCAGCCATGCTAACCATATAAAAGTCCTTTTTCACGGACCGTTGTTGGCCATTTGGAGTCAATCCTCTGCGTCAAGGATCCCCTCTTCTAGTCTTCTTTGTGGCCACCAATGTGTGCTTCGTGCACCCCGTTGTCGCAGCTAACGGCTGCAATCCTTTTATTTAACGCCTGTTGAATACATGGCCTTTGTGATACCAATTCAATTTTCAAACTTGATACCCAGATATGCTAAAAATGTGAACTCCTCTTAGTGTTTATGCCAATATAAAAGTGCATTTTAGAACAGTCGCGTTTGATCAGGTTGCTCTAATTCAAATAGACACTTTTGAGAACGCAGGCCTTAAGCCAGAATACTTGTCAAATTTTGTGACAAATGCATCTGCAGCAAGACAAAGATTATTGGGCTTACGACTATTCTGGTCGGTAGATGATACGAGAGCCAATCTGAGACTGTTTGCATATGTAGCAAGAAGCCTCGGGACTCTGATAAAACATCAATTGGCCAACATTGGCGTGATCCTTTGCACAGTTATTATTTTTGTATACCATACTACATCCGTGACTCCAGACGGCGGAAACTGTGTTGTCAGGGCAAATAATTTCTTGTTGGCCGCAAAGGGCTTGTTAGACACGATGGCGAATAGTAAACTTGACGTATCATCCCTTGCCCTGTATGTTGTTGGCCTACTCCTTGCTCACTCTTCGTTGTATAGTAATTTCCGCCGGCGTGTCCCATATTGTCTCTAATCGAAAGTTCGACGACGTAGACGGCCAAACGATAGATTTGTTGTGGCCTTGTGCCATACTAATGTCAACTAGTCCAGAGCATCAAGACACCACTGCGTCAGGCAGACACTCCGGGGTCATTCCCTCGGTTAAGCTGGCAACAATCGACACAGTAGTCGTTTCTGTCTAATGATATGGTCAAGGAACGACGCCGCAGGACCTCGTGTTTGTCGACTTCAGGATCTAACCTCCAGTATTATCTGCAATTATAACAAAAGCACAGTCTGTGTCAAAGTTCCTTCATTGATACAGCCCAAAGCTATCACTTACAGAGTATCGACGACTGTTGCCTTAGCACTCAGTGAGTTAACTCAGTTCAACTCATATGTGGCCTTGTTTAACCGATGCCTTTAGCATATGTAGCACTTGATGCCCTCCTTGCTTTTTATCCGACCGCATCGACGAATATTCTCCGGTCCCATCCACATTCCATTACCCCAGCGCAACATTGTTTCCCTGACCAACGACTTCCCCATGGCATTTGACATACCAGAGCTCGAGAAGGTTGCTGCGGCTGCTGTGAGCCTGATCTTGTGGCACCGGCATAACCCTCATGATACTTTAGTGAAATGCTGCGATAATGACGCCGGGATTGTGTTCCTTGTGTCAGAGCCATGCTCAATCTTGTTCAGGCACAAGGTAGACGCCCCATACCCGGCGCTTGAGACGGATCGAAAAGCAGCACTCCCCACGCTTTGGAATCATCGTCACTACAAGCGGCCGTCAGTTCCGTTCCACAAGCATGAGCAGTCCTCCCGAAGGCGATTCGCATTATTCGTCGCCACGAAAAGCCTGAAGACAGAAGGTTGTGACGCCGCGCTCGGACTGTAACTATATCACAGGCCCGAACGTGTCCGTGCCGGGTGCATTCGTGGATGGAAGGTTGATCTGCAGAGTGTACATTCGTTGTTAATGGGCCGGCCCTTGGCCATTCGCGAACTTGGCGCAGAGGCGGAACAACAAGACCAGGAAGAGGAAGCCCTGGCTCTCGAGTTGAAGGGTTCGCCGCATTGGTGGGTGGTACTCTAATGGGGGTTTGGAATTCTGCTTCATCAGAAGGGTCGTCTCTGATAGTTTCATTGTGTTTAAACTAGGGGTTTAAGGTGGACCCTTTGGGACACCATAGAACGCAACATGAATACACGATTGAATTGCATCAAAGTGATCGTATTACCATCATATAGGTCAACGCTCTCACCTCACAGCAGATCAAATGTTTCGATCACACAGGATAGCCCTCTATCCTTGGAGGGGCACTTGAAACGTGATTGCTCTTCCAAGTCCCCACGGCGAAGAGCAAAATTACCCGCTGCTTGTCTAGAGAGCATTTCTCGAAAGGGATGCATAGCATGACGAATTAAGGCTGGACGCTATCTCACAGATCAGGTGCATACTACATGGCACCTCAGAGCCCATCTGTCACATTTTCCTGGGCTTTGTATCCAAAGGTGTCGTGACGCTCCGGGAACAGGCTTGTAGGGGGATACTAAAAGTACCAACTCTGTCGTACACATTTACAACTCACCTTACGCCCGTGGTGGTGTGGGGGATGGTCCTCTGATCCCTCCTCGTTGGGACATCACGGGGGCGCTATAGCGGTGTGATGCCACACTGAGTTTCTGGGAGTGATCACACAACGGGCTATCTTTTTGAGAGTACGGTTCGGGTTCACGCTTGTCGAGTTGTCAGTTCATCTAGTCGGCAATCGTCCATGTTAGTCTAACCGGTGTCGGAACAAGCTAAGTACACAACCCACAGGTTACCCCGTATACAATTGACACAATAAAGATAA
Source organism: Huntiella decipiens (assembly GCA_003032515.1). NCBI lineage: Eukaryota > Fungi > Ascomycota > Sordariomycetes > Microascales > Ceratocystidaceae > Huntiella > Huntiella decipiens. Next base: position 15,972 of record NETU01000394.1, on the reverse strand, counting down.
AGTCTCAAGGACCAGATACCTACATCCCACATTCATACCCGAACCAGGCGTTAAACTCCTGAATGGCACCCCCGAATTCAAAGACAATAACCGCCTTCTCGCTCCACTGGAAACCCAAAGTGTACCTTACCTGCGCAAACACGCAAACCGCGAGCTGTCTTGACTGGTGCAATCGGAACCAGCAAGGTAGACGAGGCTCAAATTCAAGGCCAACAAGATACCAGTCTGGAAACTATAAATGGCGCAAGCTAATCGTTGCCAAAAACACGTCTAGACCTTCTCTTATTTAATACACACTCGGTGAGGGAATTGGTTGACCCTGGTCATTGTAACCCTATCTCTGGTCTGACGACCCTTTGGATCGTGAGTCGCAAAGCTTGTACTGTCCGCGCGGGATGATCGGGGCGAGTTTGAGAACAATGTCGAGACACCAGATGCAACCGTGGGACACCAGTGACAGTAATGATATTTGAGCAATAGGATAGTCATCATGTCCTCACCACAGCAGTGCGACGCTGGTGTTTGAACTTCAGCCGTACACTAATAACTTTTTCTGCCATTGTGAGTTTCAAAAACAGATAGTAAACATACGTCACCTTTCGTATGTGACTGCCGAAAAGGTCGCTATCGTTATCAACACCCGGATAGACACTGGCCACGAAGAGTTTTCACCAAGATGGCCATTTGTCTCCTTGGGAGTCTTGATCTTTATCCCTCCTGCAAAGTGTTGTCCGGCATATAGTCTGCATCAATCATTTGCCACCAATTTCACTACAACCATTACAATATTTAAAATGACTTCTGTCCGTCAACTGCTTGCTAGACCGTTTTCTTTCTGCAAGGAGATTTATCTCGAGGTTCGCGTACGTACCGTGTCATCTTACGATTCAACATTGATTTCTGACAATCAATCTACTTCCAGGCACGCCGTCCGATTTCCAAAGGCAAACATGTCATGCTTGTTGATGACCTGAACGAAGGTACAAATGAGATACCCCACACTCACGATAACTGTTCATTCGGAAGCAGCAACACGCTGGTGGACAATCAAGACTCAACCGATGCGGTTGTAGGTTCCGGTGATTTCGACACTGGTTTTACGACTGACGCTGCTACTTGCTCGTCGTATCCCGCGAGCTCAAGCACCAGATGCCAAGAGCTCACCGATGCGCCTGAGTGGGCACCCGTCAGATGGCTCCTAAGCCCCCCGACTTACGACGGGACACCCTACGTCCCACCCACCACGGAGGAATTTGCAGCCTTTATTCAGAATGCAAACTGGGCTTATGAGTGTTCGCTCATGAACAAAGAGTGGGAGTTGTTGGATAGATTTGGGTTTGCGTGTGTGCAACCGACGTGCAAAGATCAGATGTGGCGCCCAGCTAAGGCGCCGCCTGAACTTGGGCCATGGGACTCGCTGTCTCAACGGAACAATTGGTATTGAACGATTGTTGGGATTCAGGGAACCCCGGTGCGCATGGAGGAGCTACAGTTGGCTTCCTGCACCAGCCAGCGGGTGTGGTATGGGGCTATGTTATGTTGGGACTTTGTGGTACTTGGTTATGCAGCCCCGGAATAAAAGTCTACAACTTCATGACAGTGCAGCGAGGATAGGTGCATGGCATAAGATAGACTTTGTGTGTCCATTATCAAAGCAGCTATTTGCTAACCACCTACTTGGAAACCACAGGGACGCTTACACAACGCTTACTCTCGACTCATTGACACACGGATACAACGACCACATTCAACTGGTTCATGGATAAGACCCCCAAACTGTGGTCTACCGAACAAAGATCAGATTAGAGCCTAGGATGTCTAATATACCATCCAACACGACCCAACCCGGCCATGCAATTCAGTCAGCCCTGTGCCACGTGATGTCGATCCTACGGTCAACACAGGGCAATGGTCAATGGTGCTTGGAGTGTATCTTCCATGACTCTTATTATAGCAGGGCGATACTGCACAAACATGTGACGATATATCTACAAAGATGATGCCTATACCTACACATCTGGCCGGTCGTGAGAAGAATATTGATGTGAGGGCGATTGTGTTATCAAACCTGTCAGTCTCTGCCCTGTCTGATGGTTGCTCACTAAGTGTTCGCTTCTCATTGTATGGCAGTTGTCTCCTGTATAGATTCTGATATAACAGAACTAGTAACAAAGTCCAAAGGTTCCACTTCTTGTGGCGCAGTGGTATGCCGATGCCTCCCAGTCCGTCAGAATCATGGGCAAACACATGTAGCCGCAGTCACCGTGCTTATCATGGCGTCGTACAGTTACGCACTGTGTGATGAAGACGCAACCCTCGCGCGTGCTACCCTCCTGGTGACCATGCTCACGGGCATTAATTTGGACTGGTTTCTCGCTTGGCCGCGCGCATGAACAGATTTAGTGCATGAGCGATACTCGATTGTTGAGATTTTGGTACTTGGTCCCGGTGTGATTATATGTTCGTGGTGTACATCAGTATTGTGTTCGAGTTGACAAGGTTCCTAATTGCGAATTACGAGTAGGCATAGTTAGACCACGGGTTTATGCACAGGAGGATCAATGGCATATTCTAAAAAACGCACGAAGGAAGATCAAAGTTTGGTGTGATCTCTATCTTGAATTTACAGGAATTTTCAACATGTTTGACATGAAAGCCTTCAAAAGGCATTTGAATCTTTTAGTGTAGATGAATGATAAAATTAAACACTCTGCTCGCATAACATTATTTCGTCTAGCCGTAAATACCCATCTTAAACCGTCTATCCATTATCTGCATTCTTGTACCACCCTCAAAAGTCTCCACCAAATACACCCTGCGGTCTTCTTTTTGGACGAAACCCGGCCAGTTCGAGATCCCTTCCCAGTATCCATCGTCTCCACTCCTAGCACCCGATGTTTGTATAGAACCGTGGATTGCCGCAGGTCTGATTCTCCAAAATTACGATGACCGGTATTTCTTGTCTGTGGTTCTAGGTTTCAAATGATTTAATTGAAAAACCGCGAGTAATCGGTACAACGCTTAGCCCGCCAGGTTCTCACGCGCTGAGCATCCAGAGCAGGCTTCCGAGTGCGAGTCCGCTTGTTGTAAGATTCAGAGGACTGCACAGTAGGAGTTGAAGTGCTCAACGGAGCGGGAGATAATGGTGAAGCTGGCTCTAGAGAGGCGGGTGTCTTGGATGCCTCGGTGAATGGCGTAAGAGCAGACTCAAAAAAAGGAGACTCGGGAGAGATGGCGGGTGCAGCATTCTTGTGACACTTGTCGAATGTCCATTGGCAGAAGTGATCGGCTGCCTTGTAGTCCGGGGCGAATGGAGAGGCGCGGGTCTTGGGGCGCTCTTCCTCATCAGAGTCGCCATCTGAAATAGACCGGCAGCGCTTCAAGCTGGTGGTACTTGAAGACGAAAGGGCTAACGTTGGGAGGCTGTTGAAGATGTTGCATTGCCTGGGAGGCGTGATACTCATGGCAGAGGTAGGAGATGCTGTAATCTCGGAGACTGGTTTGACAGCGGGTGCCACGGAAATAGCCGCCTCTGTGATAGTAGGCGCGTTCGTAGCACTGGCCTCGTCTGATGTTGAAATTGGCTCTCCGTTGTTGAGAGTGGTTGCGGCGGCAACGGGAGCCTCGGTGACAGTGGGCTCGACCTCAGCGGCGGCATTCTCCAACAGCGATGGAGTCTCCTCGGCATTGTTGATGATCGGTGGAGAGACAAGTTCAGCGGCATCAGCCGCCTCTGTGGCAGTAGGCGGAGCTGTAGCACTGGAGTTGTCGAGCAAAGAAGGAGTTTGTTCAGCACTTCCATCTTCGGCGATTTCAATTTCCTCTAGGAGGATTTCGAGTATCTCGGCGCCAAGATCTTCGAGGGGTGCGAAAGTTTCATCGACTAGGGCGACAACGAGGCTGGCATCGGGGTAGGTAAAGGAGCAATCTCAGCGAGTGCAACAGGCCCAGGGACCTGGGCGAGGTGGTAATCATCGGCAGCCTCAACAATAGCCGCCGGTCCGGGGCCTCCAACAACCGTAGCGACAACGGGAGCCCCAGTAGCAATAATGGGCTCGGCCACAACGGAGATAACGGGGGTGGTGGCAGTCGGCTCGGCGGTGATGTGGTGGTGACGGCGCGAAGTACCGAAGGAACCACCACAAAGAATGTCCTCGACATCCACCCCTCCGAAGTTGAGTCGCTCGGCGCGGCTGACATAGCGGGGACTCTTCACGAGGGGAGGATTATCAGGCATGTCAATGTCCATAGATTCGGAATCAACATTCGTAATAACTTCCGTGTCGGCAGAAACTTGTTGAAACTCGGTTTCGTCAAGCGCCATAGGTGTCTAATCCATAGCTATTGGTTCGGTATAACCAAGAGTGACAGCAGCAAGCTTCCAGAGTTCCCACAGGTTGGCCGTGGCCAGACGACACCGAGGAGTGGCCGAGATGAGCCGTTTCGGGTCGAATATAGTGCGGGCGGGAGCAGAACCGGCGGAGTCAGAACCGGAGTCGGACTCACAGTCAGCAGAAAAGGTACGCATGGTGAATTGAATCCTTCAATTGGATCAATTGTAATAGTTACGTGGCGGAGCGTAGTTAAAAACTTAGTGTGCCGTAGCCTACAGTGTATTGGAAAACTCAGTGCAGTTGCGATGGTAAGAGGAAGAGAAAAAGAACGAAGAGAAAGAACCGAAGAGAAAAGCACCAGCAGGATACAGTTACTGATTGGGAAGCGCGGGCTGGCAGGGATGGACGTGCGAGTGTATGCTTGTTTTTGGCAAAAACCCAGTCAACCCGTTCTTTCCATGCTCACACATGGCACAGACCAGTCTTCCGCTACCGTCAGTTACGCAGGTACCGAGCCGCTGCTAGGGAGGGTTAGTCGCTCTAGGCCACTACCTGCGGATGGCTTCAGTGACGTTAGTGCATAGATCTTCTGTAACAGTAGAGTTGTGCCGTATACAGCCATCAATATAGTGAGTAATGGCTGTCATCATCTTGCTAATTGACATCCATCGGTCGTGATGTGATAAGAACTGTTCCGTAGGCTTCCCGTTGCACACATTCGTACATATTGACACTCACGCCGACGATCACCACGGTGCATACAACCCACAGGATATCAATATGTTGTCGCCCAATCAAGAACATCCGATATCGACCGCTATTTGGTCAAATCCTCAAGCCGGCTAACTCGAGTGGGTCTTCTTATTCCCACGCGCACAAGAACACTTACCTACTACATCGACTCCTTTGCTCAGCCTGCCATAGAACAGTCTAGATTTGTAGTTCCACAGCCCGACGCCCTTCGTTGACTTGACCTTGACAGAAGTTCGCTTCATTGGTACGTAGGAAGATCGTTCAGATATAGGCACCAGTGAAATCGGCAGCATCAGGCCAAACATGGACAAGAAGGTTGTATAGACAGGTTGATTTCCTTTGCTGCAGCTTGATTGCGTGCTAAGTCTTGGACAATCGTTGTACATTCAGATCAAAACGAGACAAGTGCATCCCTTCAATCTAAAGTGGACTTGTTTGACGGACTAGGAGGCACAAACATACCATTGCGCCAAACAGAAAAGGAACCTTTGGACTTTGTTATTAGCGCATGTTCCAGCAGGCTCTAAATAGCACACACGGCAGGACATCCCTATATACTGAGAATCAAACACTCAGTGAGCAGCCATCAGAGAGAGCAGCAGCTGATAAAACCACGAGGTCACACTCATTTATGAATATTACAAAGGGGAACACCTAGTAGGGATCCATCGGACACACTAACGGTTTAAGTATTTTTAGATTGAAGTCATCCAAACGCGTTCGATCCATTTTCAAGTTATATTCCGATATCGACAGTCGTCTATATCTAGTTTCTACATCTTACTCTGCGTCGATTGTGAGTTAAATGTGCCTGGTTCATACAGATGGATCGCTCAACGACTTCTCTTGGTATCTTCTGTCTCCTGATTGAGTCTGAAAATGATCGTTTTCCTCCATTTCTTCTAGCTTGAGTCGACCTAACCTCAATGCAAAATGGTTGTCCGGAACGAAGAATACTCTTGCCGCCATTGGCGGCCATAAAACGGGCGACAACCCGGCTTTCTTCTTACTTGGTGTGTAAGTCGACAACGTCTTACATTGTTGATGTCACCCAGGGGCTCACCTTTCAAACAACTGGCTTCTTTGGCCATACTGTCCAAGCCCCGTTTTCTTTTCCAAAACTTTTTCGTCGATGAGTTTTTCTTGGTCAATGTTGAACACGTTGAGATTACAATTTTTGTCGTTGGCAGATCTTGCAAAACATTTGGGGAGATGGCTCCAGACCTTCGTCTTCGTTGTCGTGGTTTATTGGATGCTTTGCCTAATCTTCTTTTGTTTGTACAACTTTGGCGTATTGTTAGTCTACCAATGCGTTGACACTTCAAAATTGTCATAGTCTGGATTGCGGTGGGCCGGCTCTTGGCAACGGCGACTTAGGACGAGCTGTCACTTTAGAGACAGACAATTGAGAACTACGGGAAACAAGGCTAAACTGACGGCAACTTTGGAGGAAATCAGCGTCAACCTCGGTCAGAGACGGGTGAAGCCAATCAGAGAGCGGCCCAGATAGAAATGTACAAAGCCAAACAGCCCGCATCGTGTCACCCAAGACAGAAGGGTCTGAAAGAAACAGTACTGGACAGCAAGGCGAACAGGTCGAGAAGCAGGACCGAGCATAGCGGCAAGGCCTGGGGAGGACGAGTGAGGAGTGCAACGTTTTGCGAGAACAGAAACACCATCGGAGCAAACTCCTCTTGCGCAACGAATCCTGGTCATTGGTAGGGTTGGGACCAATAATAGGGTTACCACGCGAACTAACAGTGCTAGCACACAGTGTGTTGAATACGCACTGTGAGGGTGCTGAACGACGCTCGTGTTTATCAAACACCGATTGCTTATGTATCGAGACCACGGAGAATGTCAAAGTATGGAGAAGAGGTCAAGATGTGTGTATTGGATATTGTTCGGCCACCGTATGTTCAGTTAGTTATTTAGAAAAGCAAGAGAACAAGACCGAAGCAGAGAGGGACTACATCCCTTATATATTGAGCGCCCGTCCACCACACCAACCTAGAACAACACGTCACGTCTTCCTCCAGAGCTAATCAAATGTTCCATACTCCGTTGTATGGATAGCGTTTGTGAGGTCCTGATATAGTACACTCCTGTCCACAGGAACCGTGGTTGTTGGAATGATCACAGATGGGCGAAGGACATGACGAATCTTAGAGACGTCCTCAATGTACCAAAAATCTCAGCCTCTGGTCCGACCCTTCTGGACCCCGATGGTCCGACAAGTATGCTTCTTCATCCTAATAAACAAAGGGAGGATCTATGTCTCTAGACAAGTAGCAGAGAATGAGAACCTATCAATGCTAGAATTTCCGTGACAGGTTACCTCTTATGCTTTTATATGTTGCCACCGCGGCGTTTGAAACCCCTTGAGAAACAACCAAACTCTTCTTGCTACTTTCTATGGTAAATCAAAATTACCATGTTCCCGTTACAGAATACTTTGCTGCGTAGAGTGAGATATGGCGCATTAGGACCTCAGTGTTCTGCTGCTGTTCGGAGAAAATATCTATAACACACCAGAGACGTCTATCTCTCGGTAGGTTATCTGAAAACTCAGCTTTACATATTCAAAAGGTTGACATAATTTGGATGTATGTATGTATTACGAATATCTTCATTCTGGTACTCCCCAATGTTACACGGTAGTCGAAACCCCTGTCACTTATGCTCTTTGTTGCCGATCGTATGTCCAAGACTAGCGTGCGGGTTAAACCTTAATTGTGGAGAACAACAAGGGCCATGACTACCCGGTTAAACAACCTTCTTCCTTAATACCCTCGAGATGGCACCTTTGAGGTTTTGAGATGCCTTTTCCATCGGACTCAAGACAGAATCGCCCCATCTGTCGTTGAGGGGATAAGCGATCCCATTCACAACACTTTCTCCCTTTTTTCTTCGTTTATTCCAAGGCTCGTCGTTGCCATTACACCCTCTTGAGGTCAGCCTCGTTGGCAAGCCGCGTCCGCCCCCTCATTTAGCGACTGTCAATACCTTAAGACAACACAAATCAGCCCAAAAACGCGCGATACTCGGGATACCCTTTTTACAAACAACTGGCTGGCATGATTTTGGAAGTTTCGAAGTCAGACACACAGTTGTTTTATCATTCGTTACGATTTTCCTTTGTATTTTGTTTTCACGGGGAGCTAGAGCGAGCGTAGCCCTATAGCAGCCTGCGGGAAATGCTGGGTGCGTGAGGGTTAGCGATTGCAGAAGTAAAAGAGGGAGTCAATTCGGCTGATTGTCGGTGTGAAAAGGACAGCCCAGGAGCGTTAGTTAACACAATAAATATCTATCATCATCATCATCACTACCCGGTTAAAGACTTACCCTGTAAACACATAGTATGCGTGTACATACATATTGGTGTTCTTTTTTTGTTTATTCTGATTTCTAGAGATCGAGTGGGGGAACCGTCGTACGAGCCGTCCGATAGTGGTTTGCGCTGGGCGTGAGTTTGATGGTGAATTTACGGATTTCGCAGAAGTGGCGCTGAACAAGCAGGGCAACGGGCTATTCGGAGGACACACAGAACTACTGGGTAACGGGCCGCTAGACTCGAAAACTGTATTCTTTTGGGGTTATAGCCTGGAATAAAGACTCATCAATCAATCAATCGAGGATAATATACCTCTCCCCCACGTAACCTTATGGCACCCTCCGGGAAAGAAGGTGCGGGAGAGAACATGATTCAAAGAAAAGAAAGGCTTACGGATCGGTCTGAAAAATCTAGGCGTAATGAGCTACGTAGCAGAATAAATTGTGAACAAACAAACAAAGAACCGGAGATGATGTCATCGCAACCTGGACAGTTAGGGTTAGGTCCATGACAAGTGATGTCATTCGTATTGTATTGTATTGTATGTTCTGTTTAAACCTGGTTAGCGGGCCAAAGCCCGTTTTTTTCAGGCCGGGAGACGACCAAAGGCCGCCATATAGACCCCGTAATTTTAGAAAAAATTATAACCCTAACTGACTCCTCCTTAAATACCGGCCGGCTACCCCCCAAGGGCGCCCTAGGACCAACTTCCGTCGCTGCGGCCTCCTTCTCCCCGGTGCAAACAACGACACCACACAACCAAAAACAACTGTATATCTGACTTTGAACCTTCCAAAATTATGCCAGCCAGTTGCTTGTAAAAAGGGTATTCCGAGTATCGCGCGTTGTTGGGCTGATTTGTGTTGCCTTGAGGTATCGACAGTCGCTAAATGAGGGGGCGGACGCGGCTTGTCAATGAGGCTGACCTCAAGAGGGTGTAATGGCAACGACGAGCCTTGGAATAAACGAAGGAAAAAAAGGAGAAAGTGTTGTGAATAGGATCGCTTATTCCCTCAACGACAGATGGGGCGATTCTGTCTTGAGTCCGATGGAAAAGGCATCTCAAAACCTCAAAGGTGCCATCTCGAGGGTATTAAGGAAGAAGGTTGAAGTGATGTCATTCGACGATGACCGAATCAAAAACTGGGTTCTTTTAGGGTTCCAATGAGGCACAATACAGATTGATCAATTCCATGATGATCTAGGTAACAACGGTTGGTCCATATCTGATAGCTGAGTCTCGTCATCTATGAGTTGTGCTTTGTCACCCCTTTTTTCTAACAATTGACTTTGATACTCAATGCAACCTAAGTAAACTCTATTTCTGGCACGTCTTGTGATTGTATATTGTCATCGCTGTTTATTATTCTTACAATTTACAATTTACAATTTGTCAATTGGGTATGGAGATGTGTTAGCATGGTGACCCCTGCACAGCATCCTTTCTTCAGCTGTGGGAGGTTACGTTTCAACCTGTTGTCCGGCTATTGTGATAGACGGACGCTTAATATCTTAAGGATATAGTGTCTCCCCCCCTCCCTTTGTCTCTCTTCTTCTCTTTGTTTTCTAGTTAGACAACTGATCCAACAGTAACTGAACTACAACCAATGCGACTATCTTGACCCCCTCCCAATACCCTGATATTCACGACGATACTCACACCTCAGCACACCTAGCCTGCAATTTGTCCGAGTCACTGATATACGACATCGGCGACAAGGTTTTCATTGACTGCACGGAATTCCAGAAAATCAAGGTTGGACGGTAAATCGATCTATGGACCTCTCACTAACTAGTTTATCAAAACTCACTACCGCGACTGGAAAATGGCTGGATTAATAAACCCTTCACTTTGACATTTGTCAGGGACTATTCACGTAGCCGGCAATCTATAATTTACATGTGTATAGACTTCTCTACCTCGTTTCAAACTACATAGAGAGGAGCTCCAGTGTCGTAGGCTTCCCAATGAATTCTCTTGATGCATGCACGTATATACACATGTGGGCATGTATGCAGGCACATGTGTGAGTATGTAGCAACTTTAACTAGGCCAAGACTCAATTGATCAATACTTCACATATACAATGTCAATCTGATGTTTCGATCAATTCAGTAACATGTTTTAACATCACAACAATTACAATACCAATTTGAAAGACCTATAAAAATTAGGGACAGTCCAGCTGCAGCCAACATGGAAAAAAACCCTTGAAAGGTTCCGTCGCCGTGCTATACACATTTAAAGTGTCTCTTCTCGAGCAAACTCTTTGCTGAATTTTGTTGTTTTTCTTCATTACTCCCATGGAGGGTCCTACCCATGCCAAAAGCCGACATTGCTCAATGTACTGGTACGAATGTGACTGGGAACAGAGTTTTCGAAACGCAATACCCTTAAAACGCTTATTCGTCATGATAAGGCGCTTTTTTATCAGAAAGCGAAACCATTTCGCCCACAACAAAATGTGGACTTTAACTGTTAGTACACATAATCCGATGAAGTCCATCCACTAGTCATGACTCTGGCTAACGTAGACCCTAGGTATCATAATAACCCTAGAACATAGTCTCATAATAATAACCCTTGTTGTAAATTTTCGAAATTGAATGTAGGCCGGCGGGAACATTTGAGAACACCCAGGTGTTTGCAGGAGTGTCAATAAAGAAACATGTTGTATGTAATAGAAACTTGACTCGGCTGATTTCTTGCTAAAAATGACATCCGTATGGAACCGTACAACAGTCAAAAGTGACTACAAACATACAATCTCATATGGTGACTTGGTCACTGTTAGGTTGTATATGTCCTCGCATCCATTTTACAACTTCATGAAGATTATCATAAATCATCATTAGTGAGCCGCGGTGACTATGATGTTGCTCATTCAACATGTCCACTAAAACCACACATCCAATACGCCCCACAGCCTTAGGGTATATGTGAAGGTCTAAAGGCATGACACTTTATAAACAAAAAGGCATGACTCCTTTGGCAATTCAGAGCCCATTCTTGTCCTTTATTATCCAAAGGAACATAAGTATCGCCAATTTTGACCAGACAAGAGAGTAATGACACGAAAAAAAAGAATTATTGAGCGACTAGAACAAGGCTACTGGCCCGGGGTTACAGAAGTGACTGGCATGAACTTGGAAGCTGGCGATCTCTCAAATACGTCACATGATAAACTCTTGATGCTCTGCAAGTCACCATATCCTCTATTTGACATGCTACCTAAGCCGTCACATGTTTCAAATTCTCTGTAAATTACATAGTACCGCGGTGCAGCTCTGATCGGAGTTACCACGATATTAGGTGCATCCTACCAAAGTCTATGATGGTGAGTTAAGAAAAGGAACATCACACGAAGTGTAAATATCCTGATTTTATTTTCATTCATTACTCTTATGCAGGTGTCAACCTCTGCCCTGTCTGATGGCTGCTCACTGTGGCCTCTTCTCACTATATAAGGAACTACCTCCTATATAGACCATGATAGAAGAGCACTAGTAACAAAGTCCAAAGGTTCCACTTCTTTTTGGCGCAGTGGTATGCTGATGCCTCTCAGTCCGTCAGCACCTCACTGACTTAGCGACAAAGCCTTCACCTTCCTCAAAATGTTATACATGACCTCCGCGAAGCCTGGCTCCTGGAAATCACCTGTAGGACACCGCACCGGCACCAAGTCCATCTCCTCATCCAATTCCATTTCACCTTCACTCATCCACCGCTTCATGCCAAATCCTGTCTCTTTGATAAAGTTCAGCAAAGCCACTTTACCCGATTTCTCCTGGAATAGACCTTCTAAAGACAAGGTTGTCACACCCATCTCTAGAGCGGCTTTCTTCCTTTTCGATCGGAACCTTCAACATTCAAGCAGTACATGGGTGACTGTGTCTTCGTCCCCTCTGTACATCCTGCAGACTGCAGCTTGCCGTTTCCTCGCATTCCTTAAGAATGGTAGATAGTAGCCCTTCCCTAACTTCAACCCAAAGTAAGCGGAACTGAGACCTCTGATATCGTTTGACACGTTACCCTTGGTACTCAGTCGTGGTCGAGTCGGCAATATGCTGGAATAATGCTTTCCAACCGCTACCTCCCAGTTTTTGTTAAGTGAGGCATCCCAG
>NETU01000393.1:25846-47144 GCA_003032515.1 Huntiella decipiens | reverse complement strand
TTCGCGTGGCGAATAGATATGTAGGAACGAATGGCCACTGGCCTCGGCAATCGACTACAGCCTCCTCGACACCCGATAACCTTTATATCTGCGTGACTTGGCACGACCTCTGGCCGGAACACTTGGCAGCTTGGCTGTGAGGGGCGGACTGGTTGGTTCTGTGTCGTGTGGTCGGGTTATCGCCAAGACCACCGGAGGGTCTTGTATGAAGGCTCGGGTGTTAAGGACAAGGCTGTAGTGTGAGGCTGACTATCATCCACGCCGACTACCTGTACTGGACTCTTCGTAGGTTGTCCATTTCAATACTGTCGTCTTGTATCTAACATCATTGCCACGGTAGTTCATTCAGGTTTCCTAGATATCGTTATCCGACCTCACTGTACTAACCCGGCAGGGACCTATACCAACGCCAATCAGCGATGACGATGAACAACGACGACGATGACCAACGACGACGATGACCACCGACGACGATGACCAACGATGACGATGAACGACGAGGACGATGAACAGCGACGACGATGACCACCGACGACGATGACCAGCGATGACGATGAACAAAGACGACGGACAACACCGAAGTATTCGGGCAGGTAGTCAGGGGTGAGGAAGATCGAGAACGGAGAGGGGGAGGAGAGAAGGGTGGCGAGATTAGGGATGGGTACACAGGAGGCATGACTCAGACGATGATTCGGGGGCGAGATCAACGATGGACATCGACAGTGAGCACGGACGACACCGACTACCGACGACCGAAACGAACGACGACCACCTTCGACACCCATCCACAATAAACTCCGACGACAATTAAAATCCACGCATGAGGCCGACAAGCGAGAAGCATTACAGACAGACCGCCGAATCATGACGAGGACCGACGACGACGACGACGACAATCGACAAAACGTGACACCAAAAGCCAACAGTTGGAGCCTTAGGGCTGTTAGTCTACGGGCTATGGGGTTTGACTAGTGCTTGAACGCGTTCGGGTACTTCGTCAACGGTGGTGCCAGCATTGACGCCGGTGGGTGTTCACGCACCTCACTGGCCGTTCGTGTGGGGGACTGATGGCTTTACGGTGGTTCAACTTCTTCCATCTGTGTTTCTTTCTTTCTCTTGGCCGGTGGTGGGGGTCTTAGACCGCTGGGGTTCGATATCATCTTAGATGACTTCGATGGGTTTACCAGGTAGAGTCGGCGGTGATGCTGATTCTACGGGGCACGAACCGGCCAACCTCTTTGCTTAATGTATATATATAATACTACTTGTATACTACCTCTTTGGGAGTGATTTCCCCTTCGTGTGTGTGTATATGCTCAATGTCATCGTTACATGACGTCTCCTGCCACAAACCTCTACTTGCGCGAACTTGCATATGGTCCCAGCCTCCGTTGTGGGACAATTCTGGTCATGATGAACTTCCACTTGATGCAAGTCCTTTCTTTGACGGACACAACCCCAATGCATGTTCGCTTCGTTGCAATAAACTACACCGTGACTTGCATCAATATTTATACAATGCCTCATATAAAACCAGGTTCTACAAAGCAATCTCATGTCTTCAAGGCAAGAGGGACACCCCAAAGTCTCCTTCCATGTTTTTCAGTGGTCTCGGTCTTTAGATTAACCGGTAAGCTTCCCAGTTGCATCTATCATAATCTCTATCGAGCAGGTATTGTACGTTAATCTGATTCACCTGTGCCTTGCCAGGCTCCGGCAATTTGTTTCAATACAACAGACATTGACAATTATCTTATCACTCCGTTGGCTGTTAATATATCTAACGGCCATCCTCCGGCTCTGAAACAGACTAACGGCGCGGCTGTTCGTTGGAAAGCACCCTGTCATACTCGTTCTCTCTAAGATGCTGCCCAAGCTAGTGCGGCCCGTGATCCGGAGACAGAAACATTAGGGAGGCGATAGCGACCACCGTCATGACACTGGGGATACTCTTCTCGCTTTGTTGATGAGATCCAAACTACCCAAGGCTCCAGGTGCCGAACCTAACCCTACATTTTCGGTCAATACCTCCCCAGCTCAGTCCCAACGTGGTGACATGTGTCGTACTGGTCCTGATAGTCCAGTCACCACGGTACGTGATCTTGATCTGTTCCATATCCTCTGTTTCTTTGCCACAGCCGACTTAGTCAATCCCCTTTGGAGGGTATCTCCGGTGCGCGGATCAAAGCGCTTCACGCTGAACCTGAAAGTACGGAGAGACATCATGCCGATATCCATATATCGAAACCAAGTCGCTATTAAGGACACCCCGGCACATGCAATGACCTGGCAGGGGGCGGACCAGTATCCCCAACCCTCGGTTCATAACCCTATAGAACTGTTACATGAATCCGTCCCATTCTTCCAAGACCTCGACACTATTTTCCTGGGTAGTTGGAGATGGATGAAGCGCCCACGATTACTAGTACGACCATACCTCCTAAATGTGTCAGCCAGGTTATCAATATCAAGGGTAACGTGTCAGATAATAGATCGGAGCCCATTTCGCGGCTCGTACAATGTGACGCGCCGTCTTGCTGGCTTACGAGCAAACAATGCGACGCTATACACACTGGCTTTGAAGGTAAGCGTCAGTGTAGCGCACCCAGATCTTACAAAATCATACCCAGTATACATTGGTGCTGTCGGTCCATGACTGGGTGCGCAATTCCGACCGCCACATGGGGATCCGTAGTTATGGATGAATCACGAGCATCAACTTTCAACATGCGCAACACTGGTTGTCCTACTGACACAAAGCTGACGTAGCCTCTATAGGGACGCCGGTATAATTTAGAACGATACCCGATTCTGCTAGTGTTCAGCCCACACGAAGATAGTATATCTGCATGTGCCGAGTTTTCACTCTGTTTAATACTCTTCCGTTATTGTCTTAACCTCAATCCTGAGATGTCACTTCAGATTTGAGGTTGTGGTTGTGCAATGGGGCTTCAATGGTGTCTATGTCGTATTTTATGAACCCGGTCGGTTCATTTCCGACCAGAACTACTCCGGGAGCTTTAAATTGCACTCTCATGTCGGATACGCAGTCGTGCGAGCAATGGAGATCCCAAAAAGGCCAAACTTGGGGAACGTATAGAAAATTTGGTCACGGTGCCAACGGATTTAGCACCTTATGGTCAGCCGGGCCCCAATTCATTGTCTGCTCTAACGACAACCATTACACTTCCATGCATCACTATTTCATCCCTTTCGCGCTGGAGTCTACTGCCTTCTATTACTCTTTCATCTTGATATCATCACTCTTTCCGTACCAAAAAATGAATCTCTGTGTACAAAATCACTTCCTTAGTACCTGAACCAACACGTAACCATCGATATTCACCAGGAGCTGCCCAAGTCGCACCAACAATGACTACCGATGTTCGCTTGCGTCTCTTCAAAAACCGGACTACCTTCTCCAGACAGCCACAACTACCCGTCAATGCTACTAGATCTCAACCGAGAGTATTCTAGGCCCGCCTCGCCGAACTCTCATACCAATCAAACTGCTGCCTGCAAAGATGCTGTCGGATGATTGACTTGCTCAAGGGTTCTGACAACCAGATGTTCCTGTGCAAAGTTTCCGCCGGGAACCTTAGGCTCCCGTTGTCGGGGTCTTCCTTCCCTGACCACCCCGCGGCCAGTCCTGCCTCCTTCACTAGCCCAGCCTTCTATCGACGTGTCCCACGCCCCTTGATCCATCTGTCAAAGAAGTTGCACAAGGAGAGTTCGATTGCCCAAGGGGCGACGAAGTCCGTGTGCCCCACCGGTGACCCGATAGCCGTGGCTAATCAGTCCAGTCAGAAGCGGCTTGCAAGTCACTGCTTTCCCGTGTCCTGTTATATCCAGCGTCCCGCCCTCAAGGACTGCTTTGGGGGGGCTTCTAGGGTGATATATGACCATGTTTCGTTATTACAAGATACTACGAGTGAAGGTCCAGATAGTATAGTTCACCCAGTAACTAAACATCCAGAGCTTCCATTGCCGCGTTTGGACCTTCTTAGTATCGGGCCGCCAACGTCCCAACGTCTTCGTCGCGGCATGCCAAACTTGCGTTAGTAAGCGATCCACTATTGGCTATTGTTTAACAACATGTCGGATTTGGAGAATAAGGGGCACTCGATCTTGACGGGTCTAAGGGAAGGAACACACTCTAAAAGTCTGTGACATAGCAGATCTGTCTCGATGTACTTTGCATCATTTTGTTTCAATCAAGGGAGAGGAGACTGAGCGAGAAGAATATGATCATCAGACGATTAATAAAATATATCGATCCATGCATCTTTACAAACGAAACTTCTCAAGCGATATGTCCAGAATCCACTTAGCTAATTTGTTTGGCAACCTCTTGATAATCAGCATTTTGACGGAGGTTGTCTAGATCCGGTGTGCTGGTCGTCGTGACTGATTGCTAGACGTTGGAGCCGGTAGTCTGCTGCGGGTAGCCGTTTGTTGAATACAATACAAGCCTCATGCCGTGCGTACTCCCCACGCGGGGGTAGCAGAGGCGAAGCATGCAAACCCGGACGAAACTACAGGCCTGCAGTGGTTTGGCAAAGCCGTGGTACGAACATGGTACTCAGGGGCATTAGCCCACCACAGCGGTAACTACATCGCAGATTTTTGGAACATATTCATTTTACGAGCTATATGAGATAATGTCAGCCTCTGCCCTGTCTGATGGATGCTCACTAAGTGTTCGCTTTTCACTGTATATGACTTGCCTCCTATATAAACCCCAATAGAACAGCACCAGTAACAAAGTCCGAAAGTTCCACTTCTTTTTGGCGCAGTGGTACGGTGATTCCTCCCAGCTCGTCAGCATTTTCTACAAATTATGCAGGTATTTCACACACGGACTTTAGTAATAGAAAAGCATACTAAACATTGCTTACATATTTGGAGGTCAAGTAGGTATTATCCTGGTGATCTATTACGAGGTTTGTCTATCTAGCAAAAGAGAAAAGAAAGTCAAGCTCATTTTTCAGGCCACAAGATCACAGCCAATGATGTAAACAAAAACATCAAAGCAGCCATCTAATGCATGATTTTGCCATGATCACGTTCAATCTGTGTGAACATCTCGCCTCTAAACTACAGGCGGTATTTTATTGATCGCGACTCCTACTGGCCTCCATCGGTAGTCACTTAACACCAAACAATTGGTGGGCTAAAAGACATGCCAAAGTCAATTCACCTAGCTTAAGAACTGCGATTCCCGCAAGGCTCAAACGGTAGCAGACAAGACAAGACAACAAGCCCACCAAACAGACTAGCGCAGACATAAAGTGGGGCCGACAGACTACCAATACCAGCGGCGGCAATCAAACTGGACACAACACCCATGATGCGGTTCAGCCCAACGACGATACCGTTACCAGTAGCCCGGTGAGCGGAGGGAAGAACCTCGGGCGTGTAAGCGAACAACACGGCGTAGTACATGTTGATCGCAAATCCAGTGAGACGGCGACAGTTCTTGCTCGGCGCCACGAAGCTTCAAGTATTCCGGGAGGAATACATAAAAGAGACGGTAAGCCAGAGCGATGCTACCCCACTTGAAGACGAGCAGTGTGGTGCTCCATGCCATGTTCCGGGTGCCAAAGATACCCTTGATATGGCGGGTGACATCGGACAGACGGAACCCGGGCTTTTTGGTGCCGTTTGTGGCGCTTGCCGCAACCTTCCCACACGACTCCAGCGGCTCGAGAGTCAAATCACACTCCCGGTTGTACTTCTTGGCTATACTGGTCAACGTCTTGACGACCTTCTCGTCCCGACCTTGGGTGATCAGGAATTTCGGAGTCTCGTCAAGACGGAAGTCGAAGACACGGATTAACGACAACAGCAGGACGAGTCCACCGTTCACGATGAATACCATCCGGCAGCCGAGATCGTTCGTGCGGGTGCAGGTTGCGACGTCAGCACAGTTAAATCTTTCCAGCGCTAGAAAAGAAAGGTAGTGGTTAGCTATGGTCTTTCGATTGATTACAGCATTTGGTTAAATGAGCAGTATAGCTTGAACACGTGAGACACACCAAAGAAAGTCCACGAGATAAGACCAGTGATGGTCTGGCCGAGACCCCACCAGCAAGCCATGGAGGTCAGGACCCAAGCATCCTTGCTGGGTAGGTACTCCACGAAGACGGTCACATCAAGGACCAGGTTGCCGCGAATGGTGAACCCGATCAGGAACAACATTGCACCAAGGAGACCCTAGTTAGGCATGCCACCTACAGTGCAGGAGACAACGGCAGAGCCAAAAAGGGCCACGTTGAAAGCCAGCTTTCGACCGATGGCATCGGCCGAGAAGCCCCAGAAAAGAACGCCGACAAAAAGACCGGCGAAAAGGCAGCAGTTCAGCATATAGCGAAACCCTACCTGTCGGAACTCCAAGAATGCGGGAGCCGCAACGACAGATTGAATCAGAACAATCTGTGAGTCAACCGCATAGCCAAAGCCGTTAAGGCAAAACAGCTTAGCGTGATACGGGGTAAACCCGATCTGGTCAATGGCCTATCAAGAAACCAAAGGGTTAATTAATGGGTTACAAGGAATATATCTAAAACATGATCAAGAACCATCAAGTAATGTCGCAACAGGATACAATTGTAGCCGAGTCCTGTCTTGACAATTCAAATGTAAGGAAGATGGCGACAACAAAACTCGAGAATACTCACGTCATTGACCAGGGATTGATGTTAGCAAAGTCGGGCTCTTCCCGCCACTAAATACATCCGCCTTCTGGCAGATCGACTCCCAGTGACCACTGTCCTGAGAGAACACCGGCTCCAGGGAAGAGCCCGAATAATACCGCTGGTGAGAAGTCCTCACTAGAGCGAAGTTTGTCTCCCCCACGTTGCTGTGTTTCAATCAATCTCTTGAAAATAGCAAGGCAAATGGGGTTTGATGTTCCAAAAAACTAAGGCTGGTTGCATGGGTCGAACTGTGAAGTTCCGACATCGTGCTCGGAAGTAGGGATCAGCCAAGTGAGGGTAAAGAATAGTGTGTTGTTGAGCAGCATCAATGGCGGTTGAAACTAGCGGGACCTGAGCTACTTTAAATAGTTTTTGAAGGTGCTAGTCCAGATCAGAATGCCAACCTTAGGGCCACATGACTCTTTGGTTGAAACTTGAGGGACATTGTGACATTCTTCCCACAGTGGATTTGGTTTAACGGGATGATCGGATATGACAGACTCTATACACGGTAGACACCGCAACGGATAGATCTCACATGATCAATACGGCCGATATCACCGTGTCATCCGGTCAAACGGGACCAATGGAACGGGTGCTCAACCTACGACAACTGACATTGATTTCGCCCTGCCATTGCTACATATCGGAGCAGCGGTGTTAACTATAATCCAAAGGCGAGATCAGACACCGTAGCGGTCATCTGAGAGGCCTTGCAGCTTCGTCCTTTGAGTGAATGTATGACATGGACGATGTCGGCCGGTTCGTAGCTTCGGCTCACATTCCCTGACAGATTTGAACGGTATCTTTTGACGCAACTAATACGGCAAAGTTCCCGAGTCGGCTAGCACAACATGGATTTCTAGACGTGCTGCTTTTCTGCTGTGAACTTCCGAAACTGAAATCACTGTGATATTGTTAACCTGTCTATACAGAGACATAATTGCCGCGGCTGTCTCCCTTTCCGGCATCGCACTTTGGGAGCATGTCGCTTTGATGGGAAGAAAGAAGCTTTAACAAGACATCACGATTCACGGGGCCCTTGATAAGTCTAGACGTGAAAATAGACCACGGCAGTTTCTAGGATATGGACGAACATCTTGTCACAAGTGAATATAATACCCGGTGCATCAGACTGTTGCTGGGACTAAATTGAGCCAAGACTTTCTCGCCAATGGACAAGTATGTGAATGGCTGGGACAAAACCTACTTAAAAGACACGCCAGCGAGCTTGAGGCTCTCAGTGGGGCACCTTTACGAGTAGACTACCAGTTGGGAATGTCGTTTACAGCACCTCAAGCTAGAGTGCATCTTCGTGGCGGACATGTGGTGTAACTCCCGGTGTCGTGGTATACCCTAACCCTACAGTTATCACTGATGTCACCAGTGTGACTTTAGTTTCGGGCGGGCCGTGGCATTTCATCATGAGCATCCAGATCCTGTGCTAATGGGACCTATCACAGTAATTTGGTCTTGTGTGGAATTATTGTCTGACGACGATATCACGGCTAGTGAGTAAAATGTAGGTGGCAAGCGACTTGCTTAAGTGTGATTATTGTCATGAATATCAGATTATTGGGAGGAGGTCAAGATAATTGCATTGGTTCTGGTTCAGTTACTGTTGTATCAGTTATCTAGCTAGAAGAGACAGAGAAGAAGAGAGAAAGAGGGAGAGGGAGAGACTATATCCCCAAGATATTAAGCGCCCGTCTATCACAATAGCCGCGCAACAGGTTGAAACGTAATCTCCCACAACTGAACCAAGGACGATGTGCAGGTGTTACCACTGTGACGTCATCATGCTAACGCATCTCCATACCCAATTGAGACGACTTTGTATGCACTTTGTTGAACAATAGAGGAGAAGAGCGACGGTTATAGCGGTATAGTTTATCACTTGTGATATCGGACACACACAGAAAGTAGTGTCTGGGCTACTTCACGCTGGCGCAGCTACAGATCTAGTGGCATAAAGCTTTCCCATGATCGGGCTCATATCATCGCCGAACCACCAATATGTCCCCTTTCTCGAGGCAACTTTACCGTCCAACAAGACGGTAAGTATGAAACTCTGGACACAGTTTGTTTCCACACACAACACTGGGAAGCTCGAGACCGGCTACCCTTGGATGCTAGAAGCGGGATACATTTCACCCCTGTCGGCGTCGATATAGTGCGTGAAAGGTTGGAATCACTGTTTAGGTAATGATATTTCCAATACATCATGCAGGTATTTCACATGCGGCCTACAGTGAGACAAAAATCTACTCAACATTGCTTTCATATTTAGAGATCAAGTAGGTATTACCCTGTTAGTATCTCATGAGACTTGTCTATCTAGTAAAACAAAAAACAAAAACAAAGGTTGAACCTCATCTTTCATGGCAAAAAATCACAACCAATGATGTAAACAAAAACATCAAAGCAGCCATCTAATCCACTATTTTGCCATGAGCACGTTCAATCATTTTGAACATCTCGCCTCGAAACTACAGGCGGTATTGTATCGATGAAGACTCCTACTGGTCTCCATCGGTAATCACTTTACACAAAAACAAGCAGTCGGCGAAAGGACATGCTGGAGTCATTTGACCGAGCTTAAGAACTGCGATTACCGCAAGGCTCAAACGGCAGCAGACAAGACAAGACAACCAGCCCACCAAACAGACTCGCGCAGACATAAAGAGGGGCTGACAGACTACCAACACCAGCGGCAGCAATCAAGCTCGAGACCACTCCCATGATGCGGTTTAACCCAACGACGATACCGTTGCCGGTAGCGCGGTGGGCAGACGGAAGCACTTCGGGTGTATACGCAAACAACACGGCGTAATACATGTTGATCGCGAACCCTGTCAGACACGCGAACACAGTCTCGGTCGTGCTGTTGTGCACCAGGAAGAGGTATCCCAAGAGGAACAGGCACGAGAAAGCCGCCGACAGCGCCATGGTGTAACGGCGGCCGAGGAAGCGGAGGTTACAAAGGTAACCGGCCAGAAGAGGACCTGGGAACGCCGCCGAGTTGGTGATGGCGTAGTTGGTCCACACCTGCGACGGCGACAGTTCCTGCTCGGCGCCACGAAGCTTCAAGTATTCCGGGAGGAATACGTAAAAGAGGGGGTATGCGAGACCGATGCTCCCCCACTTTAAGATGAGAAGCGTGGAGCTCCACGCCATTTTACGGGTACCAAAGATCCCCTGAATATGGCGGGTCACATCGGACAGACGGAACCCGGACTTCTTGGTGCCGTCCGTGGCGGTTCCCGCAACCTTCCCACAAGACTCAAGCTGATCCAAGGTAAGATCGCATTCCCGATTGTACTTGGTTGCGATGCCGGTCAAGGTCTTGACGACCTCTTCTTCCCTGCCCTGAGTAATCAGGAATTTGGGAGTCTCGTCTAACCGGAAAGCAAAGACACGGATCAAAGACAACAGGAGGACGAGTCCCCCATTGACAATGAACACCATGCGCCAGCCGAGGTTGTTGGCGCGGGTGCACGTTTCGACATCAACACAGTTGAATTTTTCAGGGGCTAGAACAGAGAGATAGAGGTTAGCTATGATCTTTCGATGGATTTCCGTATTTGGTTTAATTAGCGGTGTAACTTTAACATGTGAGACATACCGAGAAAGATCCAGGAGACAAGACCGGTGACGGCCTGGCCGAGACCCCACCAGCAAGCCATGGAAGTTAACACCCAGGCATATTTGCTGGGCAGGTACTCGAGAAACACAGTTACATCGAGTACCAGGTTTCCACCAATGGTGAACCCGATCAGGGACACCATTGCGCCGAGTAGACCCCAGTTGGGCATGCCACCTGCAATGCAGCAGGCGACGGCACATCCAATAAGGGTGACATTGAAAGCAAGCTTCCGACCGATGGCATCGGCCGAGAAGCCCCAGAAAAGAGCGCCGAGGAACAGACCGGCGAAAAGGCAGCAGTTAAGCATATAGCGAAACCCTACCTGCCCGAACTCCAAGAATGCGGGCGCCGCAACAACAGATTGGATAAGAACAATCTGCGAGTCGACCGCATAGCCAAAGCCATTCAAACAAAACAGCTTGGCATGGTACGGGGTAAACCCGATCTGGTCAATGGCCTGTGAAAAAAAAACAGTTAGCAACCTCGGTCGCAAAGGATTTATCTATGAAATTCCGATAAGATATGACGTCATTTCGCGACAAAATAAATTGTGACGAATTGCGAAAAATAGTGCGCCCGTAAAAATTCAATTGAGAGAGTTTGGGAAAAAAAGGATTCGAGAACACTTACATCGTTAACCATTGACATCTTCTTGGCCAAAACCGGATCTTCCCCGGTGCCAAGTAGGTCCGCCTTTTGGCAGATCGATTTCTGGTCACCAGTATCCTGAGGGGACACCGGCTCCAGCGAAGAGGTCGCATCGTCGCGACATTCGGAGACCCGGACTTCAACCGAGTCTTTCTTGTTCAAGGTCGCCATGGCGAATGAAGTTTATAAACAAGAAACGAGAGAAAAGAATATATTGTACAGAACAACGAAGAGCAAAACGAAAAATCAAGGAATCTTGTAGTGTAATATCATCGATAGCTTGTTAGAACAAGATAATGAAAAGAAATGAATTTTGCGTTGGAGTGAAAGAGGAACAAGATTGGAACCAAATCATAAAGGAAACTAGAGCCCTCTAAATACCTTTCTAGCCATCAAAAAATGTCCAAATTGGACTTTTATGAAAGCGGAATACCTCGTTGGAGATTGGAGAAGCTGTACGCACTTGTACGCGGCGTGGAGTAGTAATTCTGAGCTATATGGATATCGTCCATAAGTAGATTGGAGCGTGTCTTAGAGGCATTGGCCGCAATAGGTATCCAGTGGAAGCTAAAGTGATACATCTAGCCCGAGTAGTCTTAGCCCAGTGAACAATTCGCCGTGTGGCCACAGGAAGTGGTTTATCGGTATATACATACATAACGTCATGCCACGGAATCTAAGCCTTCGAGGTACATTCAACAAAGCTTGACTATTAGGGAAGATCTCAATCGCTCGATTGGGACATCAGAAGGCAGAGCTCTTTACTAATGACATCTGCAACCAACATAGACTAACAAATCCCCTACACGAGCTAACCTTGGTAGAATATGGCACCTCCAACCAAACACACAAAACACTGTTGAAAATCCAAAATTCAAGACACAAGTAATCAATTGAATGCCCTGTCGCTCGTCCTGTCAGCACCAGCAAGGCAAATATCCTAACTAAACTTTTCCACTCTAACCCGCTTCGTCAAGCTTCGTCGGTGCGTCCCCTCTCGGTGCCCCGGAGCTCGACGGCCCTGGGTCCGTCAAAGGCAACTCTAAACTCATGGCCGACATCCTTTCAGTGACCAACGGAAACTCCCGTGGCTTTGGTTGTGCTGGCTCTGCGGCGATCGTTCGGGGAGGCGCTAATTGCGGGGCAAGCTGTTGTGGGGAACTTGTAGGATTCTGTGGCGTAAAGTGTGGCGCTGGCTGTGGCTGCGGTGAGCGAACTCCATCCATACTTTGCCACCCAGCGATAAAATGTGCGGGGTAACTGGGACTAGCAGCGCCGGACATTGCTAGTGGCGAGCGCAAACCCATTGCGAGTGCGCTTCCGGAGGTGCCCAGTCCATTCAGCCCATCTCCGTCACTGAGCCAACTGCCCCTCGGACTCGCTTCCTCTCGCGGACTGCCGTGAAGACTACTAGTAGCAGAGCCGTTCCATTTGCGACCGCGTAAGCGTAGAAGAGCAGAGAGGGACATGTTATCGTCGGTATCAGACATCATCGCAAGCTGGGCGAGACCTGGCGATGTGAACCCATGTAACGACATCAAAGAATTGCGATTAGAATACTCTGACCGTTCCGTGATGGGCGTTAGATTGGGCTCACGTACAACACGACCCGAGACCGACCGATTGACGTTTGACCCGCCTGAAGGCCCAAAGTAACCTCCATGACCATACTGGTACTTCGATCCACCGGGCAACTGGTTTCCGAACTCTTGTCTGTACCATCCATCATCGTCGTTGGCCAACGCCATATCATTGGCCTCTTCGATCCAGTTGTCGTCGTCCATACCGTAGTCGTCAAGGTCGTCGTTTTCGTAGTCAGCCATGTTAAATCCCCCACCCTGTTCATCTTCATATCCACCAACTTCATCATCCTCATAACCCGCAAGACCATTGTCATTGACGTCATCTTCATAAGTCGGGTCAACATCCCACGATTCTCGCTTGAACTTGCCATCATCAGCTGCCTGTTGGGTGGCTGCAGCCAGCGCCGCCTGGTAAGCGATAACATCCTGTGGATCAGTTTCTGGTCCGATACCTCGGACATTCGAAATTGGAGCGTCCGTCATGTCGGCCACGGGACCCTGGGCTTGCTTAATTGGCAAAAAAGTCGGGATCATAATTGGTGGCAAAGATGGCCCGGGAGACGTCTCCGGTGTGTGCGGCGAAGTACTAAGAGCAGCACCTGTGGTAGCTTGATCGGCATCTGACCGTGGTGAAACTTCTCCGGCAGTATCTTTCTGGTCAACATCGGGCGCCGCCTCCGTCGAAGGTCCACCTTCTCTTCCCTTCGCTTTCATAATCATGCGCTGTGCTTCAGCAAAGGCGCCAGGAATTGGCCGCCCGTACTCGTCCGTATCGTCCAAATCAAACAACGACTCGTCAAATCCCTTGTCGTCGCCAACCGCAAATTCGTCAGTGATAAACTCTCCAGCAAACTCATTCTCCTGTACCTGATCAAAAGCCTTCTCTTCGTCAGCCAATGCGCCCAGGCGTTCGACGGCTGGCGCATGCAACTTGAACATCTCTTGTTGCTCCAAGGGTACAGCATCGGGCTCTACAGAGCCACAAGATGATAGCGGGCTGTTTACTCGGACGTATGGCTCGGTAGTCTCTTGGGTAGGGGGCTGGAAAGTTGGCGATGGTCCCTGGGGAGTGTCTTTTGTGTAGGCGAAGCCAATGACATTACCATCGGCATCGCGGGGTGTCACGGACAGACCCGCAGAGCCGGGGCCAAGAGAACCAGATACCGGTGGAGAACGCATGAAGTCAAAAGCGGAGTAGTCTTCGATATTTGGCGGTACGCGTGTTTCGATAACCTGCTCGATAATAGGAGATCCGGAGGTGGTGACTTCGGGCACAGGTTGTGATACAATTGGTGCTGTTGAAGAATGCTGCGATACAGCATACTGTTCCTTGACTTCCTTTTCTCTCGCCTCCGCTTCCTTCGCTTCCTTCTCCTTCTGTTCGGCCGCTTTCATATCCTCTAAGGTCAAATGGCCCAATCCGCCCCCGCCCTTGCCATATGTACCCTCATACTCCCACAAGTCTTCATCCTCCTCCTCAATGACGTCCTCCTCATAACCGCCTGGAATATCCTCCTCGTAGTCGTCATCCATCATGGCGTCATAGTCAAAGTCGGGATCAAAGTCTTCGAACCGATCATCACCTTCCATAAAAGCATTTGGTGGTTCAGGCTCTTCAATTTCGCCGTGTCTTTGTCGATGTTTTTCTTCGAGCAGCTTCTCCTGCTTAGCTGCACCAATCATGTCGAAACTAAATCGTGACGAGGTACTCTTCATGCGTCGCGATATTGAAGACTTGAGAGATACTTCTGAAATTGAAATATTCCGGGACCGACCAGTCTTACCCTGAGAGTGCATGGAGGAAGATGGTTCGACAGAGGCCTGCTCCAGTACTCCATCTTCCTCAGGAATATCCGCATGCATAGTTTGCCCAGCCGAGAAATCATCGTCTGTCCCACTACTAGTCATGGTTCCGCTTGAAGTCATAATTGTCGCGGCGCCTGTTGACACTCGGCTCTTCTGGCTGCCCGTGGCCATGGCCATGTGTACTGGACCAACCCCGCGCAAGTTTGACGTCGATGCTGATCCCGAGAGACCCCTAACCATTAATCCCGACAGGTTCTCTCCCTGGGCCGTGGCCGTAGTGGGCCGTGGAGGGAGAGGAGAGACAGCAGGAGCTGTCAGAACTGGCGGTGCGATTGCTGAGTGTGGGGTAGGACGTGGACGAGGAGCGCTAAAATCATGGACTTTAGTTCCACGAATTCGCGGGTCGGAAAATTGGGCTTCCTCTTTACCCAGAGGTCTCAGATCAGGAACGCTGTTGTTTGCTTTTCGGCGCAACAAGAGCGTAGAAACAGGTCGCAGAAAGGTTATTCCCTTTGTCTTTTTAGGGGGTGGTGTAGGCTTAGACTCCATACCTGAGGGTAAGGGAGATATCGCAGAAGCATCGGCCAATGTTAGTTGTTGCATCATCTCCTGGTTGGTCTTGCGATCGGTTGGTGTGACAAAACTCGGACTCTTGGCACCAGGGTTATTACTAGTATATGGTGACAAACCAGAGCTGGATTGGCCAAAGTTGGACGGAGATTGTGGAGGCATTGAGTTTCTATGAGGAAGTGAATCAAGATCTGGCCTAGTGTCTATGGGGGGAAGAGGGTTTCTAGAGAGCGTGTTGAGAGTTACTGCGGGAGGTGACATGGCTGACGAATGATCAAGCTTTGTGGCGACTGGGGCGGTGTTGGTACGACGGCTCTGGAAATTGAGTAGTTGAACGCCACCCATAAAACTTGAGGTAGACTCTTTTTCTACAGGTGGTTTTTGTCCGGTGACGGAAGCTGAAGCCGAATGTTTGCGGCCGCCCGAAGTCTCTGCGGTGACATCTTGTGCAAACATAGGCGCTTCAGGTCGAGACGACTTGGACGAGGGTAACAATAGCGACTTTGTCTTGGAACGGTACGGTGATGACGCACGATTACTGGTAGAAACAGCAGGCTGAGAAGTACCGAGAT
This sequence comes from Huntiella decipiens, assembly GCA_003032515.1. NCBI lineage: Eukaryota > Fungi > Ascomycota > Sordariomycetes > Microascales > Ceratocystidaceae > Huntiella > Huntiella decipiens. Next base: position 31,621 of record NETU01000393.1, on the reverse strand, counting down.
ACGAGACGGTACCTTGCTGTGTCTGGGATGTGGGTATTGGCGGGGCGGACGGCAGCAGGGAGCCATGGTCAGGTTGTGGCGGAGCAGGCGGAGTGGGATTTGAGGCGCCACGGCGGTGAAAGCGGAGATGCGATAACATAGACATGGCGGATGTGGCTCGGGAAGGTTCCTTGCTCGTGCGTGTGTCGAGTGTTATGGTAGTGGATCAAAGGATTGGAGCAAGCAATTGGAGCAAGCAATTGGAACGCGCCGACGCAGGTCCCGTGTTGTGTTGCACAAATGATGGGCGTATGTGAGGATTGCGGACTAGGGATATAATGGAATGAAAGTAATGAGTGCAGCCATTTATGAGGTCGTTTCAAGTAACATTAGACTGGTGAACGAGCAAAATAGTGGTGATACAGCAAGAAACTGGCGGTGCTAGGGATGTGTGCAAGGAGCGTATAGGCGAGCTGTCGGCGTAAAATGCTGGAATTCTGGAATGCGGCGAGTATATTGATATTAAAAGAGGGGTATGAATGTAACGATAGCGGCTAAGGATGGCGGCTGTGGCAACTGTCTCCATAGGAAGCAGACCAAAAATGAAGGCTGAGCTTGATTGAATTCTGAGGATCTGAAGAAGAGAGGTTTTTAGGATCCCGTAGGTTGACAAAATAAACAGAGAAAATAAAATGGTCTGTGGGGCACAGACGGACATAAATGACAAGCTTCAAAGGGCTAAAAGCACATGCATTCGAAACGGCAAGAAAAGACGGGCGGACGGACAGCACTGGTGATGGTCACAATGAATGGGAATGAAACAGTGAAACATAGCTGACGTACGTGAAGGGTTATAAAATGAAGATCTAGGGTCAAACGAGTCGTGAGCCAATCAATTGAGCAGAAGAAGTAGCTAGGCCAAAATGACTACACCAGAGAAGAAGAACATGATCAAAGAAGAGCGACAACAAAGGAATGTAATATACAAGGCTCCATATTTGAAGAGGGGGCCAAAACTAAGTTTTTCTTTCTTACGAGCTGACGATAGTAAGGGTCGGTCAGCCGGTCGGTCGGTCGGTCATAGCTTATGTTGTACACATGGCAGAAATTAGGTGCATCAGATTTTCCGGTTTTTGATGATTTGTGGATGGCGGCATCAACTAGAGTTATACAGGATACAAGAGAACAATAAGCAACGCCATTGATGACCCGGTAGACGCCAGACAAACATTTGTTTTGCCAATAAATCAAAACACGGACCCCAGTTCGTTATCAAAGGCTTGGAACGTCCGACCGTCGTTTACACCCACAGGGTTATATTAACCCTACCATTGGACGAAGTATCACGAACCATGTGTATGAAAGGCTACCACGGACTTGAATAAACAAACATCATTCAATCAATCAATCAATCGATGTGTATGAAAAGTACCAACTTATTGCCCAACACCGTCTCTTTGTATGTACATACCACGGAAGCCGCACCATCTCATTGATTCTCCCTAGATATGGCCACAATTAGCAGTAAACCAGCCATGAGGCGGCACATGTGGAATGCTCGAGTTTGCGGGATAGGGATAGAGATTCCTGAGGTCGTCTAGAAGAGACTTGTTTGTTGTTTTGTTGATATTGGGTCTTGATGATGACCGATGTTGTATAAAATGGCGAGTCTTCCGATGAGAGGAAGGGGAGATTGAGAGAACAGATCCACATCACAACAGCTTCTTTTACATTTGAACCATTCTACCTACTCTACAGTACAGATTTACACTCATCTTCAGTTTACACCTACACCAAAATGAGATTCTCAACTGCTTTCGTCGCTGCAGCCACGGTTAGCCAAGCTGCAGCTGCTACTTGTGACACCTGTAAGTAGTCTTACATCCATCCAAACTACAAAGACTAACATGTATAGGCACCTCTTGGTACCTCATCAACTCTGGCGATACTTGCAACTCTATCGTTGCTGCTCACTCTTCTACTGACTTGGACACCCTCTACTCCCTTAACCCCTACATCAACTCGGGATGCACCAACCTGCCTTCTGGCTTTGCCCTTTGCTTGTCAAAGAAGCTTGAGGATGCTCCCGTTCTGGGATCTTGTGGATCTGACGAGAGTACCACTTCGATGGTTGGAACTACCAGTGCTTCTTCCAGCGTTGTTACATCCATTGCTACCACCTCTGTCGTCAGATCTTCTTCCGTAGTTCCGACTGTTGTCGGCTCTACTTCCTCAATTGTGCCTACGGTCGTCAACTCTACCTCATCCATTATCGACACCACTGCTGTTCCCGCAACTACAGGCGGTAGCTCCTTGAAGTTCATTACCCTCTCTGACTGTGACTCTTCAACTGCGACTGTCTCAGTCTCTTCTACCCCTTCATCTACCCCGTCTACCAGCATTGCGACCTCTTCGGTGCCCTACACTAACGCCACTACTTCCCTCATTCCTGTCACTGTTACCCCTGGCCCATCTACTGTTTTGACTACTGTCACCGTTTACCCCTCGGGCGGTATTGTTGGATCTGAGGTTGTTCTGACTAGCACTGTCACCCCTGGACCCTCGGTTTACTACTCTACCGTGACCGTCTACGCCAACTCGAGCTCTACGGCCGAGAGCACTTCCGCCGAGAGCACTTCCGCCGTCCCCACCCCTACTGTGACTCCTGTTGTCTCCGAAAATAGTACTACCGTCACCACTAACAGCACTTCCGCTGTCACCACTGCTGCTGTCACTCCCAACCCCCGTCTACGTATCATCTACTACACCATCACCCGCGGTAACAGCCAGACTATCACCTCGACTGTTGTTCCCGCTACTGCTGTTGTCTCCACCGGGACTGGCGAGGTCTCCAGCACCAGCACCTCGGTTGCTGCCGTCTCGTCTACCTCCCTGGCGGCTTCTTCCTCTTCAACTGCCATTGTTGCCCAGCCTAGCGTCGCCACCTTGACCTTCTCCACCGCTGTCCCTGCTGTCCAGACTGTCGTCTCGTCTAGCGCCAACTCTACTGCTTCCGCCCTGACCCTTACTTCATCGGCCCAGGCTTCTCCTACTCCTGAGATCTACGAGTCTGTTGTTGTCAGTGTCTGGACTGTTTCCGGTACTCCCCGCTACTCCACCATTACCTACACCCTGACTCCTACCGCTGCTGTCACTGGTGTTGCCTCTTCCGTTGCCACTGGTACAGTTCAGTATGCCACTATGACCTACTCTTCAGCCGTCTCTGCCCCCACTGCTGTCGTCTCCGGTGTCGCTTCTTCCAGTTCTAGCTCCACCGGTCTCGGCTACAGCCTTGGTTACTCCACCATTACCATCTCTGACGGTGCTGCCGCCACCTCTACCTCTTCTGCTGCGGGTGGTGCCGGTTCTGTCTGGTACTCTACCATCACCATCTACCCTTCTGCTACTGCTACCGCTGCTGCTAGCGCTGACTCCTCGGCTGCTGCACTCACTGCCTCTGCTTCTTCCGTTGACCCTTCCCTGATCTACTCCACCATCACTGTCTACGACGCCACCCCTACCGCCGTTGCCACCAACGCTGTCTCGTACAGCACTGAGACTATCACCATCCCCGGTGTTGCTACTCCTGTCACCTCTACTCGTACCATCACCCTCTCCGGTGCTGCTACTAGCCAGGCCGAATCTACCGTGACTAGCAAGAGCTCTGACTACTACGTTACTGTGTTGACTATCACTCCTACTGCCACTGAGCCTGCTGCTACCGTGACCCAGGTCACCTCGGCGTCTGGTGGTGTGAGATACTCCACTGTTGTATACACCATCTACCCCTCGGGCTTTGTTACCCAGACCCGCGCTTCAGGCACTGCCTCGGCTTAAATACCAGGGGATAGATATAGTCTCCATTGGTAGACAAAGTTTTGTTGGTAGTCTTAGACACGTATATGATAGTCTAGTTAGTAGGTAGGTCGGTGACGGCGAGATAGAGATAGAAGCGGCTGTTATGACATGCAATTATGAATCCATCCCTCTACGTTATCACGTAGATAATACATTTTAGAATCAATACACGAGAATTCTGAGTTAAGAAATCCACTATTTTATTGTAGCATAAAGTACTTTTCTTTGGTGACAAATGACCCAGACTAACTGCAAGAATGACAACGCCGCGCTACGTTATAAAAAGAAACAAAAAACCCCAAGCAAACAAAAAACGGTTAAAAAGGACAAACCCGGCTTCCATTTCCCCATTTCATACCCCAATTCCATGGTCTGATCAGCTATGTGCAGAGCCTTCCTCCACCACGCGATAACCATGCCTATTTTCGGTTGTAACTCCCGAACACGCCATTCTGACGTCGTCCGACAATCAAATACCCTCTATGGCCTACTAGCTCTTGTACGGCTGGCCAGGATTGTTGCGTTACATTGCAGAAGCCTGTGCTACAGTGAATTGCGCTGCGAACATGCGGTGCATGCAGGAAATGGCCTGGACCAGGTTGCGGTGGAACGGAGACGGCCATGTTAATTAGGGTGGAGGTCGGTAGATAGGCGGCGGCACCATCACGGGCATCTTGCATGCTTCTTGTGAGATACAGTGTCCGCCAGCCAATAGCTTCACGGAGCCAGCCTAGCCCCTTACGCACTAATCGCGCTCTAAGCGAAAAGCGACGCACCACCAGACTCGATGGCGTCAATCTCCGCAGGGTCAATCCGGGCGTATCTGTACTGAGCGGGGAGCTCCGACCGGTCAAAGTAGACGCCCTGAGGAGCCGCTACTGGACCAAGAGCGGAACCGGGAGTAGAGTTGCCAATTGGCTGAATCGTCTTGCGCAGAGGACCGTGCTGCTGGGCGTGGTCGCGGTAGCTAGAGAAGTTGGCGTGACGGGCGGGAACTGGAAGGGCGCCGGTCGGGGACATTGGGTGGGCGGTAGGGGCGTGAGGGGCAGCGTTGGAGGCTATTGAGAGCGACCGTTAGTAAGCGGTTGTAGACAAAAAAAAAATGCATTTATGGACTTACGGTAAACGCGCTTGCCGATGAACTTGATGAGAGGAGTACGCTCGTGTGAAGCGGCGGTGGCAAGACCGGAGGCAGCGCGGCGAATAGCGGTGGCGTTCATTTTGTGTGATGTGTGATTTTTGGGTGTGTAGGCGTTTACCGAGGTTAAAAAAATTGCGATTGAAGGCGTGTCGTTTGTCCCTTTTTTTCAAAATATAGAGGGTATCGAAAGTTCAAAATCCAACAATAACAGGAAGCAAAAAAATCAGGTCCAGAATTTGGCAATTGCTTAAATAACGACAGAATTCGTCTTCTAATGGATGTTGTCGTGAGTGTGGGTTATTGTGTGGATTGGGAAGGTGCGGGTTGAATCGGGTGGCGGGGATCTTGCGGTTGTCGGGTTGTCGGGCAAGTTCCAAGTTGGGAAATGCCTGCTGAGTTTTTCAATTGTGTGGTAAGGGAAAATAGTGTTTTTGGAGTAGTGGATGCTTAGTAAGGCGGCGGCAGTTGTAAGAATGGATTTAGCTTGGGAGAGAAACAAAAGAAGAAGGTAGAACGAAGTGGTGATAAGTGAGCAGACAAGAGGCTACTATAAGCTTTTCATTGAAACTCATCGGTAGACGCACACGCCCTTTTGATGAGTTGCACGCCCTTACCCCCTCCCCCGCACCCCGGCCCGTTTCAAATCGACATCCATCATCACGACAATGGTGCTGTCTTTCGCACGAAATGTCGTCTTCTAGACTGCATCCTGTGGCCAAGGGCCAAGTACGGATCTCTTCCGGCCCTCGCTGACAGGCCACGCCCGCGTCCTTCGCGATAAGACATTAAGCCGGACC
>NETU01000393.1:15324-25801 GCA_003032515.1 Huntiella decipiens | reverse complement strand
TAAGCCGGACCTGTCGTCCGAGCCAACTCGTTGGATCTTGTCAGACAAGCCGGCGGGTTTGCGACGTCACATGTGAATTGGTTGATGGGACGGTTCTATCAAGAGCTTTATGGTATGATAATGCTTTGCATGTGCGCTGTGTCGTAGGCTTCCTTAACCGGACCTTGTATTGTGTTGAGTCGTCGGCCTTCCACGGCTTTTATTAGAGCAGTCCAGTTCACCCTACTCACCGGGAAGCCCCGTTGATTCGGAAGCTAGAGGGGTGTGTTTAACCGCTATGCATCGCTAACTCTGCACATATGTCTACAGAGCCGCAAACACCACCGCAGAAACACAAGAAACCCCACCTTATTCCGCCGGTCTTCAATCTTATCCGGTTTTTCCCTAAACGTCTCTGCAACGTCCTAAGAGATGCAAGACTTGGCAACAATCGCCGACGGCCCGGGAACCCCTTCCCAATGCGGCACACAGATAAACGTACCGATCTCGCTCTTTTCAAGTCGAAGCTCTAGGGTTATCGGAGGGTTACTGGATCATTTCGGAACACCACGGTGCGATGTCGGACATCGTAGGGTTCAGGGTCTTTCGCTACTGAGTATCCCCGGTCCGGCCCGTAGGCGTGTGCAGTCAGTTGAAGGCCTCGAATGCAGAACCGACTTTGGTGAGCCGGCAAAGGACCGATTACGAGGTTTATTGCTGTTTTCGGGATGTCCAAAGCGATCTCTTTTTAGTGCTTGACGGAGCCAGGTTGGAAATGCCAAGTAGCATTGCTGGGTTGTCTTTTAACAACCACGTAGTGCTAACTAACTGGTAACCGACAATGCTGCATAACCAGCCATTCGTTACTGCCCAATTTGTACACGGCCCATAATGCCACGATGTTGTCTCCTCCAACTTTACAAGCGCTTTCCCCGCCTTCCCCATGCCTCCTTATCGATCAAAATCCGGGGTCATGACTGATACATCACCGTAACACGTCCCCGCATGATTGGTTCCCACCAGTTCAGTCATAACCCTATAAATACCCTGTCAACGGAGTATCCTTGGCTTTGACTCGGTACTACGGAATGGAGGCAGAAAACATGGTGTTTTGGGTAGAATATCCGGATTTGTAAACCCGCCGAAAGTCCGGCATTCCAACGCATTTCAATCGAACAAAGCCGGACTGCGCTGGAATGACATCACCATTTCCAGGGATGGCGCCAAGCCGCAATTGTATTTCCGCTGAGCTTTCTTCACAGCCATGATCGGTCATTCCCCTATTGACCACATTACCTGGTTCCTGTTTCCCCGAATGGTGATCTGAACGGGGAATTGCTTGCGACTGCGCGTAACCGTTGGTGGTGAGTGCGTTTGAGGGATTGCACGGGCGGGTGCTGAACGGCGATAGAGAGGTGATTACGATTTAGGTGGGGGAGGGACTTTCCCAATTGGGAAAAGAGAGATGACACAGATGAGGCTAAGGTGTGGCGAGGATAAGAGGGATATAAAAAGATGTGATGAGCCATTGCAGTCAACAGAACTGTCTTCTTTTCTTGAACTCCTCGATTTTAAAGATCATTTACTCTTTGTTACATATACAACCACATTCACAATGGCCCCCATTCTCAACCGTACCCCAATTGCTGCTATCTCCTTCCAGGATGATGACGGTGACCATGTCCGTGTCTACTACCAAGATATGGATGGCTACATTCGCCAAACTTTCTACGACACCGGCAAGGGCTGGAAGGAGAGAAAAGATGATGTAGTCGGCAAGGCCAAGCTCAACACATCCATCGCTGCCATCACTTGGAACAACGGAAAGGAGGTAAGATCAATCGCTGCGCAAAACAGAATAACAAACCCCGCTAACAACCCCACTACTTCTAGATCCGCGTTTACTTCATCGGCCCCGACAACACCGTCGTTGAGCGCGGTACCTCCGGAAACAACACCTGGTACACCGGCCCCCTCACCAAGGCCCAGCACTCAGCCGCTCCATACTCCAAGATTGCCGCCGTCGGCTACCACGCTACCGACCCCGCTATTGTTCGTCTCTACTACCAGGACCGCTCCAACAAGGTCATTGAGCTTGTGCAGCGCGGCAACGATTTCGCCCCATGGGTCAAGCACGACAAGTTCCCCGCTGCTTCTCCTGGCTCGGGTCTTGCTGTTACCCCGGTTGAGGGCCTTGATGCGTCAAACGTCTACGTTTACTACCAACATGCGGACCTTGCGCCCGCGCAGTTCAAGCTGGATGCGGAGTCTAACGTCAGCGAGGGTAAGTCGCTCAAAATGACGTCATATTCTAGGGTTACTAACATGGGTCATAGGTCAACTTAACATCAAGGGGTCCTACTCTTTGATTTCTAACGTGGCCGCTGTAGCTTGGAACACCAAGGAGATTCGTGTAGTAGCCGTCAGTGACGAGAACAAGCTGACTCTTTCGGGTGTCTTGGACGGCGATGTCCACGCGACAGAGGCGCTGTACCCAGTGGTTATCCCGGGTTCTGACGTTGCGGTTGTGAGATTGCGGAGGAACCCCAAGAAGCAGCGCATTTACTTCCAGAGATACGGGAGTATCATTACTGAGTTGGGTTCGGATGATAACGGTGAGACGTGGAAGATTATTGAGGCGGCTATCCCCGTGGATGCGTCGAGTACGTTTGCGCTGCACAGCGAACAGATGAGTGAGTGGTAAATAGGAAGCAAGAGCTCTGGGTAACAGGACGGACGGATAATATGATAAATAATAATGTAATCATGAAGTTAAAGATTAGCCATTAAAGTATTGTATTTACTTGTTGAAACACTCGCCTCTGCGATTCCTTGGAATCTCGGCGTACGTGGAACACATTTCTGCTAGTCTCCAACATCGCGATCGAGTTACGATGACGTCATTTTAAGCTGCTGTGCCTAGCCGTTGGCGTAGTCACCTGCGTATAGACCTCTCTCTGGCTTGAAATTGGCGTAATTTGTCCGAGACAAGCCCTACCAGCATTGTCATCGATAAGACATACTCACAGTGACCGCTCACATCCTACACTATTGACCCCCAAAATAAAGACTACAGCCTTGAGGATGGGTGACACTAAGAACGGGCCGTCTTGGCAGGAACCAACCAAGCTTTTGTCTGGCATTAGAAGTGCAAATGGCTATTTCGGGAACTAAAGGGTTTGTGGAAAGATGACGTTCCGATAGGTCAAATTTCCGCTGCTACTGTTGTATATCACGTTTCAAGTTGAATTTCGAGAGCTGGAGTTCTCTGTGTTTCTGGGTTTATCTGTGTTAGAAGATGCTTTATAAAGCTCTTGACTACTTGGCACAAGATGACCAACTTAGGTTCCAAATATTATGGCAGCGGACCGGCCCGTGTTAGGGTTAACCCGACGTGACAGTCAAGGGTTAACCGGGTAGTGGTGGCGGTTATGTGGTAGGAGGTAGAGAACAGGAATAGAAACTTGGACCATGAGATTATGGATTTATCGTTGATAGCCGGGTGGTATAATATATAGTAGATTGCCTTTTTATAGGCAACAGATAAACACCTACGGCCCGGGTGTTTGAGGGAGACCATTGCGGGGGGGTTGGATTTTTGTCGCGATGATATGTCTGATCGGCGTGTTGGTGACCAAGTCGGTACACCGGGGCCAGTGCCATCGTGGGTGGCGAACCTCTCAGAGCTGTGATTGAGGAAAAACATACCCGGCTTTCCAGCAAGGCAGGGGCAAGATGAAGACAAAGATGGTTACACGGACCATACCCAAAGAGGAAAGCCGATGGACTACTCTGTATGGTACATGGGACTGGATGGGTACCATGGCCTACTTTGATATAACGCTCCAACCTGCAGTCCAGCCCACCTAGCAAAGTGACCAGCGGTACCACCTGCATTAAGCCATTGATATCATATCCACGTAAAACAGCTAGCCCATTTGGGAGTATAAGAGAATAGCGATTGCCGCTCTCGCTACTGTCGTAGAGCTTCGTTGATTGTGGTCTCATGGTCATGACTAGTGTCTGTTATGAAAGGCGACATAAGCACAGGGTACGGGAAAATCGTTGTTGTTGGGCTGTTTCGCGTGCACTTGGAACAATCAGATGGCGTGATAGACATTTTAGACATTGACAACTAGATCTGTAGTCAAAACAGGCAACACTAGAAAGAGCTACATAACATCCATCACGGAAAGAACAAAACAAGAGAAAGAGGACGTAAGAAATAAAAAGTCAACAAAGAAATGCCAGGTGCGGGTATAATGACACGCTGACGCTTCCAAACCAAAACCAAAAACAAAATATAACAAGGAAAAACTGGTACAGAATCAAGTGTGCTCAACCATTAGGAATTAATGGCGCTTCTCAGCCTCCGTGACATTAGGCCCATACGAGCCACCGCCCTGAGAAGTGCAACACGCGCAGGGTCCGTTGCCATATACCGTAGTGTGACCGGCGGAGCCCTGGCCCTGGGATGTGTTGCCCTGGGAAGACTGTCCACCCGAAGAGCTGCCGGACTGCTGAGAATCCATCGTGGGTATTGGTGTCGAGAGGCTGTCGAATCTGACTACAAGTAGGTATTGGTGGGGCCGACCGATGAAATCAGCGTCGGGCGTTGAGGGAAAGTCGTGGACTTCAGAGAAAATAAGCTCTGATGAAGCGGGCGGAAATGGTGCGATGCTACCGAGTTTGCTGACCATCGCTTGCGTTAGTATCCATTGTAAGTGATGTTGAGTTTGATGAATAGATGGATGAAAAGAAACTTACTGTCGAGATGGCCAAACAACTGTTCCAGAGACTGGTACGTCTTGATCAAAGAAGAAGCAAGTATTGCGGCGATGAAAGTGGATGTAAAGTTTCTTGAACTTTTGAAATGGACGAATTTAAAGAGGAGTCGAAGCGATTGGTGAACTCAAAGGTAAAGAAAAAGAAGAAGAAGAAGAGTAAGAAGAATTCGAAAGTAGAAAATGAGAAATTTATAAGTATGGCAAACAAAGGCCCTGAAGGCTAGGCAGGAGCCACAGAAAACAAAAAAGAAAACTGAAAATGATCGCGGCAACTGCCGTAGAAGTCGATTATCTAATGACGTCATGTATGTGGAGAAGACATCCACACAAAAGTTTATCTGATAGAATCTAGAAGTGGTGGAGGTAGTTACTAATTGGGAACTGATGGTCCAGACCGAACGTACCGACTTTTATAGACTTGGGGCGGTAACTGCTTTGGCAATCTAAAGAAGACTGTGTACCAACAGCAGTAATGTACTCAGAAAGGTTGACCTCCCAACACATCGGACATCGTATAGCTGTGACATACTTCAAAATGGTTTCAAAGCCCCAAATTATTGAACTCGATTGTGCAATATACAGCATCTTGCACCGTCCGCCATCACTGTTTCTAATGCATGCATGAACTTTGAGTCCAGCGTCTCGGAGAAAACCAGATGGGTTACCGTCAATGCCGGTAGACTTCCATGATCCGGTGTCTCTGGGTGCCTCGGCAACTTGCTCAGAACTAACATTGCAGTCGATAGTCCATTCCGGTACAGATGGATGAGTGTATGTGAGTGGTGATTGCCATGGTAAAGCAACGGAAGAGAAACGGTCACATAGTACATCGGCTATTCTCTCGCCGTCGGTAATAGGGCCTTCGGTGGTCTCCATGGTCTCAATTCGATGTGAATGGCTTCGCTTGCCCTTCAGGACTACATAGCAGATATATCCGTCATCATCTATAACAAGTACTCTGCGTCATACTCTTGCTTGGCCCATTCCGCAATACTCTTTCAGTTAACTTCGGCTTGGTCTAACTCCTCTTTTGTGACTATCTTAACAATAGTTTCAGTATGAGGCAGTTTTCGCATCCCATACTTTGGCCGTTACACAAACACACGACTTCAAATGTTTCCGAACAACATTGAGTGAACACTCAATAGAGGTCCGGTTGCGTTTTACCATCCTGTTCAGTGCTGTCCCAGTGTTGCCTGGTGGTATTGGATGGATATTTACTTGACGATATGTCACATGTCGTCTGGTAGTGAGCAGAGTGGACAACGTTGACTCGCTAGATAAACAGAGGTACCACATCTTCCCCGGTCAGCAAGTGACTATGGGGTCATCAAGCTATATCAGAATTGTGTTGTGAGTAGGTTGTAACAAAGACTTGGTACATAAATTCCCATACTGATCATTGTGGAGCGCAGTATGCGAGGATTTATGAGTCCATCTATTATATTGATTCTATGGTGATATTCGCCCTCTGGCTGAATGTCCTCGCTATGGATTGTAACGCAGTTGCGCAGAGCCCCCGGGGCAGATCGACCAACGTGTAGCTGTGCAGATTGTCTCCCTCCCGTGCAGCCCGAGAACGTTGAGTTCCCCTGAGCACAAGTCCGAAATGTAGTTGAACAATACAGAATGCTTGATCGCAAATTAACGAAAGTTATGCCTGTCGAGACGAATGCGTTTGGCAGGTGGTGGCCCGATGCATAAAAGATCCAAACGCGGCATTGGGAGTTCTGGGTCTTCAACCCTCGGGCGAACTATACCGACTGGTTGGCCCCTCGTAGTGTTTTGGGATAAAGAACTAAGGCCAGGGAGAACGGCTGGCACCCCAGAAACACGGCCCTTGAAGGCAGGGCGAGGAATATTGGATAGAGCGGTATAACCGTGGCTTTTATGCCGCTTCATCCCCGCGCCAATGGCAGCAGATTTTGCATCACCCGAGGGATATACCGAGTTCCGTGTGTTCTGGAGCAACGAACCCTCCCAGTTTAGCGTTTGAGTAAGACTAGTCAAAGGGCGCGGGGCGGGCCGATAGAAGGCTGGCCGAGTGAATGAGCCCAGACTATCAACAGAGTGTCGACAGAGAGTAGCCCCAGACAAGGTATCGTTCCTATTTCTCGTTGATACGTCTCGTATTGGGTTAGAGGGGTCGACATCCTTAACCAAGTCAATCATGCGGCAGCATTGTCCCAGGCAAGCGTTCGATTGGTATGAGAATGCAGCAAGCCGTGCCGAAAATAATCTCCGTTGAGCGATGGTGGCATCTGTGGCCAGCTGGGGCTGTCTGGAAAAGGTAGTCCGGTTTTTGAAAAGGCGCACACAAACATCGGAAATCATTGTTGGTGCGCCGTGGGTAGCCTAAGGTGGATTGAATCTTTCGTGTTGGTCTGGGCTACCGAGAGGGCTAGTTGATTCAGGTACAGAGAGGGACATTTTGTGGGCGCAGAATTGTTTTTCTTCTCCATGTCAGAGAATGATATCAGGATGAAAGTTTAATAAGGAATAGTAGGGTATAGAACTAGAAGGATGAAAACGAAGAAGATGCACACAGTTGTGATTGTTGTCGTTGTAGCAAACGATGAAATAGGTGACGACTGAAGAACATTGGGGAAACACTTTTGAGGCTTTGTCACGAGTCGTTTATCTCCCTGAAATGTAGCTTTTAAACCCTTGGCATTGCCCACTGACTCTGGCACCACGGTAGACTAGTGCCACTGGCTACTGGAATAGTGGCCGCTCTGGATGAACGGGCGTACATAGTAAACTAGGGTACAACCAACATGACAGCCACAATGCACCAACACCATCTTGAGGCTATTCTTCTGTATCAAGACAATGACAATCCCGAAATCCAGGCAAACAGAATCAAGGTTTTGTGTGTGGGCAATACCTTCGCGTCTCGCAGTAACATCAACTGCATCATCGAACTCGTAACGATCTTCGTCGGAGGCCAGATCATCTTCTGTTTCACTGTCCCCTCGATATGGAATGTCGTCCCAATCATGATCCAAGTCGAAAGACGCAACCGAACCAAACTCCGAGCTTGAGGAGTCATCCTCGGCACGGAGACGGATACCGCCATCGCTAAATTCCGGTCTCACGTAGAGGGGGGATGGAAAAAATAAGGGGGCGAACGTTGTCGGATGACGGTGTTGAAGCGGTCCTTGCGGCCTTTGGTTTGCTCGAACAAAATCGCCATATGCTTTCCCCCTCATTGGTGCTCGGCGCGTCATGGCGGACTATGTGATGTTAAAGCAAGTGAGTTTGAATCGTACCAAGGAAACATGTGGGCTATGTCATTCCCAGATCGCACATGTTTAACTGTCTTAAATCACCCTCCTGTACATGCCGAGCTTTCCATTTTTCTTAAAATATACCCAGGTAAGCGTTAGGGTTGTCGAGGAACTGGGTTAATATTTGTGTGATCAGAGGATCAACCCGGAATAATACTGGAACGAGAGTTATATTGAGAGCGATTGCAATGCCACAATGTACCCAAGGTTTAATAGGCGGATTGACACATGGCTAAAATCCCATGACGGTGACTCATTCCACGTCAAGATTCCTGACCTGTGACGCCATGACACTTTCCGGTCTTCATATTGCCTAGTGTGATCATGACACACAGAGTGCCGTGTCACGAAGGACAATAGACGAGGAGCTCGAGGTGTCAGCTTCTGCTCTGTCTGACGGCTGCTCACTAAGTGTTCGCTTGTCACTGTATAGGAATTTCCTCCTATATAGACCATGATAGAACAGCACTAGTAACAAAGGCCAAAGGTTCCACTTCTGTTTGGCGCAGTGGTATGCTGAGGCCTCTCAGTCCGTCATGAGGCCACCACGGAGAATATTCACGTCCTAAAGCCAATAAAGGGAGCGTGTATGGTGAGACAGAGACTATCATGATGGCCTGTGGGAGGTTGAATGAGGATTAAACTGAAAGCAGGGTACAGACAATGGTACCATCAGGTTATTTCAGTCCGCTCCAGGGGAAATGCTCACGGGGTCTCACAGACAGCTTGGCTATTGTCACAATAGACATCAATTTGATTAGGTACCTATGCAGTGTATGGGTTCGTGGGGTGAATAGGTGCCGGACCACCAGAGTTTTGACTTCAAGAAAACGTTAGATACAATTGGCGAGCAGAAGGAATCTGGTCTTTGGGGTGTTGGCAAAGCATTTCAGATAAACTAGGACATTTGACATTGAGACACAACCATGTACGGAAAGGGATTTCAGAAAGAGCATTTAGTAATCAGATTAAAAAAGAACAACTAAAAAAAGGAGTTGGCCGGGTCGTGCCCCGTAGAGCCGGCATCACCACCGGCTCTACCTGGTAACCCAAACGAAGTCATCGAAGATGACAACGAACCCCAGCGGTCTAAGACCCCCACAACCGGCCAAACAAAAAGAAAGAAACAAAAGAGTAAGAAGAACAAGGAGTTGGCCGGTGCGTGCCCCGTAGAGTCGGCATCGCCACCGACTCTACCTGGTACCCCACTCGCGGTCATCTAAGATGACGTCGAACCCCAGCGGTCTAAGACCCCCACGCCCGGCCAAGTAAGAAACGAAGTAGTAAGAAGGTGAACCCCCGTAAAGCCAACAGTCCCCCACACGAACGGCCGGTGAGGTGCGCGAACACCCACCGGCGTCAATGCTGGCACCACCGTCGACGAACTGGCCGAACGCGTTCAAGCACTAGTCAAACCCCATAGCCCGTAGACTAACAGCCCGAAGGCTCCAACTGTTGGCTTTCCGTGTCGTGTTGTGTCGATTGTTGTCGTGATTCCGGCTTTCTGTCCGTGATGGTTCTCGCTTGTCGGCCTGATGCATGAATTTCAATTGTCGTCGGAGTTTATCGTCGATAGGTGTCGTAGGTAGTCGGCGTTAGCCTTGGTCGTCGGTTTCAGTCGTCGGTAGTAGATGTCGTCCGTTCTCACTGTCGATGTCCGTCGTTGATGCCGCTCCTCAATCCTCCTCCGAGTCATGCCTCCTCGGTACCCATGCCCAATCTCGCCGCCCTTCTCTCCTCCCCCACTCCGTTCTCCATCTTCCTCGCCCCTGGCCACCTGCGCGAACAATTCGGTGTTGTCCGTCGTCGTTGTTCATCGTCATCGTCTGTCATCGTCGTCGTTGGTCGTCGTCGTAGCTGGTCATCATCGTCGTTGGTCATCGGCATCGTTGTTCGTCGGCATCGTTGTGCGTCGTCGGCGATGGTTGGCGCTAAGATGGGTCGCTGGCATGTTAGTACACTGAGGTCGGATGACAATAGACACAAAACCGAAGTCACCTCCGATGGCAATAATGCCAGATGGGAAGCCTCATGATTGGAATGGAAAACCTACCAAGGGTTCAGCACAGGTAGTAGATGTCAACGGTAGTCAGCCTCACACTTCAGCCTTGTCCTTGATACCCGAGCATTTATACAAGACCCTTCGTGGGTCTTGGCAACAACTCGACCACACGACACAGAACCAACCAGTCCGCTCCTCACAGGCAAGCTGCCAAGTGTTCCGGCCAGAGGTCGTGCCGAGTGCCGCAGATAAAAATGTTATCGGGTGTCGAGGGGGCTGCAGCCTATTGCCAAGGCCAGCGGCCAGTCGTTCCTACATATCTATTCGCTACGCGAAGTCTTACGTTATCCGGAGTACAGCTGTACCAGCCGTGACCAAGACAATGGGAACAACAGGCAGCGCATAGTATGATCATCGGA
>NETU01000393.1:1392-15314 GCA_003032515.1 Huntiella decipiens | reverse complement strand
GAGGAGACGTCGAGGGTTGTCGAGAGCGTGTTTAAATGTCGATGGTCGGGAATGTCTGAGGTAAATCTCGGTCAGCAATGAACTTTTAATAGTAAGGTCATATCACAAAGTTCAATTGGAGTCTTGCCGTTGAACTGGATCTCTGTTTTGATCACCTACTATAAAGTGATTTTTGGTGTTGGGAGTTTTGGCGTTTTTGAGATGGAGATAAGAAAAGGAAGAAGTTTGGAAACCTTTGGGGGGGGATGGGAGCGTATTTATAGACAGCGGATTAGGCTTACTAATTGGGGACTCTACGCAGAAGTGATTCGATTATACAAGTGGCAGTCATGAATTGTGGGCCCCACGGCCATTAAACCGGGAAATGTGGGTCTTGCAACTCTAAATGGGATCATTGTGGCCCGTTCTATAGACTTGTACCGTTGTGGGGGAAGGCGCGCTCATTCCATGTGACTGTGGATGACAAATTGATTATTCTTATACCCGCGGAGTCCCCCGCCATTGATTACATATCCCTACGGACCTCGGCACATCCAGCTCCACTTTCGGTGGGGCCCGACATGCCCTAATTTTGGGGCGGGCAGTTCCGACGCATAATCTTTGTCGGTATGTTACCTCCTGCCAAGTTCACATGGGAAAGAGCGGGTTTGATATTTATGGCCAGTGGCCCAGATTATCGGGGCCTTGGTCGGGGTAACCAGTCTTCACCGATTGGCAGTGTGCAATATTTCGCCTTTTCACAGTCATGCATGGGTCCGGACGTGATTATGCCATGCCGACAGACATAGTAACATTGGCAAACTTCTCATTCCGTTTACCTCGTCATCAATTACAAGCCTTCCCATCTCCGCCCCGTTCAGAGCTTTAATATGCGCAGTTTCCGAGTTGGTCAATATTGTTGCCTATTTGGGAAGTTGGTCACCTAACCCTGGCTGTGTTACTCTGTGGTCTGTGCTTACATAAGCACATATTCCCGCAGAATGGCGACCAGTGACAATTGCCACAACCTATTGCCTTGGGGTTTCATACTTGCTCTGTTGCGACGCATATTTCCTTTTTCCATGTAATCGGTTCTGTTCTTGGGCATCCCTTCCTGGACAACTCCGGATTTGAAGCCAGTTAGTACAGACACTTCCTGAACGCTCGCGGCTTTGCGTGTTGGTTCGGGGACTTTGAATCACAGAAGTGCCATACATGGCACCACATTGTCTGCCTGCATATGCATGCAATCTTCTCAATGCCGCACGATCTGATTGATGTTGAGTTCCTTCTTTGTGACCGGCTATTACTATGTTCTTCACCATTCAACAGAGCTCATGCTCAACTATAGATACCACGCGCTTCCTCACAAGACACCTCACGGCCTTGATACCCGGAGACCCACCAGGAGATCTGCATTTCCACGCATAGGACAAAATTGTCTGGTACACGACATACTAAACTACCTTGAGTCCACTGCATCGCAAATTCTTTGTTCAATTCAACCTGTCTCTGGTTATTTTTGTGCAACCTCAGATCTCTATCGGGCGTTGATTGAATATCAAGAGAAAACTAGTGGAGTCTAGATACTCCAAACCTGGAATACCTGAGTTGATCAGCGTGTAATACCGCGTTCACAACATCCTTGACATAGAGCTTTCATACAAAAAGTACACACCGAAAGACCCCGGAAGTTGTGAATTAGATTGCCCAACTTCATTATCCACCGCCACGGCCCAGAACGATCAAATCCGATTTGTTTAAACCGTATTTACTTCCATATTCTAGTCTTACGGCAAGCAGATATCCCAAAGAAATGCGATATTGACGGTATCTATATACTCTTCTGTAGAACCGACGCAATTTGAGACGTAGCCACGAAGTCAACTTCGTATTATATCACTAGATATCTACTTCATCGGGTACAGTACCCCTCTACCTTGTCTGGTAATGAACTCAGCTATTCAACAATCCCTATGCGGTCACACCCGTAACGTGTCGTCCACATTCGATCAATCACCTGCAGGCCGTTTGCACCGCATAAACGTCCTGTTTTGTCCCATAGTCGAGACCGACAAATACCATGGAGATGGTCATTCCGTCTAACAGTGCACATTCCAGTAGCGTTATGGATCGATCTGTACCAAACTTCTACGTCGGGAGGGCTCAACGTCGTCGTCACAGAGGGCCTTCGTGCATCATCGGAAAATCAGTATGACCCCGACCGCATCACATGAATTTGATCCGCGTAGCCACCGCCTACTATCATCTCTCGGTGATCACAAGGCTCTTGGGGTGCCTTTCGTCAATCCCCATGTGTCGATACGCTCGTACATCTATTTACAGTCGTATTTGCGAAATGTTTCATCGTTTTGTCTAGGTCGACGATGTACTACCACATGTGACGTTTCTACCATGACTTCAGTATCCTTGCAATAGACAGAATCTAAAGGCTGTAGACCGGAAGGTTCGGAGAATCATGTAGTGACCCTTGTTCCCCATGGCCTAATGGGATTAGTAGACCATGTGGTTCACACGGCACTCCCACCATTTCCCAAAGCCAATACTTTGGCCACAGATTTGGTTAGATGGCCTGCGGAACATCGTACGATTCATATGCGGGTGATATGTTTATCTTTACCGGCCATCGCACTGCAAGCCAGAGCCACCTTATCGATGATGGATCGGTCACACTTCATTGCAGCCAAGGGCATTTCGCATTTAACTAGACCCACGTGTCCGCTATTGGGTTCGCGTTGTTAATGTACATATACTCATATCAGGCTAGCGGAGACCTTTCTCTAACCCCTCCTCGGTCAAAAGGTCGGTTCCGTGTCAGATCCTGCCGGTTTCGTCCCTTCTCCTCGGTGTGTGCGTAGAGCCCTTGTAGTAAGTGTCTTTGGAATGCCCGCCATTCGAACGTGGGTAACCGGGGTAAATTATACGGTCAGAATCGTGGCCGCGATTGATCACTATCGCGACTGAGAGCTATAAAGACCAAGTAGACAGAGACATTCTGGCCCGTAATCGTCCAACCCGAAGATGCGTACTCCCCACGAAATTGCGATGCTCACTTTTGGGGACGACGTACTTGTCCGTGTTCCTCCCGGTCAGAGTTCTGTCGTCGAGGCCCAGCATCAAAGATTTTGAGCCTCACCGATAGATTCAATGATCGCTACAACCGAGGACAATCTGGAGCGGATCTAGCGAGGAGGAAGTCCTTGACCACGTAGTAGAAGACCGTTTCCAGGGTCATCAATAGTTCAACGGCTTGTGTGACCGCAGTAAATGAGTCTAGTTGTGTAATTTTATCCTGAATATTTGGCGCTTCCGATAGCCTCCCGCTGCACTGGGTGGCATTTCTCACAATTTTGTACAACCCACAGTCTGATTGACAGCCGTGTCATTATCAACCATACTTGGCCGGCGGTTCTAATAAGACACTTCTTCATTTAACATCTTGTCACAGGTCTTAGGTCCCAGGTTCAGCCGATCCTTTGGCCTACAGGCGACACTGTCACGCAATGAAGCCTGTTTTTAACTTTCAGCTACGTCTGCTATGTCTCATGAATGTCGACATATATATAGGAATGGTGATGTCGTGAATAGGGAGATGTTTACATCCAGTAGGAGACCCACGATGATGTGATTTCCATTATAGATATGGACAAGTGTCTTGGTGAACAAAGAAATTGGCATTAACTAAAGCTACAAGATACACAACACGATGTAAACACAAATCTGGACAAGGGAGACAAGCAACACACCGTTGACAAAGCGACCGCTGCTTCGGATGAAATAACGTGTCTGCCCTGTCCAAAACTAAACAGAAAAGAAAAGACTGCCACCAAGGCCGCAAAGGAAACACGGCAAGGACGCAAGTTAGGATGGGCAGATAACCATTGAGTGATCAATGGCGCTTCTCGGCTTCGGTAACGTTCGGGTCGTACAAGCCACCGCCGCGAGAGGTGCAGCATGCACAGGGTCCGTTGCCGTAAACGGTGGTATGCCCGCCATATCCCTGACCACCAGAGCCCTGGCCCTGCGAAGAGCCATTACCACCCTGGGGGCTGTTCCCCTGGGAAGAGCCGCCAGACTGTTCAGAAGGCATATTCGTTGTTGGTACTTCACAGTTGACGAAGTGAAGCGAACGGAAGGCCAGGTAGAGCTGATACATGGGATCAGCTCCAAAGCTCGAGAAAAGTGCGAAGGTTGTAGAGAAATCAGGTTTCGGTACAGGCGATGGCGACGAAATAGTGTTTTTGGGCTTGCTAAATGGAGTCTGCGTTAGTCTTTGTCATAACTCAGGGACAGTTTGATAGACGGGTGGATGCAGAGCAACTTACTATCAATATTGCCGCAATGGGGTTGTAGAGATACCAAGGAGTACAGCTTCGTTGAACTAGCGAGATGAAAGTACACTCAAGGTCTGAATGGTGTGTATGGTAGAGGTTGTTTGAAGAATCTGAAGAAAAGTCGGAAGAAAAGTCGCAACAGTTGGTGGAAAAGAAAAAGCCAAAGAAGGAGAAGAAGCAGAAAGGCGAGAAGAAAGAAAACCTGAAAGTGGTAAACCATTGGCTTGATGGCTAGGCAGAACCCACAAAAACCAAAAAAAGCATCAACGAAATTATCACGGTAACTACCGTATAGCTTGACTGTTCTAAGAATGTCAAGCGTCTGGCAAACATCGTCATGGTCAAATTGTAGTTCAACAACCCTCCAACTCATTGACGCAATTACTCATTGAGGTCTGTTGCTTCAGACGAAATACACAGTTTTTTAGTAAATTCTTGGGAGGAATCTGCCTGGCAATTCAAGTGGAACTGGGCACAGCGTTTAGATTTCCCCGGTGGTTAAAAACACAAAGCCGAGGGAACGAAGAATACTCAAGAGCACAGGTCCCGATCATTGTAGCTACCACAACGTCTAAAATGAGATCACAAGTGCGCTCTTTTCATTTCTGGGTATTGGATCATGTTTTTGGAACCTGAAAATAGAAGTTTGCGATATCCGAGACGGTGGTATCAATGACGTCACCCTAATTATGTCGTCGGGTGTCGCACATTCGGCACCAACACGTGACACCAGCATGACCAGGGTTCCAACCCTACCATACAGTCGGTCACCTGGGCAACAATTCGTCAAACGCCGTCAACGGGCATCCGTAATATCTACATTGTGAGAATCATCGAGGTTGAAAATGACAGAGCCAGAGTACATCGAACAATATTTGAATGTGACTGTTGGTGCCCTTCACACCCGTTCCATCCATGATTGCCCAGATCCCATCCTGGGATGTGTCCCGTAACTAGATAATAGCATTAAGATAGTAGACGCTTAATACATGTGTATTGATTTGGGACAGTCGTTGTGAGATACGTGTGTGACTTGGTAGGACCGACAGTTTGATACACAAGGCCACCCCCGAGCAAACCGAGCCGTTGGCATGGGGACAAACTGCCGCGCATGCTAGGGTTATCGAAAGTATTCGGTATCGTGCCAGCCTAGAAAGCTACTGAAAATCAGCCAATGTACTGGATAATTGTAATCGTGGTTCTTCAGAAGCTCGGATGGTTTCTGGAGTTTGATGGCGTGCTGGTATTTAAACGATTTGCGATGGAAGATGGGCCATGTTGAGATGAGAATAGGAACAACCAGATGAAGTTGGTAAATGTATGAAGAGTAGATTAGACTAATTAAATTAGCTATAACACCCAGCTAGGCCGATCTTATATACTTTCCCGGCAGCCAGATCACTCAAGCGACCTTATTTGAATTTCTGGCAATCCATTGCCTAGACACATTTTCCGAGACCATGATTTCTGCTCGTAGTTCACGAGGGTGATTGGACTCTCGGTAAGTCTAAATCTCCCGAGACTCGCCTCTTGACTGGATAGCCAGCGAGAGAGTAGTGAACTGCAAAAATATTCTTCGAGGATCAGTCTTCCATCGTAAGACTTCGTTATTCGGAGGACATAAAATGTGCACCATTAGCCACTCCTGTCAAGGAAGTTACCATAACGACGAAGTAGCCACCGCACAAACGCCACTGTGGACCCATACGGTCCAGAAGGCTAGGAAATATTATTTCCTTTGAACTTTCAGCATTGATCAAAATTAATGTTGTTCTTCTGCATTGCATCATCCATCGTTGATTGGACTTTCCCATCTGCCTTAACATCAAAAATATGTCTCGCTTCTCAACGCTTCCCCTCCGTCCTAGTTTGGACCGTACTGAACCCACAAACCGCCGTCCAGCTGACTTTTCCTCACAGTCCGTTGATGATCGGCTGCCCAGCGATAATTTGGGTCGCTCGATTCCATTTCCGCAGCATGTAAGACCTGCTTTTTCGGAATCTTACCGTACTCCCGTTCACGTGGTCAGCAGTTACAACCACCAAGAAAGCCTGGATGACTCTGCGGTACCCCCTCTGCGTTTGATGCCGACCACGGAGCCGTTCAAAACTACGGCCATCAATTCTCACCACCCAAGACCGATCTCGTGGCTACTGGACAATCAACTTGCTCGTTCCCCCACTCCGAATGAGCTCGTCCCTGTCGCGTTTCGGTACTACCTACCCAGCGGCGTCGCTTTTAGTCCGGACTTCCACAAGCTTGGCTCGAATAATTACCTTTATTCTGACCGTGGCTTCCATGAGTCTCCGGGGGTAATTGGCGATTCCTTCCGGTCCCCCGCTCAGCCCCGCGGGCGGCGGGCGACCTTCTCTGGCTACGACAGTGGCCTTTTCCTCTCCCACACTGCAATCTCGCACACGATTCCTGCCGACGCGAGCTCACTCGGCCAGGAGGCACATCCGCTGTATACAACGAAGAGTCTTGGCCCAGGTAAAATGACAGTCGATGCCTTTTGGAGCTTGAAGACGAAATGCAAGTTCTTTTGTCAATAAGCTTTGTAAAATACGTACTAATATCCGAATTACAGGAAACGGGATAACCTGTGGGTAGCCACGCTTGAACGAGACCACCATTCTCGCGGCTTGTATCATAACCGTCGGCCTAGTCATGACGGGATCAAGACTCCAGATGTTGACGTTGGAAACAATGGTGGGCCGCACCTTGGTGTCTTCCAGCAGATGGCACCTTTGGAACGATTGTATGCCCCTGCCGAACAGCCCCGCCCTATACAGCCTCACGTTGCCCCCCCATCCAGCGTCCACCCCGCTGCCAAGTGGCTGGCCGTCTGGCACCGACTTGACGCTTGAAATGCCATGATACTCCAGGCAACAACAGGCCAAGGGTAAATCCGTGGCAAAGCTCACAGTCGTGCTTCGCACGAGACAAGTGACAAGAGACGCGAGGTTGAAGAAGTGGATACAGGGGTTACAGTAGACCTCGTAACTGGAAAGCGGAAGCAGCAGCGCAGCATCCGGTGGGCGGACGAGGCTCCGCTCTTTCTTCCACTCGAGCACACGCGCATTTTTGGAGATTCTGATGCTGATGACTCGGATGGGGAAGAAGGACCGGTTACGCCTGTAGATGTTGTGGTAAATTTGGGTGCCGAGAAAGGATCAGTCGAGCAGGAGTTTGAGGGATATTCCAGTTCAGAGACCTGTAATTCCAATGAGGAGACTGATTGATTTTCAGACGCTCGGGCGGCGGTTTCATCTTACTTCCTTCCTGTAGTCAACAGATGTTTGATGATTAATATTGGTTGTTTTAGATACATGCAATCATGATAATCTTTCCTCAATCACGGAAAACAGCCAAGTTATTAACTGTTAAATGGAATGGGAGGTTTTCGTTGGATTGGCCTCATGTTCCGGTTCACGGCCATGTATAGCCTGATCCCTGGTCATGGTTGCTCCTCGGAAAGCACAATGTGGACGACAAGATATCTGATGATTCACAGTTGTGAGACTCGGGTTAACAGGTGCTTGGCAGTAGTCGATGACAAGCCTCGACACTAACCTTATGTACAGAGGTGTCATTGCAACTAACGATCGTTGCCAGACCTCGACATTTTGGCAATGGTCTTGATAGGGGCAAGGTCACGCTAATTAATCAGGTCTTCATAGTTTCGATGTTTAAAAGTTGTCTCTTGTGGGAATATGTGGTCAACCGGATATCACTTAGGAGCTGGCATCGGTGACAAGGCAGAGGGTGAACAGTGTCGTAACTTATGGCGTCAGGACAACGGTGATTCCATGCTAATATCCCATTATATCGCTATGAACGACCACCCTTCTCGAAAAACTCGAAATGACCGAAGCTGTTCTGAATAATCACAGAAGAGGCGGTCTGAGCATGGATGGCCAAGATAGTGTGAGAATAAAAACGTGGCAGCCAATACCTACTGATCGAATCCCACAGCATCACTAATAAGTCGTAGGTCTGGTTCTTCATCCACCTCCCATGTACCTCCACACTCCATGCTCACTACCAGGTTCATAAATAGCCTACTACGAGCCAAGTGTTATCCGGTTGTTGCGATGCTCCCTCGTAGCGTGACGAACACCGGACAGTTGATAGCGGACGTTGATAGGTACATGATGGATTTGTTCCGCTTACATCACGGCCGTAGCCCTTGCAAAGAAAAGGGGGATACAAGCTAACAGTAATAGGAACTTATGTTATGATCCCGTGGTTCGAAACCCCGATTATCTTCGATTTCTGCGCCAAGCCCCGCAATGTCGCCTCGCTCACTGGTACCAAGGAGTTACAAATGGTCAACATCACCTGTCGTGTTCTTTCTCGCCCTGAAGTTGCCGCTCTTCCTCAAATCTGCCCTACCCTCGGCACTAACTACGACTGTCCAATCCCACAACTAACATCCCCAGCACCTCGCCTTCTCCCCCGAATTCACAGCCGCTGTCGAAGCCAAACAGGTCGCCCAACAAGAAGCCCAACGCTCCGCCTTCATCGTCGACGAGGCCCGTCAAGAGAAACAAGCCATGGTCGTCACTGCCCAGGGTGAAGCCCGCTCCGCCGAGCTTATTGGTGGCGCCGTTCAGAAGAGCAAGGCTGCCGGGTTGATCCAGGACGGTGGCGGCCGGAATAAGCTGTTGTTGGACGCTGAAGGATTGGGCTTGAACGTTTTTGAGGGGAGCAAGTAAAGGCCTTGAGCCGTGTGTCGATAGTGTATTATTAGGAATATGTCCGCTGTTTAATTACCCACGGTTGTCATAACCTTTTCTATACTTGTTGAATATATGTCTTTGATAGGCCATTCACATATTCCATTACATTCCCCGACAATCACTGACGAGATATCAGGTTCTTCAAACCAAGGAGCTCGTTGAAGAGACGGAAAGTATTCCCCGGCCCAGCAACGTTTGATTTTCGGTGGAATGCAAATGTAAGTCGCAGTTCTGTAGTATGAGAAGGGTGGCAAACTGTCATTTACAGGGTCGATGACAAAACCGCAAATGCGTACAACTTGAACCCCGGTGAGACTTTGCATTGGGTGTTGGCTCTTCGTGGTGAGTGATGATTTCGTAATAACAGCATGCATTAAACGTTTTCAGGATTGATGTCACGTGATATAATGTGAAGAATAAGATAGAAAGAACCAGTTTTTGTAGCAGGACCAAAGGTCAACCGAGATATATCCCAGGGGTATCAAATATAAGCAATTATCAACGTCGAATGAACCAAACTCCTCCCTAAAAGTCATAACCATGAACAACCAGATCTTGTGAACCCCATACCCATCACTCTGACTGATCACTCCAACGGATCAGGAGAAATCCCATCTATTTTCCTGCCGGGAAACAAGCCCCGCGCAAGGATTTGTCTCGTCTTCTCTAGAACAACCTTGTTCTTCTTCAAGGCATTTGTGTTGAGGAGGTTCGGGCCGCAACGGCGGCGAACAGGAGCGGCATGCTCTTTGTTGATGGCCTTGGGCGTAACCTTGGAGCATGCCGGAGACGAAGTGGTGGTGGGCAACTTATGCGAAAGGATGCCAGTCTTAGGCTTAAAGTTGTTGTTTCGTGTCGGGCGGGCGGCCTTGGCGGGGGCAACAGAGCCAGTTCCGGCGCAAGCGTTGCTGCCAGACGAAGAAAGCCGATGGCTAACTGGCTGAGCAGTGCGATTCGACCTGTCGTAAAATTCGCTCTGCTTTTGAATGGCTTCAATCGCCTTGGGGTTCAGCTGGCCAAGCTGAGAAGATCTGGCTGGCCCACTGTTGCGAGGAATAGCCCGCTTTATCATCCGCATTGCTTTTTGACCAGCAGTGAGAGGTCGGCCAGCGTTCACACCGCGGTAACGCTCACCGTTGGCGAAAAGAGAGCCGACTGAGCCAAAGCCGGATCTGGAGGAAACATTAGTGACCCGGTTGATCGAGCGAACTGAGCCAACGGCGCAGATGGAGGTTTGGCGATCGGCATGTTGCTTTTCTTGAGCTTTTTGGTGGCCTTGGAGAATGGCAAGACCCTTACGGCGGTTGTCTTCATCGACTTTTTTATAGTAAAGTTTGATTTTGGGCCAGGACTTGCCACGCCCCTTGTTCGATGGGATTTTAGGGTCCTTCTTAAAGAACATGCTCCAATGGCCGGTAGAAAGAATGCGCTCCCAATGTTTCTTGAAGAGGGAAGTCGGGACATTGCAGGTTGATTGAATCTTCCACAGTGCCTCCGGATCGGAAATGGAAGCGAGGATGGGGTCCCGGAGTTTCGGCATATAGATTATGGTACCGAGACCCTCCATGTGGTTGCTGTTTTTGATTGCGACTTTGAGGGCGATAGAGGCAAGTGACTCGATGACTTTGGGCTTGCGGGTGAAGCTCCCGGGGACTGAAGCGGGAACCGGGGCGCGAGCAGGAGGATATTTTTACTCATTGGCGCTCGCTGGAATCAGCGAATTGCGGTAACGGTCAACAAGAGACATTGTGACTGTTGTTGAGCGATAAATGCGTGGAAAAACGAAGTAGATGGCTGTTTGAATGTCCAGCAGAAGAAAGAGCGCACGGCGAACTCAAATGATGAGAGGAGAAAAAAGAAGAATTGAAATGAAAAATTTCTCTCCCTCTCACGAATTTATAACTTGGAAAGGAACGTAGCGTGGAAAGTGAAACCGCTATGACGAAATGTCGGAGATACGAACGAACGACGCTGAGGATGCGCGGAACCTGCCGGGCTGGGTATACTGATGGGTACCAGCCGCGGCAGACTGAGTAGGAACTGGTAAGTAATACGTTCAGTCCATTGTACGGGGGACTCGTCACGGAGGTCTTGAGAAACGCGCAGAGGTACAATTGAGGATCGACATAAGCATCGCCGAGTCTATGACGTAGATTTTTGCGCAAAGGATTTTGAACTACACTAGACGTTTTAGTCTATCTATTATACAAATGAATGTTCAAGTGTATGTAGAGTAGATCGGCTCATTGGGGAAACGGTGGTAAAACGCGATGCTAACCCAATTTACCGTGAATAGGTGTAAAGGTACGATAGTTATAAAATAGCAAGGCTCAGAAACATGTATACAGCATAGAGATGCTTTAGAGAAGAGGTATAATGGTTTGTACCCGAGGCAAAATGTTTGGGCAGAACATATAAACAGAATGAGATGACGTTGTCAATGTTGCCAAGTGAGGTTGATGTTTGTGAAACTGCTTGTCCATGTCCCTCATTGTCCAAAGTCATGGTCGGCTAAACTCTTGCTAAACCCTGGTTCCTACATTTCTAAGCAGGGGTGTCAATCCTACGATATCTAAGCATAAAATAACACAAAAGATTGTCAATGGACCAAGTCAAGATTGGTCATGTCTTACACTACACCTTAATCATCGATACAGAGATGAAAATGGTCGTGCAAACACGGTCTTTTCTACTATAAATATCAACAAGTCATAAATCATATGTGCCAGACTTTGACTTTGGACACTTTGCCATTTTATGTGGACAATGATACTGCTTTGAAGAGCGACTCAAGCGTCTACACCACGGAACCGAGTGAACCTGTCCCCTCAACGCCCGACATGACCGGTCGCACATGAAATGGCTGCCCACTTAGATCAAACTTACCCAAATTTCCCAGTTCAACCCAACAGCTGGGGAAGTATCGTTTAGAGTTTAGTTGTACAGACCATATTTATGCGGCTACACATTCTTTGCAGTCCACCTTAATCACTTGTCGTGCCGTGGTGGAACACCCTCATGGGGACCCATGCATGTGACTCCACATGATGTGACGCTACAGCGCTCGGCTATTTACATCCTAATGACAATGGTGTTAGTTACCCCTTTGGGACATTCTTTAACGACGTCTGCACGTAGTTTAATGACGTGTTTCTGGCCGTCGGGGAAACATCAATGGGACAAGTTGCTGCAGACGCGATTCAATACCGATTTTGCCACATTGGAGTTATGAAGCCCCTCGTCGTCGTTTGACTCCAGGGAAGCATTATCACCATTACCACAGGGCGGGGTTGGTCAAGCATGTCTGGGCAGTATGTTACGCGTCCCATAGTGTCTCCTGTCATGTGATTTTCGGGACCGTTTTGTGGATCTTGTTATTAAGTTCGCCGTTTTTTATCCGCAGCCTACCTTAAGCACGTTTCGGTCGGCAACCTTTTTAAGAGGGGTAGATAGCTAGGGTTAGTGAGAGCCGTGTCACACGGCTGGAATTTTGTTTTGTGAACCCAGCGCGCTGCTTATCTTATCTCAATCACAGACAGGGGTCTATCCACGAAGCTGCGGATGTCGCTGAACCGGACTCCTCACTTTGGTCAGAAAAAAGACAGGACGGCACGTGACCAGACACAACCAGAGACCCAATTTGGACCGCTCAAACAGGGTTATGGTATACTTAGTTTGTACATTTGAGCTTCTAAAATGTGGCTTAGTCTGTTTGTAAAGGTGGTTCGGGGCGTGAAAGAGGAAAAAAGCGCGTTCTAGGCGCTGTGCTGATTTATCTGTGGAACAAGCCATAAGGATCGTGACAGCGAAATTGTACCTGTATTACTTCTTGATAAAGTTGTAACCTTGCACATTTTTCTCGTGCAAGTCGTCTCTAACTATAAGTTCGTTAGGGTTAACAATACCCATGCACGTGCCAACCCGTTTTTTTTGCTGACCATAGTGAGGGGTCGCACGTATCGACCTGTCTCTGTTTCTGTCAATTCTCCCGGGCCGGTAGAGATGACTCTGGCAAGGTTGAGCAAGCGGCTCCCAATTGGGAAGTATACCTTGGACATAAGGTTTGCTAGTGCTGACCTTATGGGCGATAGCAGATGCTATGCATTACATCTGTACTTGAATTTGCATGTACAACAATGTCTGTTGGTGGGTCTCGAAGTGCGGGACCAGCCATCGAGAGAAGGGGGTTTGCTACTCTATCTTCTGTGCAGCTGCCACTTGCACGGAGCTCACAATGGCGAGGGCCCCCTTCTAGCCGTTTACAGCCACCCACAAACTTTCTTTATAATACTCCCTACTGTGTACACACTTGATCCCGTCGGGTCCCTTTTAGGTTTTCCCCATTGCCACTCGCTGCTTCTCTCGCCGGTTTGAGACTAGCTAGTGAATATGTATTGCTTTGAGCATCCGCCGGGGACCCATTCGGGCCAATGTTTGCAAGACACGCTCCTATCTACCTGTGATTATCATTGATCTATGAACCTTTACCCCGCACCGCGTACAAGTGCGTACAGCTTCTCCAATATCTAGCAGTCCAATTCCGAAATTTTTTGATGGCTAGAAAAGTATTTAGAGAGCTCTAGTTTCCATTCTAATCTGGCTCCAATCTTGTTCCTCTTTCCCTTCAACGCAAAATTCATTTCTTTTCAGTATCCAATTGTCCCAAAAGAATATCCATGATATTACACTACAAAATTCCTTGATTTTCCGTTTTGCCCTTCGTTGTTCTATACAACACATCCTTTTCCCTCGTTTCTTCTGTATACAATTCATTCGCCATGACGACCTCGAACAAGAAAGACTCGGTCGAAGTCCGAGTCTCCGAATGTCGCGACGATGCGGTTG
>NETU01000390.1:0-41170 GCA_003032515.1 Huntiella decipiens | reverse complement strand
TTTCCCTGTCCTAGAAGTTTATAATGCGGGGTTCGTCGGCGTCCGTTTCGCCGCGATTTTGTCCAGGGTTGTTAACCCTACCGTTGGCCTTGGTGAAAATACGGCAAGCATCATCTTTCAATCCCAGATGGATCGGCGACGGTTTAGGGGTGGAGGTAGATCTATCGGTTATCGGTTAACATATTTTGGAACGAGTGAAGAAGGGGCGGCGGGTGGGACAGTTTTATAAAATAATTCATTGATCAAGAAGAGGAAAACCGAGTGAGGAGATTCCAACTCTGCTAATAGATACGCTGTAGATTGTTGTATAGAACCGATATTTTACTGAAGCAGGTTTAGGCTGAAATAGCCTCAAAGCAAGATAAAACTAAATGTAGGGGATAACCCCAACGAATTCTAATCCAAAATGTCACCTGATCAGTAGCACCGGTTGACACCCCCCCATTGTTGCATATCCGTAAGTATATGCAGCAACACGCTCAGCAATAACCAACCAAACAAATATATCAAACAACAACCAAGAATCGAGAGCAAAGATGATCCAGGTTGTAGAAGAAAAAAAAGAAAAGAACAGAAGAAAGGAAGAGTAGAAGAATGATGGCGGGAAGAGACGTCACTCGGGAATTGCGAGATGTGGTGGTACCCCGTTGTTATCGCTGTCAAAGATGACAGTGGCGAATTTGTCGGAAGTTGTCTTCGGCAGAGCCTTAGTCAAATAGTCGGCGACATTTTTATCCGTCGTGATATATTGTAGTGTCGTTGTCCCATCAGCCACCTTCTTGCGAATATAGAGGTCCGCGGCATGAATGTGTCGAGTGGCTCTATTGCTGGAGTACTTCGTAGCCGTCGAGATAGCACCCTTACTGTCGCAGTACGAATGAATGTTAACACGAACCTCAATCTGTGCGCAAAATGACTTGGGAAAAGTGGCGGCAGTCATAGCTTCTGAGGCGGTAATAAATTCAGCCTCTAGAGTCGAGCGCGCGATTGTCTTCTGTCTAGTGGAACGCCATATAATGGGAGCGCCACTGAGGAAAAGCACATATCCAATGGTTAACTTCGCGTCAGGGCCATCGATCCAAGTAGCATCAGTGTACAGATAACAATGTAGTGGGTTATCTTTAGTACCCTTTGCGCGATGTTCACCCGAGAAAGATTTGTAGACAATGCGGCGAGACTTGGTCGCTGCCGGATAGCAGATGAGTACAGAGTCCTTCGCTCGCAACACACGACACGAAATCATTATTTCAGCCACAACCTCTACTTGGAACCTTTCGTATATTCACACTAGTGCGTCATCCGTCTCGCTAGAAATCGTGGACGTCGTGGTATCACCTGATTGCTAACAACCAAACACACACAAGTGTACAAAAGGGCAACCAGCGAAGATCATCAAAAAACCCTCAACAATTTTGAACAACAATGAACCCGTCTAGTGGAATCCAATTCAAAGAGACCAAGAAACTAGAGGTGGCACTAGAAGCCGAACAGGTATTACAACCAAAGAGAGACATACTAGTCTACTGTTTGGTTTGGGTGATTTTACTCGTCTGCGTGGCATCTTAGTTCGGATCGTGACTGGAAGTTTGCTGTTGCATCACTAGCAGACCAAAACTATTAGTTGCACCGTCTACCAAGACTTGATTGATGTAACCTCTGGTTCTACAACATACCCGTGTGTGACTCTCCGCTCAGATTGTTATAGTAAGGACGAAATAGACAATAAAAGACCAACCTTGGTCCACATGCGATGAAAGTAAAAGTAGCACGTAAAGACCTCCATTGTGGGTCATCTCAAGACAACTGCAACCCAAGGCATTTCAAGAAATGAGGTAAACGAAAGCCGCTCCGCAAGGGGAAAAGCAGACTCCACCGATACGGGGGGTTTCAGAGCCATGTAGTTAGCGTCTAGGCGGCCCCAAATGCAAAGATTGCAGCTTAAAAAAACCAACAGGAGAACGACGAGTTATGTGTGTATTTGGTCTCTGGCCATTGAGATCTGACGCAATGAGACAACCCCGTAAGATCAGCCTCTATTGACCAAAACCACGGACCATGTCCCCCATATATCTCGGTGAAACTCATCCCTTCGAACGAAACCATATCATCGTTGGGGAGATCCAGCCGCACGAGCAGCACCCGTGTGTTGCCCATCATTATCACGACGGCTGGATTCAGCATCCTCGTTTGGCATCCCAGAACCCCAAGAATCCACCGGTTCATCCATAGAGCAACAGCCCTCCAGACACCACTGGCGCTCCCAGCGCAAACGTCCCCCAGAAGACTGTTTTGCACGAGACTCCTCCGCCTCCTCGCGCAAACGCTCTCTCACCCTGTTCTCGAGGTTTGACACCGTCTGTTGCAGTTGTTCTTTTACGAGCTGTTCCTCGGCCTCGATAATCTCCTCAACGGAGGGACCGAGAGATTCGCTGGACGGCGTCTTTCGGTGATGCGTGGCTGGGGGCGCTTGAGTATAAGCATGGGGATTGTACCCGCGCGAAGAGCCGTCATTTCTGAATGGCGAGTCCCTATTGTTTTGAAGTCAGTGAAATGATCATCAGTAGTTATGAGGGACATATCATACCCAACCATAATAGCGTAATCATCCGTAGATATCTCCCCGATGAGGCCATTAATGAAACTCTCCGACTTTTCTGTATGGGTTTTGAATACCTCATCAGGCTTGTGGGAGGCACCAGCCTTAGCTTTATTCTGGTACGAGGTGTTGTCGGACAGGCTGGTATTTGTCTTAGTCATTGTTGTTAAATGTCGTGGACTTGTATACCATCAATCAAAAGACACAAAATGGTGGATCGAATCAAAACAACGACAGTGAAATCAACTGGAAAGCTTGTTTTTTGTTCATAAGGTGAATTCAAAATCAAGTTCAAGTGGGAAACCAGTTCAAACTACCGCCAGGCAGAATAAAAATTTGTGGTCAAACTTTCGGCTCTCTCCAGATACAGAAGGTCCACGAGCTTTCAAGAAGGACTGGTCAGTAACCGCAAGTGACAGATCATCTACACACGATCGTGGTTGCTTGTGGCAGGAACTAACATCAGTTATTTCTTTCCGCTAAACGCCCGACCATGGTAGATTCTAAGCAACATATTTGTACTCTATGGGTAGTCATAAAACATTATGATAACAAACATCAAGTGTAATAAGTCGGTAGTCCGTTACGGGAGAGTCATATTATTCTGGGCACGAGAGATGGGGTTGTCTGTCGTCCGCAAGAGGTAGGGTTGCTTCAAAGAGGGTTAAAACAAAACACAGTGGTGCTGACGGACTGGGAGGCATCAGCATACCACTGCGCCAAAAAGAAGTGGAACCTTTGGACTTTGTTGTTCTGAGGGGCTCCAGCGGCTAGGGTTAGGGTACACCGGGTCACTTGAGTTAGTGCATCGGGCCCACACCCGGCGCCGGTACAAATAGGCTCCGGGCATTGCGGAGGGTTAGCATAGAACTTAGTATTTAATATTGTCAGTTATTCCCTCCTTCACTCCGGAACAAAATAAATCGCAGATGCGCACTGTGCGTTCAAAGTGCCCATACTTGGCAGTGATCACGTGAATGTCACAATGCAGCTGGCACATGAAGACGGGTTGTCACAATGATAATTGTCTTTGCATCTGTAGGTGTTCCACACGCCGCCAGGTTTTGAGCGACAAGCGTGTATGTACTCAGGCGAAATGCCAGTCAGTACATGTAATGATGTTTTGCATTGGTGGCCTTTGGACTGTAAGTATATGAGGTGTGCGGGGTTTTCCGTGGTGTATATCCAGTTTTCCACGACGATTATGGCTTCTTTTGAGCACTTGTGACTTATTGACATGTTGCGTATTGTCCCCGGTCTAGTTGTTCCACAGGATTGGGTCGGTTAGCTACTACAGAAGAAGAACGTATAGAAACAAATGAATAAATAAATGATCGGTATATTCAACAATAATCCTTTGAATTACCAATATCTAGCCGGGTTCCTCGTGATCGCCACTCGAAGGGCAAAAGCTTCTTGCGCCCGCCTAGCTGCCAGCCTCCAGGCTCTCGTCTCCCAGTTCCTACCGAAGTCCGGCATCTCGTCCCAGGCAAATGCGACAATGTCGCCGTATTTCCGGGCGACATACTCCGCGGCACTAACAAATATATGTTAGTGGCAAATATATTTCTCGATTTTCTGTTGAGATGATATGCTTACGTGAGGGTGCCGTCAGTATTACTGAACCGCATTTCATCATATGGGTTCATTTTTCTTGCATAAGTCAGTAAATCAACAGGCAATTATGCAGGAATAAAAACGTCGGTTGGGCGTACAATAGATTCGTCCACGAGAACAACTTTAAACTCCAATTGAGTTCCAAGTTGATCCTTAGACGCAGGCGATGCAAAGGTTGGAAATCGGAGGAGGCGATTCTCCGACCCAATAAGTGGCCCTGTGGGCTTCCTAGTAAAGTCAGGAAGCCAAGATATTAACGATGATGCTAAACGGATTTCGTAGTGAGTCTTCTGGAGTGTGATATATAGCATGAAGTCTGGATTGCTGCTTTGAGATCAAATTCTCATAGGTCAAGCCAATCTTAGCAAACAGTCAAATTCATCTCATTTCGTTAGTTTGCTACAGCGACAAGTGATGCGACCGAACATACATATTACTCTAGACACAGACCCCATCGTGTATGGATTTTCAGTTGCGACATCCACCTGGCTCTGAAACTATGATACCCTGCGCGATACGGAAAATCTTGATTGTTGTGGTTTCCTCAAATCAATAGCTCATGATACAGTTATCCACAAGAGAGCGCCCCAGAAATGAAGTATAGTGTACAGTTAATGCAACGGAATACACGTTTAATCATGGCAACGAGGAGGCCACACCACAGTCTTCGCTGGAAGTTAAATTAGTCTCCCCAACAAGAAACGCTACTGGCACCCCACCCGGTTCAAGATAAAACGAGGTTTCGTAGTTATCACGTGATGTCACAGTTTGAGGTGAAGTCGGCATGGCTTGGTGATGTCATTAGGGTTGATATGACACACGGACGGCTATAGGGTTGTTGGTTGACAAGTACATACATATGTCACGATGGCTTTCAGGAGACTATGATCGAAAATGGAAGACTAAGCATTTCTATATTTATCACGGTTCACATATTATCATTGACCCTAAGTTTTTATAACGATGCACGGAGTTGCTCAATCACATATCATTACACGTATGCCC
This sequence comes from Huntiella decipiens, assembly GCA_003032515.1. Classification (NCBI taxonomy): domain Eukaryota; kingdom Fungi; phylum Ascomycota; class Sordariomycetes; order Microascales; family Ceratocystidaceae; genus Huntiella; species Huntiella decipiens. The sequence goes on along the minus strand of NETU01000390.1, from coordinate 35,952 downwards.
ACTACCAATGCCACTGTGGGTTACGCTGAATGCTCAAGCGCAGCTCGAAAGCCTCTTGGGCATGTCTTTTCGCCAACTTTCTGGCTTTCCGCTCCCAACCGGGTTTCATCTCCCGGAGATGTTCCCACGCGAAGTTGTTCAGAGAACCATATCTGCGCTTCGAGTACTCGTCCTCGCTATGAAAAATTGATTAGCTACACAAACAATTGTGTACCCAATGAGATGCTTTTACATACCTCAGGGGACCAGTAGGATTGCTGAAGTTCATTTCGTCAATTGGAGACATTTTAAACTTGTCACAGTTAGTCAGTTGACATGACAGAAACGGTGCGCGATTATAGTGCTGTGCTTCTCAGGCTCTAGGCTTTTGATGAATTCCAGGTAGCAGCAAAGGTTGATTGCAATCTTACCTTGATTTTGATGTGATGCCAAATTGTCGTTGATGAATGAACGGTGATAAAAAGGACGAGGAATTACAGGATCACAAAGCATCACTCAAGGATCTATAAACATGCTCAAAGTGGGGCCTACTCACTTGGTTTTGTAGGCAGCTGTTCCAGGGCTCCATTGGTCATTCTGCCTATGGTGTAATAGGTCTCATTTGTAAATAAAAGGCAGTTTGATTTACATACAGTAGTTGCCCTGATGATTCAATCATGCCTGTGACTGCACTTTGCAAAGCTTCATGCATTAGTAGGTACGGGGAGTGCGCCACGCTGTACCTACCAAGTGGGCGTCAAGCCGAGACTTGAATCCGGAAGAATATGTGTTACGACCTCGCCTATGAGACTTGAGTTTAAAGATGCAATCTTTATATGGACCATTAAGTTCTCATGCCGGACAAGCACTACATTCCAATTCTTTTCGTTCTCCTCCAGACCCAGGCCCAGACCCAGACCAGATTCATAAGGGTCTTTCCGCCCTGACCAGGATCAAAGCACACTAAGACGACGAGCGACTGGGGAAACTTCCAAAAAGGGTAATAGCTTTGACGTCTCCTGATGAATCATTTAGTTACGGAGTCTCCAATTGATTGGGCCGAATGATATGTACATGAGTTAAACACAATTGCCGGTCGCCATTTTTTGGACATTTGGTTAGACTCTAACGCACACACAGCAATCTATCATGACCCCTGTAGCCCACCGTTGCCTCGCTAAAGAGTGGTTATCACTGTGAATATCAGAGTATGGAGAAAGGGTCAAGATCGTTGTATTTGTCGTCGTCCAGTTCTATGTGGAGAAGCGAGGGAGAGATCCGTTCTTATTCTCCTCCGCAATTGCGGGGTCATAACTGATTGACATAATCTCGGCATACCGTATTTGAGAGTCTCGTGTAGGAATTGGTCACGTGACTTGGCGATGCAATATATCTCTATGCCGCAATTGACACTCAGCCACAGGGCTATGATGGCGGCACTACACATCGGGTTTAGTCTAGATACAGGGTATACCATTGACATGTGATGGTGGTAGGTTGGCTGATTGTATTAGAATATGGTGGATATATAAGGTAGCCCATGTCACCGCTCATAGATGACGAATAAGCAGACAGTGTGTATTTGCCATGTTGCACTTCCGGGACCCATTACTATATTACCTGTCTACATCAAACCTTCTCCCGCACTGGTGATTCCTGTGAGCATTACGCTACTTGACAAATGTACGCTTTCTTCCGCAGTAGTCCTAACAATGAGAAAAATAAATCACACAGTCTCTGACTCAACCCATGCCTTCCGACTCCCCCTTAAGGGGTTAAAGCATCCGCACTACGGACCTACTTCGCGTGTGCGCATGACCGTTGGGATGGGGCTTGATAGCCAGGGAATCCACGGGAAACCCTACAACTGGCGTGTAAGCTGCAACCCGCAGATTGTTGACCCACTGGAAAATTAAAAGAAACAGAAAATACAGTTGCTGGCCTGTTTTTAGCCTGAGGGCATATCCGTTGCTCTAGAGCTTGATAGAAGGGATGGGTGTTTGCCCCGCTAAGGTTACACCGTTATCAGATATGAAAATGAATCTCGTCCGGTGGGGACGGGACAAGGAACAACGCGGATAAACGGTAGCCCCAAATACGAAGAGAAACACCCGCCAAGAAAACGGGAAAACAAGGACAGAGAGAAATCAACAGAAAAGTATGGTATGTGAAAGAGAGTGCGCCAGAACAATACAGAATTGCAGACTATGGGGGCGAATGAAACTTATGGGACGATATCAAGAATCATGGTCTTTGGCATAGCGCTAAGATCTTCGAAGCTAAGATACCTGATAATTTTTCGTATGTCGAGGTCTGACAGCCGCAAAATCATGCCGAGTGTATCTTTCTCCTTAGAAAACCCCCACCGTCGTGGTTTGGCGATACACTAACCCGCCGAGCAGCCGCTATCCCCGAGGTACCAGGCTACAGAGACGGCGTCCTCAACCGTGTGTCGAGAGTCCGATGGATATCCAAAGTATCAAGAAGTCGATCCAAAGACATCCCCCTTTTCGCGGTTTGGTCATGGGCTTCTGGTAATGGATTGGTGGTTTGTTGTAGATGTCGAGCAGTGCAGTATTGCTGTTGCCCGTGAGGCGACTATTGTTAGGGGGAGAGAACAGTGACTGGCATGAGTAAAGTGTTTGCGGATATATTTCACGGCATGATGGTCTTCCACGTGAAAAGTCTGTTTGTAATCCTGGGAACATGTTCGAGTTAGCTTCTACTCTATTCGAACGAATGGACTTTGGGCGTGGGTAGAGCATCGCCTCCAAGTCCCTGGGTATGGTGAATGTTTCATGAATCTACATTGCTTCTGTGAGGTATGACAGCGCCATTCGTGTGGGAGGGTCAGTCAACCAGATGGCTCAGCCTTCGAACATGAAACTAGATCGCATAACGACTGGTTTGAGAGTGTAATTCCCAAAGAAACTGGTGTTTGAAATTGCAATGGTATCTTATCCCACAACGGTAGCATTTCCACAGGGGATCTAATTCTGCCATCCAACCAATAGCTATTTAACGCCCCGAGCATATGAACAACTCCATGTTATTTGTTATCCGCGGTGTGGCCCAGGTAATATTCGGAGGTATCTTGTATCTCTTCGGGGCGGAGCGGTCACGCCAAGTAGCCAACGGTCTGGCGTCGACGACCCCGCGGGGCCGTCGGGCGAAATATCAACGGACGTTAGAATTCGGCAAACGTAGCGCCGAAACACACCCGGACCATGGCCAGAGTGAACAGCCAGCATCGCGAGCATTCTAGCTCATGAGAGGCTTGCCCGGAGCTGTGGCATGGCACGCGGCGCTGAAGTACGTAGCCATCGATGTATTCCCATTCTAGGTGGTAGAAGTGGCTGCGGTTGAGAAAAGCTGTTAGCACAAGGCCATCGAAGGAAAATGAATGCTTCTTACATGGCCGACGATGATATAGGACCATGAGTGTTGTGAACAGAAGCCATGTTGTGTTGGATGACGGTATAGTTGTGGTTGGTACAAGGCATCTTGTAGTTTGTCGCGTGGTAATAGATTGAGATGAATCGCAGGAAACAAACTGAAAGAAAATGGGACTTTGGAATGGCTGCAGCGAGGTCAATTTGTCTTCACAAACTCAACGCTCAATTATTTTTCAACTGTGCATTTAGGGTAAATGGAAAGAGTAATCAATAGCCCGGGCTTGTAGGCCTTGGCCTCTGAACTTCAGGACATCCACAGCGGGATACTGAAGCACATTGCACCAAGCTAAATTAGGCAATCGCTTGTGTGCCTGTTGTGGGAAGGAACACCAGTTTTTCACAAGGCCATGCCACAGATAGTACACATTGCAGGATGTTTTCCCTTCATTCGGCAGGTACTGCTCATAGTAGCCGCTTTGTATGGATCCAACTTCCATTGGAAGAGTAGGTGCAAATGATGGCATCTCGCCGCTAGGTGGCAGACATCGGTTGTAATTCACGCGACGTATAACGCCTATGCTCTCATGTATAGTTCGACCTAGGGTTGTTACTTGTATGTCTATAAATCCTGCGCTGCAGTAGCACGATATCGCCGCAGACTGAGAAAACTGAATAGGCGTCTGAAAACAGCACGTCGAGGGGGCGCAACCTCTTGCTTCGGGATTAGTCGTTTAGGTTATTACCACTTTGGGCCACTGACCCATGCTCCGTCGCTTAGTCCCAATGCCGCCAATCAGGGTGAAATTAACCCTAGCATATGTCCTCACTGCCATGAATACAATGAGTGGAAGTTGAAGAACTGGCCATCGACAACCATGTTTCATATTGACGTGCTGGGGCACACATTATACAATATTACTGATCCGAATAGATCCATTGCAGATCTAGGGAATCGGGGCTCCGGGTTAACAGGTTGATGTCTATTTGGACCCATTGTTTTACCTCCATGGCGATATTCCCTATTCATGCAGACCACGAACCTCATCATCTGGAGAAGGATTTTCGCTAGACCAGACAAAGAGTCTGGTTGGAATACCGTACCACCCATCCAGCGAACATCCAAGTGCCAGATCATGGAACTCGCGATACCAAGCGATGTAAAGTCTCTCCCCCACGCTAATTTCTAAAGCGCGCAGAATCTTCTATCTTTCAAGTCTTCCACTGTATACGACCGGGGCGACGATTCTCGCCAGACTCCACCCCTTGACCAGCCATTGGTAGGACTGACTTGAGCAACCACACCAACATAACAGATGAGGGTGCCACTAACACATCGTTTATAGCGAAGAACAATAGGTAGCCGGTACATGTGGCGACCATGTGTCCTTTGTATACGCGATGATTAGCACTTTCCGCGCTTGGTGACTGTCTGAGGCCCGACCCAAGATGTGTTGTTTCCAACAAACAATTAGTTGATTGTAGCCCGAAGCATCATCTCGATGTGGATCTCAACAAAGGCATCATCGATCAAGATATTATCCGGGAGATTAGATGAAATGTCAACCGTCTGTCTTGCACCACGCCACGTTAGTACTCGTAGGGCTGCTTACTAAGTTGGGGCCCCACTCCATAGTTTCAAACGGACAGAAACGTAGCATGCGCACTCGTTTTGGTACAAGCACACTCTTAGAAAACATACAGGTCTATCCAGGGAACGAAGCCTCATAGTACCACCTGAGCTCACATCCCTGGTGATCTCACAGTTGACTGTATTCCCATACGAAACCACTCCATTTCCCGATGCCGATTGCCGCATCAAGTCAGCGCTATAACGGATGAACTGGGAGGTGTACTCGGGGAACCCGGAAGCCGATGAAAAACACGAGGGATTAAAGATTCGTTGAACGATCGACAATTAGCCATGTGACAACTTGTAGGGATAGTTGTCCCTATCAGAGTCCGAGGACTTTAATGGTATGTTGAACTGGTTTGTGATGAATAGGGACGTCGATGCGAATCATATGTTCATCTTCGCAGGATGTCCTTCAATGAGTCATTGAGTTTGCTCAGAGGGCACGACAGCGTGATTGTCTACTATCAGATTGAATCTGGGTATCTCGTGGCCTATATTATACACCATATCAGGTTCGGCCTTCTCATTGTGTCTGTATTTGCACTAAACAAATTCCTTGGCGTCGTGAGCTGTGAGTTCCGAGGGGCCAGACCTATCCCAAGCAGGGGACAGGTTACGTATCCCAGGGTTTCCAGGCCCAACATGTGAGTACAAGCTAGATCCCGTTGTTTCCGGTCTCCCTTTTGCCATCAATATTCCGAGGCCTTCGATGAATCTTTGTCTGCCAGATTGCGAGTACATTTCAGCCTGCGTCTAGCCATTCAAGAGTTATATGGGCTGCCCTTCACAACCAAGCCTACCCTCTCTGATACCGTCGACTGCCTAATAATCCCCAAACAATGATCCATTGTCGATTTACTAACTAACTATTGTACGTAATAGTCGAGATGTCCCATATTGACTGGGAACGATTGAGCCACCCGCACGGCCCCCTCAGGTGCGACCATGAAGAAACTGTGCACAGCCCGACGGAACAATCATCTAACATACCTTTCATAGTGCGGACGAATACGCCCGGCGAACCCACGGCAGTCTGTGGGCGATTGCCCGGGCGGAGATGAGACAATGCGGGAGGAATTGGGAGTGGTAGGCGCGGGGCCTTGCTCGCAAGAAAGCTCGCGAGGCATTCGCTGAAAGGCTCAGGGTGTAAGGCCTTGCGAAGATGGGCTGGTAATGGGGGATGATAGTGATGAAATCTTGACTTTTTTTATCTTCCGTTCGTTTTGTTCTATCGTTATTTTCCCATTCACGTGAGTGCATGTATAATAATTATTTTTCCTGGACAAATTGAGAGTTGGAAGTGAGGCTATCATGTCACTGAAGATAGACTATATCTCTCATTGTCTTCGGAGCAATCTAGTTTGTTCATTGCGGGACGGGTTTGCATTGGCTCACCTCCTATGGCCATCTGTCACTCGATCACCGGATGATGGAGTTAATAATGCGGTGGAAGCTCCATCTGTTGCTGCCTTGGGAGAATAGTAATCGAGTGCGGCTGGTCAATAATAATGGCATTGTTCATGCACCAACGGGGAGAGCGCTACCGGGGTCTATGGGTCTTTTCAAATTATAACTGCTCTCCTTGTCGTAGTCTTTCGAGTGCGGCTGTGCTATCAGCCGATCAACCGATTTGGACGCGGACACAGCATCCCTCGCGCAGACAAAACTTCGACAATGGGGCAATGGCCATTTGTTCCAGGATATATGAATGCCCGGCACAAATCTAGGCCGTACAGTGTTTTCAACGAGGCTCCAAGCATCAAAAATAGAAGACCACACGACGGGTTTCGGGTACTTTAGCAGTGGCAGGACGTGACAGGTACAGTCATCGCATGGCCTGTACTGGTCGGAAGAGTTGAACCGATACGGCTATACTATTCACACTGAGACTTGACTCTTGTAACGTCAAAAGCTCATCTAACCCGTCCCATCGATGGCTACTTTCAACATGCAACTCTCGAAAAGTCTCCTATCGACGAGAGCAATGAGGGCTGGCAGGTTACGCACGGTAGCCACCGCGTAATGCGGTTCACCTGCCAAAACATACGTATCACATGATTCGGAATCCGTCTCTCGTGATGTTGGGCAAGATGGTAGTATGTAGAGTCGTGATAGTTATAGTGGGCGTCGAATGGTGCGAGGGAGTCTTCGCCGAGTGTATTCTAATAGTTCCAACGTTGCTAGTGCGTAGGAGATGGTTGCACTGGAGAAAGAGCTTCAGGTTAGCAATAGAGCGTTCGATATCGGATGAATGATAGGCGGCTTGCCGCCCCTAGCTTGAGAGGTAGAAACATAGGTATTACGCCGATCATGTAGGTGATTCAATTTATGTATCACCCCAGCCCCGCAAAAGGATAAACGACATTCAACTACATTGGTCTCTAGGTTGAAAAGCCACCAAGTCACATACTCTTATGTTCGTCGATAAAGGCTTTGTAGAACAACTTGCATTCCATCGCACATGTATCTCCAGCACGATTTACATCAGCCCACATTAACTCTACTTCAACAACCGGAATATACCATCTCCCGCTTCAACAAAGTGGCCTAAGTTCCGCGGTAGACTCGCGGGCGGATGATATGCTCACCCGAAGTCCTTCTTCGCTCGGCAGGCCGTAGGGGCCGCAACTCAAAGTTAGGGGCCTGCCTTGTTCGACCTGTCGGAGCAGACATGAACGAGTGAAACGCGAACTCGAAGTCCGCAAGAGTGAGGCCGAAGCGCGCGAGCACTGGGCATAGGGCAGCGGCCCCACAACGATCGCATTCCAACTCCGGTGTACCTCGGCCGGTACTGCGGCAAGGAACGGTATACCGAAATCGGCGACCAGGGATATACCGAATCTGTAGGTGGTAGAAACGGCTGTATAGTCCATAGAGTGTTACTAGAGGCTGCAGATTAGTTTGATGGACTCGGGTGACACTTACTTTGCAGGCGCTGGCTGAACTTCGTTGGTGTCGTTGGTGCAAGTCATTTTGCTTTGGGTGACAGGCGAGTGATTGATATAGTTGGGGTTTATATTAGGCAATGCAACAATTGTCGTTATTTGGGTCATTGGGATGAGAGGTACAAGAGCAAACATGCAAATGATGAACTTCTAAAATGGACAATTCCAAAAGTGTGACAGAGTAGAACTGTACCAACACACTGCCCTTGTGTGTTTTACCAGAATATCTTGATTAGGCGATAAGAGAAAGGATCAAGTACCCTATAGCGTAACCCATCAGAGCCTGTAATGTGGAGCACAGTGCTGTTTTTATGCTGTAGGCCATTTGAGCACTTGGGCTCTAGATATATACTTATATTAGGAATGGACACCGGGTTTGCACCTGCCGGTTAGGTAGGTGACTAGCTTGTCATTTAAAATTTCTATCTCATGTGACCACTTGTTTGCCGAAGTAGTGACTCCTGGAGAATTGCCCTCTCAGTAGAAATGCAGGGGCTCGCGGTGGCCTTTTGATGTCGGGTGTTTTACGTACGTGGGTATCTACACAACGTATTACATTCGACTCTCTCAACATAGTGGAGTCATAACTGGTTCTATTGAATCTATAAACACGCCGTGATTTGCCCTAAATGTGCTATCTCGGTGCACGGAAGATACATTTATCGTTGCGAACTCAGTCTTGTCCTCACGCAAGTACTTGCTTGATGGGCGGACGTTTCACTTATTACTATTTCGGGCAGGAGAGCCAAGGCCCCGCTGAGTCTATATCCTTGCCCAGCTCGGGGTTTACCTTAACCCTATTGACTGCCAGCATCACCACAATCACATTTGAGGATTATGACACTCTTCAGTAGACAACATCCACTTAGGTCAGGAGGGTTTATAGGTCATTAGTGTGTAGTCACATTTTTTGGGATTTCCATCATGATGGGTGAACTCTATCTAGCCATGATAACGAGGGCAATGGAAACGGTCGTCGTCAAAGTACCACCAGGTGCCGTTGCAACGTACAGTGGTAAGCCCACACTCTACCATATCTTGAGGTTCGTGAAACATGGTTTTTCGGAAGTCCTAGGCGCCACCTGGGGCTTTTGTTACGGGTATTATCCGCTGCTAGAATGCCTGGTAACGCTCTATGGCTTGAGGTCTATGTGGACCCCTAAATTGATTTCTACAGGATCAATTAGACGTCCTTCCTATTTGGTTAGAAAACACAATTGCGAATGAGGTGTTACCTGCCCGATTTACAGCCTTGGATATCCATTTGGTCATGGCAACTTCTACTGGTGAATGCAGCCGCACAAATACATTGATAGCCCTAGTGTACACACATACTAGATTAAAAAGCCCTAAGTGGTTCCACCCAAAGGTGCCTGTCCTAATCTGCCTTGTTGACTGCACTTTGAAATCCAGGTTCTGTTGTTTTTTCTTCCCCCTTTGCCATCAACATTCCAAAACTTTCGAAGTTTTTCTATGTCCCACATTGTAAGTACATTTCAGCTTGTATCTAGCAATTCACGAGTCATATGCGCTGCCCTTCCCAATGAAACCTACCATATTTGGTACCTGTCCACTGCCTGACCATCCCCAAACAATGATTCATTGTCGATTTACTAACTACCTATTGTCCGGAAGAGTTAAAATGTCCCATATTGACTGGGAAATCTTGAACCACCCGCACGGCCCCCTGAGGTGCGAACATGATGAAACTATGCACAGCCCGACGGAACAATCATCTAACATACCTTTCATAGTGCGGACGAATACGCCCGGCGAACCCACGGCAGCCTGTGGGCGTTTGCTAGGGCGGAGATGAGACAATGCGGGAGGAATTGGGAGTGGTAGGCGCGGGGCCTTGCGCGCAAGAAGGCTCGCGAGGCCTTCGCGGAAAGGCTCCGGGTGGAAGGCCTTGCTAAAATGGGGTGGTAATGGGGGATGATAGTTATGAAATCTTGTCTTTTTTTATCTTGCGTTCGTTTTGTTCTATCGTTATTTTCCCATTCACGTGCGTGCATGTATAACAATTATTTTTCTTGGACAAATTGAAGGCTGGAAGTGAGGTTATCATTTCCCTGAATATAGACTATATCTCTCATTGTTTTCGGAGCGACCTAGAGCTTTTCAGGACCTAACATGTTCAGACCCGGTCACACCACACCTGCGCTTCTGGTCGTAACCTTTGTTAGGCACGATCTTCACCATGTGCAAGTTCAGCGTCAGTCGTAGAGCTCGGATATGGTATCAAGTCTCGTGGTAGGGCCGCTTCGAGTTGTATTACACTGTTGGTAGCGAGGGTTCCCTCGCTACTAGTAATCTATGGCTTCTTTCCTTCGTGTATGGAATAACGTCGATTTGGGGTCACATTGAAACTCGATACGATCTGTTGTCGGGGTGGACTGTCCCTAACAGCTGTCGACGTTCTAGGTAAAGTCTCCTCACAAGCTAGTTGACTTAATTGACCTACGGGGCCTACCAGGCGAAGATCCTGGGAATAGTCTTTGTGTTTCACGTCATGTCTCGAACATTGCCTTACCGCCAGCCAATATTGGATTGGGGGAACTGGTATTTGTAGAGTCATAGAGTTTCCGTTGTCGGCCTAACGCAATTGCCAGTGGCCTTGTTAAACGGGAGGATCAATAAAGTTGATCGACATTCAATATCACGATGAACAAGCATGTCACAAACAGGTTTCGCGGGGTTAGATTCCCTGGAAGTTTGACAATGGTTGTTGATGTAAATGTATGACTTGAGGTACATAACATGAAGAGTGATGAAGCACGAGGTGACCCCGAAGATTGAACGAAAATCGAAGGATTTATGAATCTGTCCGCGAAAGACTGCTTGTGATGGCAGAATCACCAAGCAGACTGCCGTGATGTAGAATTGAAGTAGTATTGTTGCTAACATGAACAACAGTATTCACAGTCTCAGCCTCGCCCAGGGACCGACAAGGCTGCTACAAGGAAAAAGTATCCTGCGAACCGGCAACGCCACAGAAGGTCCCTACTATTATACCTCCTTTCGACAAAGTCCCCGTGGTCTAACTGTTAGGAGGCTGACCTGGCAGGTAGAAGACAAAACTGCAGTCGGTTCGAACCCGGCCGGGGACTTGACAGAGCTTTCCTAACGAAGCCCGGGAAATTACCAAAAAAGAACAGTTCTAACGACTGCACCCGAAATATAACCGCCAGGGGAAAAGTAAGAAAGATATCAAACGGTCCCGCTGAAGTGCAAAAACAAAAATCAATACAGGTTTTCCCTTCGCAAGAGGGGTTTTTCCTTTTAGTATTTTTTGGTACTATTTCATCGGTTGGGTGCTCAATCGTAGGTTCTACCCCATCTTGTTCCGCTATAGTGGTGAATCAATTTCTTTCTGTAGAGAAGATCTAACCAATAGCTCCAATACTTGCGAAGGTAACAGAGAACACCATTCCAACCACAATGCCACGTTCTAGTTTTGCTTATAGACTTCTACCCACCAGCCGTTGAGTGCATCTATCAGACAAACCAGCGTCCGTATTCACCTCTGTCTTTTATATCCCGACTCGCATGGCTCTTGGCGGTTTCCAAGCATATGTGAAGCCATCCTTCATGCGTTATGGTCGATGCCTATCCTGATAGGTTCTCTTGTCATGAGTGGGGAAGCGGGGGAAGCGCTTAATTTCCAGCCTGTGGACAGTGGCTCGGGTTTAGCTGATATAAAGTTGCATTTTTGTTCAATCCATGTACAATAGCGCATGCATAAGTTCAATACCTGCTTATAGATTACAATGGCCCGCCTACCTCTGGCTTTGTTGAATGGTCGCATGGTATACTCAATCAAGCAAAATAAAGGATACACGTAGCAGGTGCCAAGCAGTAACTCTTCCACTGATCAGTTACTTTGCTACTTGTGGCTGTAGAAAAACACATACATAAACAAGAAGGTATTCTGTGGTAATTCAACAACAAGTCAAGCTTTGGAAGTGGCAAACCGTTGCGGATGTCTGAAATATCTAGTCAGCTATGGAGAGTTGCAAATTCCTGTAGAACACGAACTAGAATACTGGAAATCTGAACTCAGTGAGCAGGGTTCTCTTTCGGCTAGTAGACTTCTACCCTTAGATTTACCAAGTATTCCAACCCACAGAGAGAGCTCGTCTATGATTGTACATTACTACAGATGCGGCGCGATGAAGCGGGTTGTGCGAGGCCAGTGGGTGGTCCAAGGGCGGAAACCAGATTTAGAACACCGTCCAAGTTCATAGTAGGAATTCACAAGATGCACGAATAGTGTTCTTTGAAGGTCGCCCGATATCTTACGGTGAGGTATACACCTGTTCAAGTTCAAACAGCCCTGGTGTTTCCGAGAACCTAGAATACCTTCATCGCATGTCATAAGGGTTTTCAAAAATGTGGTGACGTCAACTAGCAAAAGATGAACCTCATGATTTGGAATCAAAAAGACCAAAAGAGAATCTCCGATACGGGGAATCGAACCCCGGCCTTCTCGGATCAACTGTGTAACAGGTGAGAGCGAGATATCCTAGCCCCTAGACCATATCGGATGTCATTGTTGCAGGAGGACAACGGATTTGGGTATGTGAAGCATACTTTCGACTGCCTGAATCGCCAACCTTCTTCCTTAATACCCTCGGAATGGTACCTTCGAGGTTGGCGATGCCATTTCCATCGGACACGAGCTGGATTATCCCCCAAATCGTTGTCGGTTGTATTAATTCACACACGACTCCCCCTCTCCCCTCTTTTTTCCAGGTTCTTGCCTCTTCTTAGGCCCAACCTGATCGATTGCTGCCAAGATGGCCTCTCTTGATCCTCACAAGAGCTTTTTCTCTGGAATATGGACACATTGAGGGCCTTTCACCTTCACTTTCGGCGCGTTTCTTGAAAGAAGGTTCCGCGTCGGATGCGTCTCTTTGTGTCCTGAAATTCGGTGGACGGTTTTGATAAAGTCGAGGAGATTCTTTTTCTGAGATGAAGGACGGAGGAAAAAGATTTTCACACTATCGATACCCGAAAGCCGACAACTAAAACTACGGCGACAGATTTTTGATTTTATTGCTAGATCGGCTACAGGCCAAAAACACCAGGACGAGCCTGGACCCCGCGGGGTGCCTTCGGGCCGTGCTGTGTATAGACCCTCTCGGTGTTTTTTATTTTTGTTTCTTCATTTTTAATTTTTCACCTGGCTCTTCGTTTGGTCTTGGGAGAACCTCTATATTCATGCATTACTCGCAATTGCCGACCACTCAACGGAGGATACTGGGATGCCGACTTCATTTTGGCCCGACGTTGCCTGGAGAGCCGTCATATTAACAGTTAGATCTAGTTAGGTAGACGTTAAAGAATACAACAACAACAACAACAACAACAACTGCCTGAATCGCGGCAAGGTAAAGGTAGTTGGTCAGGCGTTGAATAAAACAACAAAAATAAAAACGACTGAACAGCGGCAAGTCAGGACAAACAGAAGACTCTTCCACCACCAACAGCCAACTTGAACAAACCGGAACCGCATGCCGAACAGCTGCCAGGTCCACTTTGGCAACTGTCACCGGGTCATTGCACGTGCGTATAATACCCAGCACTGTCTTTCACACTGTAAGTTCACTATTTAACCCTGTAACCCTACCATGGGCAAGTTTGAGCATTGGTAGGAACTTAACAAAGTCCAACCAAGATGACCTGAAGCCAATTCAAAACCACAATAAAAACATGCCAAATACATGTGTATGTACCTGTTTCTCAAAATTACGCACACTTTGTCACAACATGGGGAATCATGGGATTGAAATCCCCGATATCGTTTGGCACGAGTGAGGATCCAGGTAGCTCGAGGTCTCTCGGCCGTCCACAATAGTTAATTTGTAGCTAATCAAGAACACCCGCACGGCTTTATTCAAACATCGACATATTTAGTTCATAAACGAAGGCAAATGGGCCGCACTATATTATGACAAAGGTGGGAAGTAAACCGAGGAGTGCCCCCTCGCAAGAGCTGAGTGACAAAGGAAACACAATCAATCTTTCGTGTTCCCGTCAACGTCCCACTCAGCCGGAGTCTTGGCTTTTGTCCGGACTGGCGGACGATAAAAGACTCCCGAGAGATTAGCGGTTCCCAAATAGCCGACACTTTGGTCGTCTCACGTGAATGTCCATATTCGATACATACAAGGTGTACAGTTCAGCACTACCTATGTTTATGAGTTGTACAAAAACACTAGGTCTTCAGGGCTGCGACTGTACCTCCTCGACTTCTCCAAAGGACAGATGCCGATCGAGAGATCGCAAGGACGCACAGCTACGAATGTGCCAGATCGAATCCTGTCTGGAGGTCCCGGTTAGGGTTGTTGGTAGTCCGGATTGGTGTTGAGCACACTAGATGTTGCAATCTTATAGTCGCTGATACCAGTACAACCAAAGGCAAAGACCAAAGGATCAATCTTCGTGGTGGTGTGATATTGGTATACCCCCAAAACGCTAGGACATGCACTGCGCTGAGTACATTATGGTAAGGACAGGGTGTATCCTGGAGACTTGGTACTTGTGTCACTTTCTCAAGACATCGAAGAGGTAATTAGGTTGTACAGCCCAGTATGACAATAAATCTGAGGACGTGTTAGTAGTCGCCGCTGAGTTTGCGCTGGGAATATCAAGATCCTTCCGGCTGGTTCCGGTGGGTGCCAAAGCGTTGTTACTACTACCCAGGCCATTGAATGTGCGTGTGTGTATGTGCTTGTCATGGGTATCGGGTGCGCCAGTGAGATTTTGAAACCGAGAATCGCTACCCTCTGGGTTCTTTGTAACGAGATATATCTTTAAACGACCCCAGGAAGCCACTAGTACCCCCCGATGGAAGAACATGACGTCAATATGCTCTAGGACCTATCACGCGGCGTACGTCAGGGTGCGTTAAGAGGGATGATACAAGCTTCTCACGGTTGGTGAGTAGCACAAACCGGTGATACGTCATTAAATCTATGTAGTAATAATGAAACTGCCAGCCAGGATTACATAAATCTCACAACATGTCCTATCCATGTTCTAGTAGACATCGTCAGTAGGGGCATGTCTTATGGAGCAGATATAGCAATTAAATGTCTTCAACCCATGTGTCTCGATCTCTTCCTCACGACACTTCACGACATAACGTCCCCAGTGGCCATTTGACCACGAACCGTTGAATAGAAACTATTGACATAAAGAAGCAAAAGTGTGTTCATTCTAGCCTAATCAGTGTCCACAAAATCTCTCCCGCAAGAACGATCTTCAATGGAGGATGATAGTTCGAAACGATGACGCATAATCTTTGTACACGTTATTCCCCCAAAATGGACGGCGAACAGGCTTCTTCTTTTTCCGGCGTGTGGAATTGGGCTGATGCCTTCGTCTTTTGGTCATGCGAACCTGTCTGTTGACCAGAATCGCCCAGTGTTTAGTCTGAGGCTCCGATGACTCCGGGCCTTCACTTCGCTGTCGCGTCATCGCGCATGTGGGCTTGAAAGAAGTCGGACGCCGTATTTTTGCTTCTGCTAGATTGGAGTCAATCGATCCCCCAGTCGTGGTGAATTCTTGCGATTTGCACCTATCGCTCGAGTGGTCGGATACCCGAGGCCACTTGCAGTGGTCAACACGTTTCCTACGTAGCGCGGGTATTCGAAGACGCCGAGCTTTTAATCTAGTCAACGTTTGGATTGCCATTGGGCGAACTTTGGCAAGACTGCGAAACAGGAATCGGGGGACAATTCTGAATCCCCATGAGTCCAAAATGCCGACACGTCGAGCATGGACGGCATCACCACCATAAACAACCCCTGGCGGGCTAAACGGTTCAACGATGAGTGAATGGCTAGATCTGTCGTGTGCGAGGGTTATAGGAATTACCAAACAGGTAGAGGTGATAGGTGGTCTGTCAGAATCAAGATGTACCAAGCGCTGCTCACTTGGTAGGATAGGCCTAGCTCCGCCTCGAATAACAAGATTACGATCAGAAATATCAGCCAATATTCTCGTCGGAAAACCACTTTGTCGTAGAAAGACAATTCGTTTACGTAGAGGAGTTGTGGCGTGTAATATTCTACACAGGGACCGACTTTTCAGACGATTATCCCACCATGTTCCACATCCACCCCTGTGCGCCCAGGACCAACTAGGGAAGTCAGTGTTGCGAGTGTCATCGGAAAAGTGAACTTTCCAAGCAAGAGCACGGTTTATGGAACGAGTGGGAATACCAACAACATGCTCAATCCCTCGAACTTTCAAAAGACCAGAAATTGCGTCAATCCTATCTGAGGGCATGGCGAGTTGACGGCAAGAATACTCAAAGATCAGATCATATGCTGAATTCTTTTGTGCTACCGCACATGTAGGGCGACACTCGGGTATCTTCGCCATTTCTGCATGATGATATGCAACCATGGGGCAGTTAATATGCCAGAGTATAGTCGAATCGGTGAAATAGAGTCTACGGGGAGAAAGATATTCCTCCTGCATTGTCCACCCACGCCTATGCCAATCCGGATTACCACGAATTGAATGTGGAATTCCCGCTGCAGTTGCCCAACATTGATCACCCGGTGCTTCCAAGTATCCGGTGAATTCGCGCGTGTAACCAGGTAGTCCAGAGTGTATGTCCTCAGAGAGAGCACAAATCATGGTCAAGTAAGAGTTGGCGTAAATATCCCCCATTGCATGAATCTGTTCCGCTTTCTCTTTTGTATCGCCCTGCATTATGCAGTAGCGATCGATCCAGATGTAGGGAATTTCGAAAAGCTGGGCCATGGTCATACAGTCATAGAGCGTTTGGGACATGGTCTCCAGGGACAATGACCCAGGAACGACAAAAAAGGACTTGGTCTCCTTGGTAAGCATGTTCTTATCCTGATTGTCCCATCTGTAACTAATCGCAGAGTATCGCACACGTTCGTCTCCGATATCCACAACACATTTCTGCTTGACGTCAATGAGTCGGAAGGATTGCGGATACTCTAAATTTATTTGTTAGTCTCCTATTTACGGCCTATCAAATGGTTACTTACCAGCTGTTTGCTGGAGATTCTCGTCCGGGTAGATTTCGAACTGACCCTGTATCTGTCGTTTGAGAAACACGGGATTACATCGATCTATTTCGTAGTGCAGCAGTGTCGGTTCATTTGTGAAATCCTTGTCTGATAGATGTAATTGACTATTCCCCCACTCTTCCACCACTCCGCCTCCCACCTGTATCTCGTCCCATCCATAATAAACCCGCAGTGAAATAACATTTGGGGAATTTACACCCCATAAACGGTATTCTGCTTCGGGGATGATCTTAATGTGCTGAAGTGTGACCTTTCTGTCGGGTTGTATGCCAGATAATATGCACCGTGCCATCTTAAAGCATACGGGACAACTGGGCGAAAACCCGAGGTTTCTAAGTCCGACTCCGTCGGTATTGTCCATGTTACTTGGACATTGATCATGTCCAATTTCGTCAAACGTCACTGGTGTATCTTGTAACTGTTGGATGTCATCATCTTGCAACGACCACCACCCGGGGTTGTTCACAGTGTGAACATGTGAAGATCTTCCCAACCCTTCCCGCGGCACATCATAACAACAGTCCAAGCAGTCGTTAACTACCATCAGAGCGACGAAGGTTTCAGCGCACGATTCACACCAATTTCGAGTGATGGCCACCTTGTCGACGACTCGACGCTTATATTGTGCGCATGACTCTCTTCCATCGCCTTCAGTCTTGTTGTGAACAACTCCATCAGGTTTCTATGTTGGTCAGTGCCACAGTACTACTATGATTAAGTGCTTTCTTCATTTGGCGCCGCAAACGTACCTCTTCAGGGCCAACGAAATAGAGGGCCGGTTCGTAGTACTCAAGCGGACCTTGGCCTTTTACTCGAAACATTTCACTTCCGTTTCGAATGGATATACGATTAAATGGGCTTTTGATTAGGTAGACGCAACCGATTCCAATTACCCAAGAATCACAAGTGGCCCGAATCCCCGCATCGCAGCCCGTCATACCCATGTATTTTCTAGGCAAAACGCAAATGTAGGATAAGGGGCCTATCTACATCACCTTGCATAATAAATTCAAATCCTATCAATCATTCCAGTATCCTGCATGATAGGCAACTCTAACCGCCACTTTACGCGGGGGTACATCAACATATGTACAACATATGTATGTGCCATCTCACACAACTGGGTTCCTTGTCCTCTGCCGGTCTACTGATCTCCGGTCCCTATGTGCCTCGCAACTATCAGCCCCACCGGGCCCCACTCGCAGGCAGCCCAACCGCCATATCCAACGTATGTCTCTGTTGTATTTCATTGTGTTGTTCTTTTTATAACCCAGTTAGCAGGGCTGGGTTCTCTTTTTACAGGGAGACGGTCGAACCCAAACACCGTCCGGCTACCCCGCACGAGCGACTTAGGACCAACACCCTATGTCGAATGGCAATTGTATGGCAGGGGTGTATGCATTGCTAGGGTTGCCATATTGGGATATATTGGTTCTAAGCACTTAAGTATTTATCAATTGTGTGTAGTTGACAGAATTGGAAGCCCCTCATTAGGCTTTTGTCTTGTTCATTGATAAAGTGTTCTAAGTTGTTATTCCAACCTGTGTTCCCCGCTCACAATCCACGCCCACATTCCTACAAAGTTGGTGGCCGCTAGGGTTAAGACGGGTTTCAATTATGCTGATTACTAAGAATGTTGCCCTGTTATTTGACAACCGCATTACAGGTCCACATTTGACAAGTGAGTTAGATAGAGGCAAGCCCATCATAGCCAAAACTTCATAGATCATCGGTTTTCTAAATTATCCAGACACCTACATTCACACTTCAAAACAACAATAAGCCCCCGAGATGGCAGAGGGCGAGGGGGCATTGCACATCCTACATACTATACTGTAGCTGTTCGACATACACTAAAGGCAGAAACTGATAACACCAAGCGCATAAACACTAAAATCTAACAACATTTTATTGTGCTAATAGGTTAAACCACATGCCTTCTTTTCCGGACAGATATGCACTGACAAGATGCTTATCCTATCAACGCCCCAACAGCAGCCGCAAAGACAGCGGCAATAGTAACAATACGCCCCAGACTAGGCGTGGAGAAGGATCCCTGTGAAGCGCCGCTGGTAGCCGCACGTCTCTTGCTCTGAGCCTCGGAGAAACGAACAGACCGATGGACTTGAACATCGGGCGATGATTCTTGGCCGCCCTGAGAATGATGAGGCACGGTAGCAGGAGATGAATCCTCGGCTCCAGAATCCGGGCGGTGCGATTCGGTCACGTTGGAAGAGGCGCTGCCGACGTGGCTAGGGTGATGGGGAATCGTGACCGGAGATGAGTCATTGACCACAGGAGTCGGGTGGTGAGGAATGGTGGCTGGCGAAGAATCGTACTGCTCACGTGGAACAGGAGCATGACCAAAAACCTTCTTGAACTCCTCGTCAGAAACCTCACGCCAGCTTCCATAATCCGTGGTTTCTTCCGAAGTAGCGCGGTCCAGAATAGTGTTGGGAGCATGGGATCTACTCTCATCATGACTGGTCGCGTTGCTACTACTGGCGTTGTAGTTGGGAACCGGACCGTGGAGAGTCAGAGTGCGAAGAGTAGGAAAAGCGAAGTCTTCACCGCCTGGGAAGTCGACACCACGATCGACAACTTCCATCATAGTATCAACAGAAGTCTGAGAGATAAGAGGGCACTCATTATAATCACAACCAGTCTTTCCAATGCCAAGTCTACCGGCGTTCACGACGTCATTGAAAATCGCCTTGGCCTTGGAGGTGGCCTGGCAGGTGTCAAGCATAGCCTTCATCGGCATGTAGGAGACAGTCGCTTCCATACTTAATGTACCGTCGCGCAGAGCGGTCAGATTGACATCTTTTGGATAACGAAGCAGGACAGGCTCCTCATCAGTAGCAAAGCCGTAGGAACCGACCATCTGGGTATCCGCGAGTAACGAGACCGTAGGCGTGCATTTGAGAGACAAGCTGATTGTGACAGGATCCCCAGAGCCAGTTAAAATGGTGACAGACTCGTACGTTTTGCCGCACTGGCCCAAGGCATTGTCGTACTCCTCAGATGTGAAATCAGTGCCGTTATTCTTGACAGTTCTAGAAATACGACACATGGCATCCCTCAGAGAACGGTGCACTTGGCGGACTGACTCGTAGAAACTCATTGCATCGGGCTGGCCAGTACGCTGGAGATCATCCAGCAGGATAACTGTATCGTCGGCTCCGGCAAGGCTAGAATTGGCGAGGGTGAGGGTGTCATTGTTGATAGCGCCAGGGGTGGCAGTATGATAAGGCGTCATGCTATCCGAATCAGAACTGACATTGTCAGAGATAGTCGCTGCGGTTATGGGCATTGTAGCAGTGGTCGTAGAGGCTACAGAGATAGACGTGCCGGTAGTCATGTTGAGAGCAGGAGGGTGGTTAACAGCCACCACGCCAGAAACATACCCCGGGAATTGAACGAATCCAGGCATTGTGACAAACTATTAGCGCTAACAGCGGGAAATAGTTGATAGTTGCCGTGAAAAGGAAGAGACTTGTGTTGTGTCGCAAAATCAACCAGAACCGAGAAAACAAGTGAAGATTGGCGGATTGAAATGGTTAAAGAGACTCACCAACATAAAGCGCAGAGAGGCCCCTATTTATAATTTTTAAATTGAAAAGAATAGAACCCCCAATTTGATTTCACTTGTACTCGCATGTCTCACAAAATGGAGACGGACCGGAAACTTGCCACAAATGAGTTAAACCCTTTTAGACCAGTACATGGTTCATCACCGTAATCAGAAACGCCTGTCGTAATAGACGTGATGAAAGCGAAGGTATATCCTACGGGACAGAACATGTAAACCTGGTCGGACTACCGCTATCTCAATGTTCGCCCCGAAGGATCTGGAGGTTCGGGATGATGGTATGATAAGCAAAGGCCGAATATGACTTTATTGGATAATATATAGGCGACAGATCTGAGTACTGCTAGGAGATTATAACAAGATATAGCGCCATCAGACTTTCGATAGGCTGCTCATTGATCTGTTTACAGGGTCGAGAGGTTTAAGGGGTTAGCATATTGTCGATAATGAGGGTTGATTCTTGCGGCTTCGTGGACAAAACCTATTCAAATGCGGAAGTGGAAACTATGTTGATATTTGAACTACTGAAACCACACGTGAGCTTGTCGGAGCATACTTCCCTGGTCTATCGATCGAGAGTAACTTGAGTCGTGTCAGCAGTTATCAATTTACGGTTCGATTGATCCCTCAAAGTGACGTCAATGATGAAAAGTCTTATCGATAACATGAATCCGGCAATTAAACCCCTGTCTGTCAGTATCGATAAGCCAGCTTGTTTGTTTATAGGGTGGTGTGCCAACCCATCAGTTGCTCACAAGCGGAAATTCGTGAAGGTGGCATCCAAATTCTTCCCGCCAGCAGAACAGCTAGATGAAGTGTGTTTGACAAAGTGCTTTGATCGCTGGTGGGTGACACACTCTGGTCGCTTTACCAATACATTCCGCGGTACTCATGCTTTCTCAATGCGTCTTCTCTCGACCGAAGTCAAAGCTCGGATTGCCATTTGCGCGCTCACGGAAGTGGCCACACAAAAATGTTGCTTAGCCATACGACTACGGTGTTAGCACTTCGCATCAATGTTAGATGTGGAACAGTGGAACCAGCATCAATATGACTAGATGATCCGCCGTATATCACTGGGAAGGTTGGACATTTCATATTGCAATGGACGGTAACCCCAACATGCAAGGGTTAGACTCATCTGTCGTCCCGGCGCAGCTAAAAGTGGGACCCACGCAACATCATTGGTCGCCACGTTTTGATAAGCAACAGCACACTAGTGTCGTGAAATCACGGCAAATGCTTTTGTTCATATCCGTTGTAAACCTTCTTTTCCGTTCGTCCATCCGGTGGTAACATATGATGGCGGCCATTCAGAAATCCATGACTTGATAAGCTTCAAGTTCTGGTGCCCAACCATCACCACATCCGATATGGTCTAGGGGCTAGGATATCTCGCTCTCACCTGATACACAGTTGTTCCGAGAAGGCCGGGGTTCGATTCCCCGTATCGGAGACTCTTTTTGGTTGGATAGGACGTGCCTGTCACTTTTTTGTGGAAAGTGTGTATGCGCTCGACACTGCTGACATGCGGCAACGATAGCATGCGACCGTATAGCCCACAAAAATGCTTGTTGTTACACACCACCATCAAACCGATTCGTGAATTTTGCCTGTATGGCCAGGTTAGCTTACTCGCGGTATCAATGTGTCTGTACCTCATGGGGAGTTGCTGTAACGCCTCAAACTAAGCGCCAGTGTATGGGACTCAGGATGTTTTATTTTGATGTCATCACTGTACTGAAGTTGTAGCTGAATTGCCTTTTGTTTTGCTCATTTCATGACGGCCCAGGAAATCCAGGGAACTACGATTGTATTGGTTCATTGTGACGGGTGACAACAGTGTGTGTATTGCTTGGTAGATGCTACAGCATGAAGAGTCAAATAAGTCTCGCTATCTTGCATCAGCATCACTCTTGACCCCGGCACCACAAATGTACTTCATCACGGAAGTCAATGTACGGCGACTGCCGACAGAGCTACGATTGGCCATAAAAAGATGCTCCACGCCTATGTAGGGTCGAGTGCAGTTTCACACTGAAGTGGCGTACAGACGGGCCTATACATCATCGTCCCGAATCCAAAGCCTCGCGCCATGGTCTTGGTCTCGTCCTTCCCGTTCGATCAAGCCGAGGCTATCTGCAGTGGCAACAAGCCGTGTAACATAATAGGTGCCTGCGGCAGGTTGCCCTTTTCTCTTTCCAACTTCTGTCTCTGGTCTATATTCGCATTATAACAAGTGATATTTCGATGATTGGACACTGGTATAGCGAGATGTGTGGCTAACTGGAAATGCATATCCGCGCAATAAGTTCTATGTGATTGTATTTCCGACGTAACTTTAACCTCTGGAGTCTTCTGATGTGGGAGATCAGTGGGTATGGCCCCACTGTTGAGGTTCAAAATTCCATGGTAGTACTGGTGCTTAACTAAGGTGCGACAGCGAAGATCACAGTGTAGGGAAGAGCCAACGAGGGAATGAGGCGGAGACTATGTCACCAACGCATTCAGCTTCTGATAACTACAATGTTATACTAACAACTCCTCACACAACCCACAAGCCTTTGCAAGGAACGCGCTTGGTAAAAGCCGGCCCACTTACACTCCGTGTGCATATCCTTAATTACATGGTATGGTTCAATGATCCCTTTAGATTAGTTCAGCTTATGGCTGGCCACTATCAATGTTTCACAAATTTCGGATGTTCCAGGTTCAGAATTACTATGTGAGGTAGCATGGTAACGTCAAGGCACAATAGTCTGTATTCAACAATACGAAAATGACGTGAAGGTCGACCATTGGATGAAGAATTAAAGATTTCAAATATTCCCTCTTTATTGGAGCATCAGTCACGACGTCACCGATGTTGACACATCCTTAACCACGAAAGGGGTCGAAATCAGCGGAGGAGATCCATCTGACATGCTATTTCTCCGACGCGGGCTTGGGTCCGGTGCTCGGTTGGGTTCCGGTAGCTGGCACGATGCCTTTGGGTCTCTGGCGAACGTTTGTAGAATTGAGCTCCTTGTTCGTGACTCCACTATGTCCAGAGAGAGGTATGTATTAGCTTAGCGTCACGCAGAAGAGAAATGGATATAGCTTACTTGTTATTGGGGGTGACGGGGTCCAACATCGTGTCTTGGTTGACCGGTCTTGAGTAATTCGGCGTTTTGGATAAGAAGGGATCTAATAAGAATGTTTTGATGATGAGCTGCTCTATCATAGATAGCCAGATATCTAAGGGATCTTCACTTCATTTATAGACTTTTCGATTTGTCTTCTATCGGAGGTCGCGTCACTTAGGCTCTTCAACAAGTCAGTAACACGCCGCTACAATAGCCATATCACATGAATAGCAGAAATAACCGCGGTCTATCGTAGAGACCCCCGTTTTCATCTTGGTTCTGGTAGCTTTACCCGGTGTATGTTTCTCGGACAACTTTCCCCGATGGGCATGCATGAACTTGAAGACTTCATTGGACGACTGTGAATGAGCGCTGAAGTGGAAGCCTTGCACGCCCCTGCCGTGATGTTTAATCCTTTGATGTCAAATATTCGACAAACTTCAAAATCTTGAGAAGAATTTATCTCTCTTTGTCATTTCAGTATGTGTCAATGGTTGAAATGCAGCCCCTTACTCACAACAGTGGCCCAAATTCATGTCACACAGGAGGGAATTCTCGTGTGACAATACCTGAGGTCTATGGACGCCTTTGCGCTTTTGATCCCTCCCATTTAGGAGACTTTTGCCGAACGCCCCAAATGCTGCCATTACAGGGAAACTGGAAGTTAGTGCCGCAGCCCTTCTTCCTGTCCGATACAAAATGGGTATACCCCATTGATCCATGTGAGAGCAAATTGCCGATCACGGCGAATTGTAGCTAATACTAATCGTCGGGTCTCGCAGAACCCTCCGCAACATCATGTGCCTTCCCGTGTAGGGTTATCGCAGACGTTGCGGCGGTGCTGTTTCGATCCAAAGGCCTCATACTTTTGGCCCGGTTACCAGTTCTCGACCGGTCAAGACCGTAATCACATGTCAAACAAACGAGGGATCCGTGAAATGCACCGGAAGACTCATCACCGTGTCTTTTATTCTTCTTGCTCTTAGAGATTGAGGCCCCTTGCTAACCACGGGAGCCTACATTTGTGCTAGCCATGCGTCTTCTATAACACGACCCCTACCGTTTCAGGTGGTTGCGCATCACTGGAATGAGTGAAGTGTCGTTCGTGACACGGAACAAATGGTAGAGATAACAATCCAGGCAAGCTATATCTGGCTGTCGGGGAGACCTGCCACTTCACGGCCAGCCAGTCAGTCTTCTTATCTTGAACAATGTTGTTTGCAGATCGAACCCAACACGTCATACTTTTGGCTGGTGAGACTGACTCTCTGTGTAGCAAAATGTAGATTTGAACCGTTCGTCCCATGTCTCAATTGTTCGTAACCTAAGGATTTGTTTCTACAGCCTATTCTTTACCGTTATCATGGGATAGTGATTATTGTTGCGCATCCATCGTTATCCGTCCACACAGAATATCCATCTCTCAGGCGCCTAAATTCAACTGTATGCTTCTGATTAGCGTCTAAGGTAAGGAATATTTATGTTTATACTCTGTTCAGTGTACATATCACCCTGGAGAATTATGCCGTTCAGACGACTACTGTAACACCAGACAGCCGTGACAACCTCCTTTGTGTTGAGAACACACCCAGATTACTATCTCCACGCCCACTGTTACGCAAACTCTAGGCGATAAATGTGCCACTTCGTGTACGACTGCGGCAGCGTAGCCCATGATTTATACAGCTGACACTTGGAGGGTGTGACACGGGTCGCATGGAACCATTCAAATGTCACATTGCCTCATGCATGTAACGGAGCTGCAATTCGGGACATGCGATCAAGCGTCATCACCTCACAGCCTACTCGTGTTTCTGTCCATCATTACCATCACGGTGGCTCCTGGTCATGGCAAATCCTTCCGGACCACTGAACATCTAGGTTCAAAGATGCGAACCGCCCATGTTGTCTGAAGAGAAACCATCCTTCAACAATATTGTGGGGATATAGGCACCCGAATCCCAGGGCTATAACCGGACCCCAATGACGAACAGGTTGTCCAGACGAGAAGCTTGATATAACAGTTTTTAGTGCATCGCACTATGGTTACACCAGTAATGAGAGAGTCCATTCATGGGGCCTAATTTCTGAGTGGGCGACACTCCCGCGAATGTCCTCGGACAACGGGACACCGGGATCCTCGGAGGGTGGAGGAGAGGATCACCTTTGTTTTCCCAATCTGGCGGCTCCCGGCCAAGGTATGGGGGGTATGCGGATACCACTGCGCCAAAATGATGGATCATTTGGTCTTTGTTATCGGTTGTAGTGATATCAGCGATCATGATATTATCACATCTGCACTGGAGAAACCCCAACCCTAAACGGGGCTGCCCGACGGAGTATATCCTTCTGGGCCGGTGAAGTCGTCAAACGCACGCCGGAAGCATGCGGTGTCACAACCATGAGACCATTTATTTGACGTAGCACGCGCGAAGCATCACCAAATGGGAATTATAGATTGCTCCCCTACACAAACACTAGACATTCAGGGCTGACATGGAACCAGTTGTTCCAATAGTCCCGGTTAGTGGGATCACACGTGAATTGTGTTCGCAATCGTCCCCTTAGCTTCGTGGCAGATTACTGGACACCAACATACCACTACACCAAAAAGAGGAGAAGCCTTTGGACGTTCTTATAAGTATGTACATGTACTCCCGGAATTTTTGTTGGACGCACGAGCGGGCATTCCTGTACAAGGGAAAGCGAGCAACATGTCAGCAGCCACCAACCAAGGCACCGGCTGACACTCTCGCTATAAGAAACCACCCATGGTTATTTGGAATCATGGCAATCTGGAACAACCTTAACATCCTTAGTGAGAATTTCAATACACCTCCTCTGAGTGTTGGGCACAGTTCAACCCCCACGGTAGGTGTGACATATTGTGGGATAAATCGTTTCTAACATAAATGGTGTCGATATGGTATAACGCTAAGGTGGACCAACATGACGCCTAAACAACAACCACAACGCCCTCCCTCGTTTTCTGAACTATATCTGGTTCTCTAATTTCACACCACTACCAGTTGTGCCTGGTGTCAGCGGCTGCCCTGTCTGTTGCCTGCTCACTGGGTGCTTGCTTCTCCCTGTGTGGCAATGTCCGGTCGTGCGTCTCATATAGATCCCGATCTTGATAGCACATGCAATTATACCAACGTCCAAAGATTCCACCTCTTTTTGCCGCAGTGATATGCTGACGCCTCCCAGTTGGTCACTTTCTCTCCTCTTGTTGTCCAGTTGGCAATTTATCCTTGCCGGGGCCCTTGTTCCGGACACTGACACTATTCACTTCAGCCGCGGTAGGGATCCTGAGTAACTGTTAGTCAATCAGACGTGTGTTGTTCCATGGCTTACTTACGGCCCAAGTGGAGTAGGTTGTTGTAGCATTGTATGCTGACTGGGTCTATTTCAATTCTCTGTTGACCGAATGCATAGACTTTTGGTCGACAAAAAAGATGTTCCAGCTGTGGGGGGGGATTCTCAGAGATTTATACGCGGCGTATGATGCCGAGGCTTCGTTAACTTTATGGAAGACTTCGTCAACCTAGTACCCATAAAGGAATTCAAGTGCAGCTACATTTGAGAACACACGGGTATGCCAAGAGAGTTCGGGGGAGTTTTCAGTGCTCGCGGTGAAGACCGGGTCAACGACAGGTCAGGTTGCATAGCATATGTATGTCTTGCTAAAGAAGACCCCGTATCGCACCACACGCAAAGTACCATCCTAGCGAGCCTCTGGTAATAACAATCTTAGCCTCCGGGAGCTGGTCCGTCCATTGATTATAATACCATTTTGAAGGCCGTTATGCTATCTGTCATCACAAATTCAGTTACATGTCGTTTTCACCATCTTGGCCAGTCCTTCAATGTCTCCCGCAACGGGAATATGGACACAGCTGCTGTACCTATCGCATCGCCATGGACTTATCTTGTGGGTTACAATCGTCCGTAAGAATTGGTTCCCAGTTGATCATAGTTCAACAGCGTTCTCGCCATCACGTCGAGGGGATGCTCCGGTGTTGGTTGCATGCTTCAAACTCAAAGATAAGCCGTCCCGGTGCTCATAAGAGTGAATGTCTCTTCAGCGGGGGACCCACTATGTGTGGGCATTGTACACGGCATTTCGTTCCTACGTTACTTACAAATGTAAATTCCATCTATTAAAAACTCTCGGGTGAAAACGTCCATTTATATGCGGGAGTCTACTTTCGGTACCGAAACCGTAAGCCGCAGCATTCCATATCTAACCGACACACAAGCTTTCTGCCGACATACAGATGCAGTTTGCTAGTTCAAATGGATCTTTATGTGGGGCGTCTTCCATGCAACTCTTTATCTGCGGTGTCCCACGTTATATGTCTACAAGCTTCTGACCGTGGTGATACTGGTACCTTGAGGCCAGCACTAGGGTGCGGGTGGTCAAAGTAAGTTGTCATTGTTCTATCATTGGTGTAAGGTAAAACCTTCCACTTACGCCTTCGCACCAAAGTCGCCTGTTTATCGCAATGCTTCTAAGGCCAGCTTTTTCAAATCCCGGCATTGGGATCGGTTTAACACTGCATGTTGCACTGGGCTCCATTCGCTCGTCATTTCCTAGGCGGCCTCGCTTCTCAATTCCCAGTTGGTCTTTTCACCGACGATACTTTCGGAAATACCGGCCGCCTTTCGAGTTTTGTCTTTTGTTTGCCTGTTTGTTTCGTATTTTCTCGCCACATATCTCACGACAGTAGCCCATTGGACATGAACAACAAGTAGCATGAGAATGGACTTTTCGGCCACGGCTTCTTGTCGGAACAACAAGTCCCCTCTAGCAATGTCGATACATTTTAATTAAATGGAGACTGACTCCCTGTGAACCATTCAACTCGTGGACGTTAAATAATGAGCCTATCTATCAAATGTGGTATCACAGTGACACGCCCTTGTTGAACCGCGACACGAGAAATTACCTTTTCATCTTTTACAACATGTACTACCGGAGGCTATGCTTCATCGACTTATCTATGCAGCCTCACTGCAACGAGCAACCGAGTAAACTGTGACGTGACATGGTTTGTTATGTAGCTCGACATCACGGAACATGGAGAGATTATTCTAGTTAAAGAAAAACAAACTTGGGTCCATGCAAAGATAAATCCGAACTACACCCTTGGGTCTTTCCAATTTGCCACATGCGTGTTCACCGGTTCAACTTGTTTCGATGTTTCCATCGACTTGTTCTGCAACACAGGATCCTGTTTGTGCTACACACGAGCAATCGTACCCTATAGCAGTAGGCTAGGCTCTACCACGCCCCCGATCTCAATAGTTAGCCCCATATCTATCGCGGACATCCGGGCAGCCACTCGGAAACACGTCGTAGGCGGTCACCGATAGACCAAAACGCCGCACTAGACGTTTTTGGACATTTAGGGATATGCCACACCCCAAGAGCACCAGATGTATGTACATGATAACTATACATGTCTCATAGTGAAATTTTCAGAGTCAGATATACAAAATTGTTCGGTGTACTCCAAACAAGTGTTTTCTAAATCGTAGACTGTATGTTTTTACTACATTAACGTCAATGATGTAACTAAGTTGTGGTCTGTGACGACTATGAGCACGGTCATAGTCGCGCACGGACACATTTCTCAGTGTAACATCGTAACCCCAATCCTAACCCTACCAAAACAAAATTTTCACGATGCTCTGTCCACATTGAAAACTTGGCAGAGCACAAAAGTGTTACAACCTGCTTGGTAGAGGAGTGTCCACAGAACACAGATATCATCAAACAAAGTCGCAGGAACTCCCTTCAAGTACAAAATCATGTTATTACACCCAGCACCCATCTCTACGCCCCAGAACCATGTAAAATGCCCAGGGTGACACCCCAGAGCCCCCGGAGGTATCCCCGGCCCGGCCCGGTCGGCCGGACACAAATTTACGGTCATGATCGCCAATTGGACAAATACTTTCAACAAACACCTGTATACTCGCCCGGTTAGCTCAATCGGTAGAGCGTGAGACTCTTAATCTCAAGGCTGCGGGTTCGACCCCCGCATTGGGCTCAAATCCTAATGCTCCAGTTCAACTGGAAACAGTCGGTGTTCCTTTTTTTGCTGATTTGTGGGTTGTAGGGCTTGGATGGGAGGTGCGGCGCCTTTGTCTTTTTTTGTGTGTGACGAGAGATGGTGGGGATTAGTTGTTTGGTAGATGATGGTAGGCAGCTCGAGTAGATGGAATGGCACATCTCTTGGTCCGAGATGTAGTGAGAGTAGGGGGAAGAAAGTCGGAGATGTGCCATTCCATCTACTCGAGCTGCCTACCATCATCTACCAAATATCGGTTGTCTGGTTGTGCACAAGTGAACAGTACAAGTTTGTAGCTATAAACGTGTGAGGAGAAACGATGTCAATTCCTACAGTCGTATATCCAGTAAAAAGAGCACATTAAAGTCTACAAAACCTCCAGCTCCACCCTACTCTCTCTCGTCCATCTCATCATCCTCCAAAGCGTGGCTCTCCGCATCATTATCCTCCTCCTCCGGCTCCCCCGTATCCTCCGCGACCCTGCCGCCGACCCCCCCAGCCCCCTGCGGTCCCAAATCCGCCACGCCCAACTCCCTCGGCCCCCTCGCATCCTCATCCTCTCCCGGCCGTCCATGCAAACTAATCGTAACCGTCTCGATCCTACCCACGCCATTCGGCCCATCAATAGTCTCCGACGAGCTCTGGCGCATCTCCGGCTTCACCTTATCCGGCGCCGACGACTCCGCCAGCCACGGGATATCCCGCAGGAGCGCACCACCGAGCGCGTCGTCGGGCGGGTTCGCTAGCCAGCTGGCGGAGGCGGATCCGATGTCGCTAGGCACGGGGAGGGGGTAGGCTGTTACGGTGGAGGTTACGTTGGCGAGGCGGGAGAGGGAGTCGAGCCAGGGGACTAGATGGTTGTAGTTCTTCTTGGGGTCGCGGGTGAGTTCGGCGAGACGTTGAAGGGTGTGGGGTGGGTCAGTGGGGAATTCTAATAAGCTGGTGCGGAGGGTGACGAGGATCTCATGTATGGGTTCCGGCAGCAGAGTAGATGGGAGCC
The DNA here is from genome assembly GCA_003032515.1 of Huntiella decipiens. NCBI lineage: Eukaryota > Fungi > Ascomycota > Sordariomycetes > Microascales > Ceratocystidaceae > Huntiella > Huntiella decipiens. The sequence goes on along the minus strand of NETU01000390.1, from coordinate 5,123 downwards.
CGGGGAGGATGTCAGGGGTATATTTGAATGTGGGAAGTTCATGATGAAGGGTATTCACCGCGACAGTCGGCCCAGGTAAAGAAGGAGAAGGAAAGACGGTAAGAGATATCTACACCAAGTTAGTAACCATACCCAAACTCCAGACTAAAAGAACATACCACTAGGATCCGATAATACATGAAATCTCTGAACCGAACCCACTCCTCCTTCTTCTTCCAAAACTCCGTCATATCACAGCTATCCTCAATCGTCAGTCAAAACCCTAAATCCATAGTCCAGAAAAACTCACTCGCTACTGATCTGTCGCGCCGCTACGCGCCCAAGCTCCCCCAAAAAGCTCTCCGTTGCAGCCTCCCATGGTGCGTCTTGTGCTGGCGTTTCAGTGTCAGTTTTCGGAGATGCCATTTTGTGGGTATTTGTGACATGTTGATGAAGAGGGTTTGATGTTCTTGGCCGTTGAGGCGCGTGAGCAGGGATGGCCTCCGGGAGTTACACAAAGGGTTTCATAGGGTTTTGTGGGCATTTGGCCGTCGGGAGATTAGCCGGTGATTAACCATTTTTTGGGATTTCACTAGATCGTGAGAACCAACATGTGGTACGGTACATACAGTCATGATGACGCACATGTGGTGCAACAGGAGGGTTGTTGTTGACGTTGTACCATAATAAAACAGCGGAAAACCGCTTTTTATGCAATATACCTATATAACTATATTTTATAACCTCTTTTTAACCCATCTTTTTACGCCGTGTGCCATGTAGAAGTGCGACTGACTGACAGTGTGGTTGCACATTTGAGTCTGGATTATTGCAGTCCTGTGAATCAAAGCCATGCTCAGCCCTACAGCTAAAGCTGTAATGTGTGTCGATATGTGCTATGATGTTCATCGTATAAGACGAAACAAATGTCGCCAAATGCCATAGATAACCACCCCGACTGACGGTTTCCACTTCTCGTAACACATTGCCTCGCCCCAAATCCCATGAGGCACATCATCATATTCCGTAACAGTGCCCCCCCGGCTCTCACCAATCTGTCCCCTCACAACAGTTCTCAGCCAGCACCTATATCCAAGCTCTCTCGAAATCGTACCCATCAGAGATCCCTAGATTATTTGCCAGTGCTTTTAAAACGAAGTTTGCTATTACCGCCGTGGTTACTCTTGCTGCTGTTGCTGCGGTTGCTGCTGTTGCTGCTCTTGCTGCTCTTGCGGTATCTGCAGTGGGTGTTTCTCTTCCTGCTCTCGCTGTACCCGCTGTATCATCTCCTTCATGTCCATCTGTTGCCTCAATTGGAACACCCGTTGCTGTATCTGTAGCCGGTATATGTGGTCCATCTCCGCCATCCGCTGTTCTATCGTCAACGGATTTTCCAACGGATACGGCTCCACAATCCCCTTGATAATCTTCTCCCGTTCCTCTCGCAGGATCCTTAAAACTCCCTCATAACACTCCTCATCAGTCTCCTCCGGCTTCAAGACGCAAATCCCATCTATAGTCGTAGTCTTTCCGATCAATCTCAGCCTTCTTCGAAACAAAAAGTCCCTCAGTCTAATCAAACATAGATTCAGGCTATTTTGTGGGGCCCTCGCGATCAAGGTGTTACCCGTTCTACAGGTAAGAATCAACTTTAACTCCCTCGGGCCACGCCCTGGAGATCCCTGATATAACTCTGTTTCGGTCCACGGACGCGGTGCATCCAGTCTTTCTGGCTTCATGGGGACAACAATATGAAGATGAAAGAGATTCCACCAAAATGATTCCAAGGCGTGACGGACCGTCGGGATGCCCCCGTGAATCTTTAACTCCATCGCCGTGCGTTCCCGCAAAGTACTGTCAAGTGGCCTCTGATACATATCTAGCTTGTCGAGAGGGAGACCATCTTGAGCACCGTGGAGAATACCCATAAACTCCGAATGTCCGGCTTGAAAAAAGTGAATGTCGTTGGCCCTGATTGTATGCTGAAGGATTCCTGCACGGTAGATTTTACGATGCGTTTCAATACAGTCCGCAAAGATCTTGAGGACCGCGGCCGGCCGCGATAGGTGGCCAAGAGGTACTCCACTGAGTCTGAGAACGACACGCTGGTGAACTAGATTTTCACTGAGTAAGGCGGTCTTGTTAACGCCGTCTTGCAAAGTGATTATCTTGCCCTTTGCAAGGTCAATTCCCCGTCTGATGTTCCAAGTATCATCGGGCTGGCCGTCAATAGTTGGCGTCTCATGGTACAGATAGTTCGGAACGTTCTGAATGGGCGGGTCAACTGTGGAACACTTCATGAGGAATTCTGCTTCAGTGATCTTTTCTTTTGGCCACCAACCATCCTTGATAAGCACTTTGGCCAGAGGTTGCCACGCGACATTGGCATGCCACTCGCAATGCCCTCCAATAAGCAACATTGGGATTTGTCCCTTCGCCTTAGCGTTGGCATATACCTTTTGTCCACCTTGAAGCGAAATGGTCTGTATCGCCTTTCGTTCACCCGTAACAAAGGGATCAATGCCCAACTGTGTACGGCTTTTCAGAAGGAAGCCCGCCATAACAGCAATGAAGCGGCGAGGATCCTCATGTATGTCAAACCGGGTAGATGCCAAACACCCCAATGTGTCAATCAACGTCGTCCGCATTTTATTCCCACAAAGGCTAAACCCCAAGAGAAATCTGTGCTTATCTCTCATGTTGAAAACGTATGTCGCGTATACACCAAGATGACATAGAGCCCCGAAATCTGACTCCTCTGGATGACTAATATCACATAACACTCTAGAGCGCTTCATATTCTCAGCTACCCAATACTCAGGGCGGACAATGGATGGGTCCTCTTGGAAGGTTAATTCCATGGGTTTGACAAACGCGTCGAATTTTTCCAGAAAACTGGCAAATGTCAAGTGCTGGCGAATCTCCCGATCTGGATATAGCTGTCTAATCACCGAGGCAATCCTACCGACAACACTTGTCAATTGCCGGCCGCGGCAATGATAGTTTGTTGGATCGTTTGCGTCAAAATCCGCAATATCAACCCACTTGTCACGAAACAGCGGCTGGTCAGTCTTGATGAGGACGTTGAACACTTCATCCGCAAGCTGATCATATTCGCCAAAGAACTCCTCATGAAAAGTTGGAAGATCGAGTACAATATAGCGCATTGCACCACGGACTTCTCTGTATTGTCGTACGTGACCCTGGTATCTAGGCTCATTGCACGTGTAGTCCGCGAAGGATTTCTTGCTGGTTTGGCAGATGCCGTTGTAGAATACTTTGGCTGCGTTAATTGCTTCTTTCCAAAAGTCATCTGGCTTCACGCGGTAAGACATGCCGCAAAGGAGCGCGCTTTGGAAGATGTAATAGTGGTGTGGCTGAACTACGACACCAAGACCATCGAGTAGATAAGCTCTATGCGCATTCGGGGGGCGGTTATCTACAAGGAGCTGGATGTAGAAAAAGAATCGCAGGTATAGTTCCTCGAGATCTATTAATGTTGTTAGCTTACTGATGAGACGTGGCAGACCGGGTCACATACTAGATTTCGAGAAGGATTTTAGGTTTTCCTCCGTCGGTTTTTGGGGAAATCCGGGGGATAGAACTTGGAAATCAAGTCGCAGTACTTGCAAGACCTCCTTTAGGTCGGGGGCCAATTCGGAGGGGGCTGCAGACATTTTGATGCTTTGATGATTTGATGGTTTGATGATGGACGGAGATAATCAAAGACAAATGAAAAAAAATAGAGCGGGTCGGGGTACGCAGCGCTGTTCATGTAGACGTTGAAGAATACAACAACAACAACAACAAGGTTGGGGTACGCAATCTTTTGCTTGTCGACGATGCAGGTGTAGGCAAGAACCCAAATCATTGCTGGCTTGTGAATGCTTGGGTCTATACGAGTAGGCAGGTAGCACGGGCGCAAAATGCCATTACCGTCAGATCGCCCTTGCCTCAACTGATGCCCTCCAAGTTGTTACAATTGCATAGTGTAATTATGCACCAGTCGAATCACGATTCAACGATGGCATGTTTGCTTTGTCATTGTACATGTGACACCCTTTAGATCTACGTTACCAGGACACATGTTAAGGGCACATATATCAAATAAGTACCTTTTGATTTCTGGAATGGAAAGATCATAATGTCACGCCAAGAGAGTTGTCAATTGGTGCTGAAGACAAAAGAGGTCCGTCAGCATGGTATTACTACGGTGACAGGGGTGTGCCACATCATGATGGTCACCAGAGTGGTCTCTACAAACGATTCTGTTTGCTTGATCGGCTGTGGGAGATTATGTTCCTAGCTGCTGCTCAATTGTGGTGATAGACGGGTGCCTAATATCTTGGGGATATAGTATCTCCCTATCTCACTCATTCTCGTTTCTTCTCTTCTTGTTCTAGATAGACAACTGATCCAACAGTAACTGAACTACAATCAATACAACTATCTTGACCTTCTCTCAATACTCTGATATTCACGACGATACTCACACTTTAGTAAGAGTACATATAGTGAAGTCTATGAAGATTTCTATCATTAGAGGAAGACATAACTAACACGCCATTGTTGTATTTATCTCCAACTCCAGTACTGTACGACTCAACGCCGCTAACACAACGGTGTGCATATCCCTTCTAACACTTCATCAACGGACTACATTTCCTCACTACACGCAAAGACATGTGCGAAGAAACCACATATCCAAACAATGCTCTGCAAACATGGTAATCATAAAAACTAACTACGGTCTACAAAGCAGTGTAAACAAGAATAAACAACGGCATCAAAAAGCTTAAACTTCACCCAAAGTCGCATGAACTAAGGCACAAAAGAAGCTCGAGAACAGATACGATGAAACACTTTCGTATTACAACGCTTGTCGTTGTTGTTGTTGTTTTATTTAACGTCTAACTAACTAGATCTAACTGTTAATACGACGGCTCTCTAGGCAACGTCGGGCCAAAATGAAGTCGGCATCCCGGTATCTTTTTTTTTTGTTGTTGTTGTTTTATTTTACGTCTACCTAACTAGCTTTACCTGTTAATACGACGGCTCCCCAGACAAGTTAAAAACCCAGATGATGATAATGTCCTTCTAGAATCCTCCCTTGGGTGGTCGGCAATTGCGAGAATGCGTAAGTA
>NETU01000387.1:45189-86647 GCA_003032515.1 Huntiella decipiens | reverse complement strand
CTGGCGTGGTATTCGTCACAGTCTCCATGTCCGGACCTAGCTGCCAGAATATAGCCAAGTTCGATTCGATTGAGGCCTTTGTAGTAGTCGACTCGAAAGGGCCGCCCACAGGGCAATTTGACGGCACATCTCGGCCCCCGATCGCTCCGGGGCTCAATTTTTGCCCTCAAGAAGCTTGTTATTGACGTCATTGATATCAACATCCTCATTAGTGTAGTGGTGATCATACCTGCTTGTCACGCAGGTGACCTGGGTTCGATTCCCAGATGGGGAGCACTTATCTTTTTGCATCGTCAGTCGCACGTGTCAATATACTTCTGGCCCAAACCTGCCTTTTTGATCCACTTCGACCTTGTTCACCGCCTATTGATATCCCCACCATTCTGCCATTCGCGCATAAAAAGTTTCTGCGTGGAAGCGATTGATGAATCGTGATCTTACTTCCTTATGGCACTCATTGTCTCTTGATTCCGACGTTGTTCTTTCGAATCGGCTGAAAAGCCTCATTCTTTCACCAATGGCACCTTTGCTGTGGTCTACACCGCCATTTTCTTTGATGACACGTCCAACTTGACGACTCTCATTAATGGCTAGATCGCGGCTTTGGTGTTCGTTCATACGACTGCTCTCTCCCGAGGCAGTATGTCGGCATCTTCAGCTATCGACCTCTTAACTGAGAGTTGACCGCCGTCGATGCCGACGAACTCTGAAAAGGTAAATATTACTCCACCCACCCTCGGAAGGCTCCGGCGAACTAGTCGTGCCGTTCTTTCATGATGATACAACGCAATAATTCACAGACCTGTTCTGAATTTTCTTTGTTGATAATGTTGCTTTTGATCTGATTGAGAACAAAATCTCCGCTTGTTTTGACTCCTTGGTTTACATGGACCATTGCTAACAAGTTTAAAGGTTTCATTGCATTGATTTTATGATTAAACATTAATATAACTACTATTTCCATAACTCTTTGTTCGTTGTGCTTTGTGACATGTTTTCTACATGAACCCTATATATGATGTAACCCTAGATACTGACTATTCTGTACTACCATTCTTCAACGTCCTTTGTCTTCTGCAAGCACTATCACACCGAAAGAAGCGGTGAACGAAACATGATTATACCCTTGACTGCGCCGAATCCGGGTGGGAAGTACTTTGAGTTACTAGTGTCATGTTCGTCACTGGGATTCTTCATTTCGGCCCCCAATTACATCGCCGATTCCCTTTTTGGGACCACTCACGGAGCCCACGATACTGACCGCTTGTCAGATCAGAGCCGGAGGAATCCTGCCTTGTGGGTTGGGGCCAAGATTGCAGTTATGACGTTGCAAAGTTCGTCGAGAGTCTTGATGGAGAACCGGAAGATGCCTTTGTGGAATTATTATAAAGGGAGGCAGTGCCTCCTTGTTCTTTAGATGTGTATCTTCACGATATAAATATACACTCTTTGACAAGATACCCTTTCGATCTATTTACAGCTACTGTCTTTATCTGAAAGAGATCTCACGACTCTTACACTAGCAACACATTCATTATAAAATATCCTCGATATCCCACCCAAATACCCTCACTTCTTGATTTTGAAACTCCAGACTCGTTTTCCATTCGCATCTTCAGCACCCTTTTTTCGGGGCATTTTTCATTCTTCATTTTCATTTGTGAACTGGTTTCATAATACAATTTTTTTGCATTCATCCATCATTTCTTCTCCTACTTCCCCTCTTACTCCTCTGTCTGAACAGGACGTTGACTTCAACATGGAAAATTACGATAAATTCCTCTCCGGAATCAACCTCTCGGCATTGTCTACCGCCGAAGTCAACACTGCTGCTGATGAAATGGATCTCACATTTGGTTCCATTCTCTCCCCAAATGTGAATCTCGAGACTCCTCGCTTCAACCACTCTTTTGCTTCCGCCAGCCCGGCTGCTGGCGGCGTGTCTGCTGGTCAGAACGCGAGTATCCCAACCTCCCTTTCGGGCGAGCAGGTCTCGTCTGTTACGGCTCAGACGATTCCCTTGCCCGATTCTTCATATTCTACACTTCTTTTGCCTACGGCGCCAGTGAACTCTTCGGTTGATGCCATGGATTTCTCACTCATGGTTCCTTCAACCGAGGTGCTTCCTTGGGATGGTACTTTCGACTCCCTTATGAACGACCCCGTCTCTGCTACCAAATCCAACACTGTCTCGGATATCTTTGATAACATGCGGATGTCTTCTGAGTCCGTCAATGGTGCTTTGTCTCTTGCCTCTTCCACCAATGACAGCAACATCAAGCAGACTGACATTGGCTTCACTGGCAACATCTACCCAGTGTCTAACTTCACTTTTGATGCTAACAACGTATCCATTGACGGCGCTGGGTCTATTGATGGTCGTCGCTTCCGTGCCGCGTCCACTCCTGCAGAGCCCTCCCCAAAGACCATCCCTGGCGTCTCTTTGGAGTCTATGTACCCAGATCTCGATAACCTGGACACTAGAAATGTGCCCCCGTTTGACTTCAGTGACATGGACTTCACATTCGGTAATGTTGAAGATTTGCCCACGCCAAAGAGACCTTCCAAGCACCGTGCCAGTCGTTCATGGACTCACGGAGCTATCAAGGGTTCCAAATCGGCTGCCAAGGGTAAGAAGACTGCTGGTAACACCGGGCTTCAGTTCCCTGATGTCAGTGCTGCATCTTACAACTTGGACCCCCAGCCAATGCCTGACATGTCAATGATGGGTCAGATCCCCCAGCAAAACTTCTTTGCTCCCAACATGATGCCTCAAGCTCAGATGCCCGTTTACCCCAATGGGATGGCCCTTGGCTGGGATCAGTCTATGCCAATGTATGGTCAAGGATATATGCCTGTTTACTACCCAAATGGCATGCAGCCTATGTACATGCCGCCAGCCAAGGCTGTTGTTCCCAAGAACCACAGCTACCAGCGTCTTCCAGCAGTGCCCGAGACCTGGGGTCCGACTGAGCGGCCCACTCTCTTCCAGTACACCACGATTGGTCAATGGAAGCCCAACCTGCGCTTTTCGACTGAAGAGCTTCGCACTTACATGCAGGACTTCCTGAGTGGTGGCATTTCTACTGGCCGTTCCCTCCGTGCGTTCGTCCAGTTTGTCCCGTTGGACCAGACTCGTTCCAAATACAAGACTTGCCGCTGGTCTAACTGCCCTGTCCCCGATCACGAGATCGGTGCTGGCTTTTACCGTGTGGCTTTCGACGAATTCGCCGAGCTTCGTGGATCAAAGTTGGATCCTAGCGCGAACACTGGATGCATGCATCTTCACTGCTTCGAGAAGATCTTCAACATTGTCCAGCTTATTCAATACGGTATCGTCCATGCTGACCTCCGCACTTTCCAACATAAGAAGTGTAACACCTACCGCTTTGATGCCGACACATCGACTGTTCGCCAAGCTTTTATGAAGTGGCGCGATCAAGCCTTCCGTCTCGTTCAAACCGACGGTATGAACCGTCCTATCAAACAAGAGGAAAACCTGTGGTATGTCCTTGAGGACGCCTACATCAGTTCCCTCAACGGCCTTCAGCGCAAGGCTCTCAATGAGTCTGGTGGCTACGTTAACCTTCTTACCAGTGGCGGAGATCTCGACCAGCCCAACCAAGAATCTTCCAAAGTGCGTTACAGAATTCGTTCGTCCCTTGGTGAACTGATTGGTATGAACGCTTCTCCTTTAAACCCCGAAGAGGTTACCGAGACGCCCCTAGACCGCCGTGTCATTGACTTTGTTGACAACTCGCTCGACAATGCCAAGCCCAGAGGGAAAACCGTTTTGTGTGGAGTTGATAGTTCACTCCCTCGCCATAAGCGGAACCAAGAGGTCATTGACCTGACTGATGACAATGGAGATGCGAATGTCTGTGTCACTCGCAGCGGCAAGAGATCCCGGATGTAGACAATAGAATATAGAATCATAAATTTCATTCATTATAGACTAGAGAGATTACCGGGATCAAATTTACATGTGCACAAATGTTCTTCGGTGACAAAACACGAATGTGAGTGAAATGGGGCAATGTATTTAGCTCATTTAGATGAAATAACAAACCAGGGAGCCGCGAAGACTCTGCAGGTGATTCACACCGTGAGATTCTCAGATATACCGAACGACAGTAGGTATGAATGAGCTGTGCAAGCGTCTGTGGGATTCTGTGCATCCGAAATAAGTTGGAACTTATAAGAAGAGCCATGGACATACTATTTCCTATATCGATATATAATGTTGCCTTGTCCTTGGCCTTGACCTTGTATCACATTAGCCATGGAATGAGTGGTTGCTACAGTATACTTCACTCTTTAACAATTACAACGGAAGCATACTATCGAGACTAAGTATGTGGTTTTAGAACATAGTCTCCAATGGTACAATCAAACAGATCACCAGCCGCATCTTTGCGCAGCTAAGCAAAGCAAGGAGCCAGGTTTTGTTCAACAATTTACCACCCATAGTTTCTCGACGTATAAATCTGCAATCGACGATGTGACGGTTTGTACATGAAGGTTACTACAAAATCAACAGTTTCCAAAGATTAGTTCGCACAAAGGGCCGACTAAAAAACCTTATAAAACAGTAGACATTTGTAGTAGAAGTCTCAAGGATAGGGGTTTGCGTCGTCGTCTTCACACACGGTCGACATTCTAGCCTTCGACAGAGTCAATCGCGAATGGCTTATATATGAGATTACACACCAAAGTTCCCCGTGATAGCTTTGGCGGTAGCTAGAAAACTGCCTTGACTAGCAGCAAGCCCTCGGTGTGTTGAACGGATTACACAACGACAAACGACCAGTTAGATCCGGTGTGCCCCGGGTCTCTGCTGTCTCCGCCTCTGTGTATAACTTCCACAATGGCTTTGAAAGTTCCAGGTACTCAAATTATGATACTATGGACAGTTTGCAGACTAAATTACGAGAGGCTTGATTTGACTTCGCTTTCTTCGTCTATTGCTTTGATACTAGAATGCATTAAAGGAGTGACACTTTGGCCAATGATATACCACTGACAACCGTTAGACATATCAATCTCTATAGAGATCCAAACTCAAAATCAGCACAAAGAGGATCTTGATATGCCGAACACAAAGTCCATCTTTTTATAGCCAATGATGTTACCATTCACAGGGAAAAAAATGTCGCAAACTATATGACGTTATGTTAGGTTTCCTGTAGATACCATTTGTTCAATGAGCATGTAAGCCATATTAGGGTTAACAAAGCCACTGCACAAAAAGATAAAAACGCGGGCTCATTCGGGGATCGAACCCGAGACCTGGCACATTCACGGTTAACCGTTGAAGGACTGTAAAGCCCGAAGCACCAATCATACCACTAGACCAATGAGCCAATTTCGAAATAGAGAACAACATTTGCGATATATATAGGAAACACAATGTTGGGCTTTTTGGAATTTGTGAAAATAGCCATAATAGGCCAGCTTCATTTCCTATTTGGGAAAACGAAAGGTGACGATGTTGTCCGGTTGGCTCTGTTTCTTGTTTGCTTGTGTCTATAAACATTGTCGGTCTAGTTTGCCATATCTGTTTTTATCTTTCCTTCGTTTCTTCTTCTCACCAACCATCGATCGCATCGGTATTTTGCATTGCTGTAAGTTAAAACATCTCTCATCGACCATAATCATCAACCTAGAGCTTCATGAGCAGCGGGAAGAGCTCTTGGCTAGTGCGATACCATTTACTCGTGATACATATGCACACACAAGAATGCGAGCGAATATGGCTACGCCGATAGTGACGGTTGTAGCCTTGCTTTGTGTGCTTGTTTCGCGGGTTACTTGCACAGGCGTTACGGAAGGACGCAGGGAGCAAACGACGGTGATCGCGGGTGTGATGGGTGTGAAGAGAGAGGGTCAAGAGAAAAACGACTACTGAGTGAGAATTTCGAATATAATAAAGCTAACGAGTTCGCAAGTTCATCTTCATTCTAGACTTGGGTTCCCTCCATCTTACCATTTTCACTCGTTATTCATTTTTCGGTCATACATTCATTGTTTGCTGTTCATCGCACATTTCACGACTTTACGATATCAAATCATCAAGCATATTCATCATGCCTCGCATCATCAAATCATCTAAACCCTCAAGCCCAACCGGACCAAGCCGCCCTGTCCGGGCAGTGGCCATCTTGTCGGTGAAAGCCATCCGCCGCATTTTGATCTGGACGGTCGTCGACTTCATCCCGTTTATAAAAGATGCCTGCTCCTTGGAAATACTCAAACGGGAGTGTGGAGGGTCAGGAGTGAAAGTTTAGGGACTTTCATGTATGGTGATTTACTGGTTGGCACAGGGAGAATCTACTTTGCGAGATTCTGGAGGTCTTTGTTATGGAGTCAAACGGGGAATATTGGGATTGTTCGGGCGTTGATCCCGTTTGTGGGATACTTTTGTTATGATATCAAACTGGGGGGCTTGGTAGCCCATAAATAATCAATACTAATTGGTATATTTACATGAGAAAACAATCATGATTCGACATCACAACGTTACCAGGTTGGTTTTGTCACAAATCTTGCAATGTGGTAGTAATTCAGACGAGATCAAACATGAGGTTAAACTATACTCCAATAAAACCTCAAGGCAGCTCGGCCGCGAGCACCTAAACAATGCATTGTCTCGTCATACACCCAACAAGCAACCATTATGTCGACATTTACCCCCTACGGCCCGGCATACGCCCCATCATGTCAACCAGGACAGCCTTGGTTCCAAAGTCATTATCAATGGTGGCAATACCAATCCCGACCCAACTTTGCCAATAACTACGCGGACCAAAACCGTCCACCATTTGGTTACCCGTCATACCCTCCGTCGTACAACGCCTACGGTAACTGGCAAGGCAATGTACTCACCGCACCATGGGTCTCGGCCCCGCCTGGTTCGGCGTATCCTCCAGTTCCACATATTCCTGCCCAACAAGGCCATCCTTCATCGTGGAATTACAATGGCGCATCACCCGGTCCTTCTTCAAACCTCCGAAATCTCTGTGGTAGGCCAGCTTTAACTACACCTCGTCAACCTCTATCTAGAGTGGCACCAGCTCGCCAAGCTCGCCCGTTGCCTCATCCTCCTCGCTCAAGTGCCCCATGTACATGGGAGAATCGGGTTCCTAGGGGAGTATACATGCCACAAAATCTAGATAAATCTAGCATTAGAGGTAGAATTTCACAATGCCTAACTTCGCAGGGCATGGGGTCTCCCCACCCAATGTCACCACAAAAGAACAACTGTGTAGCGAACAAGATACAGACGAACCGTGATTCTTGTAATTTGCGTGGGATATCCTGTTTGTCTTCTTGTCCGTCACTTCCTAGGTTCAAGCTATCATTGACGCCTTTGTTTTCACTAGGCTCGAGTTCCAACCAGATTTCTCAATCCCAGCTTCACCCGTCGCGGAATCATCCTCCTCGAATTTCTGCATCTCCGGATAAGGTACATTTGGCTGTTCTGAGAATGAGCATTTTGTATAGTTGGCTAATTCTGTTATAGATCAATGCTGCGACTGTGGCCTCGGCAAGATTGCAAAAAGTCATTGCTAACCTCAAGATTGAGAACCCAAAAACTCCTGTGGCTCAGATGAGACCAAGGTTTTTCGGCAATGCAAATGGTACTCCGAAGCCAACTGCGTTATCAATGAAGCCTTTCCATGGAATACAATTTGGGTTAAAGTCTGCTGAGAAGAGTCCGGTTAAGTTGGAGCCCCCGAAGGAAAGATCACCAACGGGAGATCCTACAAAGCCAAGTCTTCCTAAAGAACTACCACCAAAGACTACACAGCCTCCGTCTTGGAAGTACACAATGCCACCCGTTGAATTCATACCCAACGTCATGAGACACGGTTTGTCAGGTGCCGCTAGGTATGGAAAAATGCCAGGCATACAACATCCAATGTCCATTCTGCGGTCGTTCGGTACGACCCCAGCTATGAAAATGCCAACTCCAGAGGATCCTCCCGTTACCAGACTCATTAAACACCTAGAGGGGCTTCCTAGACATGAAGTATTGGGCCTGGCAAAACAAAATGCTGTCAAGAAGTCAGTGATGCCTGCCTTGAAATTCCTTGGTGCGCGTTACGGTGTATACCTACCTGGATTGACAGACTGCGACAGCACAGTCCCAGTCATTGTCAGGATTGCCGGCGTCGACGTTGGAAGCACCGATGTGAAGGCTGCTGAACACTTCCAGAATCTACAATGCAATCTAAATCCGCCAGTGTCAGAAGCTGTTCCGAAACCCGGCGAAGGTCTTGGCTTTGGGAAGGACTACTTGGCAAAAGCAAATAAGCTTATAAGCATACCCGACCCTTACGATCGGACAGGAGAAGGACTTGCTCAAGCTGCGAAATGTCATCTAGAACTCTTGAAACTACGCGAGAGAAATAGGAAATTGGAGGTTGAGCAAGCCCGGCGTCACGCTCTTTATAAGACCATCTATGAAGCTCGGTATGAACACCTCATAGTAGAGATTCGTTTAGCCGTGGCCAAGCTGCAACACGTCTTAAAGGACGTGGAACTTGACATGTTTGAACATTTCAAGAGTTCCGAGTTAGATGGCTTCATTCACTCGGGGTGTAGTGTCTATATTGCACGAGAGCTTGTGAAATCTTGTGCGAAGCAGTAGCTGCTAAGTCCTATTATTCTTGCAAATAAAACGGCAGTCTATCAGTTGGTCTATTTACTCGTGGCACATAATGTCTTGTCTCTCTATCCCCTGTTAATTGTGTTACCCGCACCCCGTGCATTCTCGTCCTTGTACTCATCCCACATGCGAGCCTTCATTGTCTCAGCATCCGCCTTCTCAATGTTATCCTCATCTGGCTCTGGGCGGGCATAACTGGCCTCGCCACCTCCTCTGATAATGTTTCCCCTCCGGTCCTCCTCCTCCAAGTATTCGTCGATAGACATGGTTGGCAAATTGTGGCCCGCACGGAAGACACCCTTCTTGAGATCTTGTCTGTTGCCCACCAGCGTGAAGGGTTGTAATGGTTTTCCAGTCTTAGACAACAAGGGACCTCCAGGGTTCCGGGACAATGGAGCATCCAAGCGCTCCGAGTAGTCGATCTCTGGTTTTCCGGCAGCCGTTCTCCGAGATCTGTTGTCACCGAGACCACCAGCAGTAGGCTCTGCTCTTGGCATTGGTCGGACGGGAGCCGAGGCCAAGACATCAATCTCTGTGTTGATGCTATCCATCTGTTGCAGCGCATCATAAGCCTGTAACTCCAATCCTTTCAGGTACACATTGCGCACAATCTCCTCGTCGCCTCCGTTGGCCAAGTACTCTGGATTCGCCTGCAGAGTCGCTAACTGTTTTTTCAACTCCCTCTCTGCCTGGAACCCAGCAATTTTGGCATCGCGCCGGGCACCTGGATCGGTAGCATCGATAATGTGCCACGAGTCACGCTCCTTCTCGCTCGATGCATCTGAATAACGAAGGAAGGCCTCGGCAGTACTGACAGACAAAAGGTCATAGGAATCTAATTGTGAGAGGAAAGCGGCGAATTGGTCACGAGCATTGCGCACAATGGGAATGCGGGCCGGTGCTGAGGTGAAGGGAGTCTTGAGGGTAAGCTCAGCAAGGTGGAAAGAGATAGCAAGGTAAGGCAGGTTGGTCGTAGTGAGATCGTCGAGGGTTTCGTTGGTTGAAAATAAGGCAAGTCTCTTAATGAGAGATTCACATTCTGTGTACGAAGCAACAGCACTGGTGTAGGCAGCTGTCCATTCAGGCGTATTGTATTGCTGAGCAGCAATGGATGCCTTTTGTTTGGCTGCTGTAGTCCAAAGGGTGGGGAGAGACTGTCCTTCGGTGGGGTCGGGCATTGTTGCCAATGATAAAGCGGTTATTTTGATGTTCGCAAAGTAAAACAGTGAGTTTGTGAGCTTGGTGGATTTGATGATAGAGGGGTACTAAATGCAGGTACCCCGCCAAAAATGCGGGACAAAGGTCTGTGGATATAGCTAGGGAACTGGGAAGGTATGATATTGAATCAATCACGTGTGGGAGATGTTTATGGCAATTATACAGTTGATGACTCCGTTTTTAGGTAATTGTGTCTACTTTTTGACCCTTCATTGTTAATATCGTCAATGTATTTTGTCATCATGTTGCCATTATATTACTAGGGTTAACTAGAGGGTTTGTAAGCTCCCGCCACAGCCGCCACACGATCATTTGCGCCACGTCTATACAGGAGAGCTTACCTCCGATACAGATGACGACAAGCTAGACGTATGACTTCAGATACCAAATGTGAAGAGTAGTCTCTGGATCTCAGAGGAAACCTTAAATTGTTTAATATATACTGGTTGTTACATACCGATCTCCTATTCATACCACTCAATTGACACCACAACACTCTCCAATCCTGCAACAATCAATCTACTGCCTGATCCTGGTTCCGCGCATCACAAGCGAACTGTCCATCTAGAACCCGGCCGACAAGAGTGCGATATATTCTACTACAGAACCCATTTGAATTCGAATATTGTGCTTATTGTGCCGCGCATCATACCACGATTCCAATCTCGACTCTATCATTTGACACAACCCTCGCAGCCCGTTAATCGCGAATACACTCGGACGAACTTCCCTCCCCTCCTGTCGCCAATTCTCGGCATCCTTCTAAACCTCCGCAACCATGGCCCCCAAGATTGAAGCCTCGGAGATCGAGACGTACTGGAACATTTTCTCGACGCGCACCGGTGGCGGCAAGTTCCTGACCGGCGAACAAGCGAGCCCTGTTCTCAAGAACAGTGGACTTAACGATGACCAACTCGCCAAAGTCTGGGATCTGGCTGATGTTGACGGTGATGGAAATCTGGACTTTGAGGAGTTCTGTGTTGCCATGCGTTTGATTTTTGACGTCTTGAATGGCGAATATGCGGATGTCCCGTCGGTTCTGCCGGATTGGTTGGTTCCAGAAAGCAAGGCGCATCTCGTCCAGGCCGGCCGCGCGCTGACGGGCAAGCAGGTTCAATTTGAGCAGGTTGAGGACGATACTGATGATTTGGGTTTGAAGGATGGATTTGATTGGTACATCGGGCCTAATGACAAGGGCAAGTATGAGTTGATTTACCAGGAGAACCGTGATATGCGCGGTGAAGTATCGTGTAAGTTCGTATCCACCAATTTGTTTCTTCAGCCATCGCTAACAGCCGCTTTTCTATACCCACAGTCAACGCCTTGAGCGATCTCTATGAATCCCTCGACGTCCCAGATACCGATATTCGCTCGGCATGGAACCTCGTCAACCCCTCAGCTTCTTCTACCATCAGCAAAGACGCCTGTCTCGTATTCCTCCACATGCTCAACTACCGCCACGAAGGCTACCGCATCCCACGCAACATCCCCGGCTCTCTTCGTCACACTTTCGAGCGCAACAAGATCAACTATAACGTTGAGGACCAGCGTACCTCTCGTTGGGCCACCAAAGCCGACGACTCCACCGCTACTGGTCGCAAGGCAAAGTTCGGCGACCAGTACCTTACCCGCCTCGGCCGCTCCTCTTATAAGACTTCCGGTACTGACTTTAGCACGGAAAAGACGGATGACTGGGAGGAGGTGCGGTTGAAAAAGAAGTTAGCTGAGCTTGATGAGAAGTTGCAGCACATGGAGAATGACGCCGAGGCACGGAAAGGTGGCAAGCGCGACTCCAAGCCTGCTTTGGTTAAGCGGGAGCTTGAACAGCTGCTTGACTACAAGCGCAAGACTCTTAAGGAGCTGGAGGATGGAAGTGGTGCGGCTTCCGGTGGTGGGTTGAAGGGTGTCCAGGAAGATTTGACGACTATCAGAGAGCAGGTGGAGGGTTTGCAGACGCATTTGGCGGCGAGACAGGCTGAGCTGGCGCAGCTGAGACGAGACATTGATGATGAGAAGGCGAGTGCGTAGGGCAGCGTTTGAGTATATCACACAGGAGCGCATTTGTTAGTTTGTTCATTGATTTTTTGCGTGTTTGTTTCTTATTGCATTGTCCATCTAATTGACTACCATAAAGACACCCATCCTCCCGACATTCAAAACATTACCACTACTTTACCTTACCACTGACTACCGTTGACATACTTGGGGGCGGAGTCTACACCGAGAGTTTTGCTCTTGGCGGCCCACGCCATGATCGACGGCAAGCGCACCCAACCAGCCCGGGCGAATCCACGATCCTTACCTGCCGCACCGATAAGAACGTCGAAGGGGAACCCTTTAACCGGCGATTGCGCCTTACCCTGGAGAACAGCAGTAACGTTGGCAGCAACTCCAGCAGCCTATTGAACATATTGGTTAATCACATGGCCTTAGTTACCCTCCTTCTCTTTTGCGTCAGTTACTCACATGCTTATCCGCGAACATGAATCCAGCACGGGGCTTAGATACAATGTCACCGGCAGCCCAAACATCAGAGAGACCCTTGACTTGGTAGTTATCATCGACATCTACAAACTTGCCCTCGCGAAGTGTGCTGGCCGGTAAGAACTCTGTGTTAGGAGTCAACCCCATAGTTGGGAGATAGAAATCCGTAACAATCTTCTCGCCGTTGGCAAGAACCACTTCTGTCTTTCCATTGTCCAGCTTCTTGGTACCTGTTACCCGGGCATTCTTGCGAACTTCAACACCAAGTTTCTTGATCTCGTTTTCGGCAGCCCCGGCAACATTGTCACCACCAAGGAGCTCACTATCACCACTAAGAAGGACAACCGTCTTATCTTTGTTGTGGTAGCGTAGCTCCGCTGATGTCTCGACACCGGTCGGCCCTGCACCGGCAACAACAATGTGCTTGGCATTCTTGACGCGCTCTTGGGTCTGGTGTAGCTGGGCGAGGATCTCGGAATAGCTGCCCTGGGCTTTCCAGGGGACTTCGTTGTTAGTGGCACGGGCTCCGGTGGCAAGCACGCAGTAGTCGTATGGAATCTTTTGGGGGCCGTTTGGGGTGTCAAAGGTAGCTGTCTTTGTCTCTGGGTCAAGGTGGGTAGCTGTGCCGATCATGAATTTGAAAGCCTTTTCTGGGTATTGGGCGAAGCCGGGCTCAATAGGGTGGAATAACGTAGTATCGGGAATGGCACCGGGGTTGATGGCACGAATACTGGCCATGTTCCAGTAGAAGTGGGAGTTCTAGTTCGCCATATGTTAGCTGCCATGTACAGAGCAGTTGATCGACGGGAGATCTTACCTTGGACAGTAAAACGACTTGGAAATCGGGTGTCTGTGGGTAGGTATACTTGAGGAGTCTGTGTGACACGGCCAACCCCGCGTATGAGGCACCGACGACGAGAACTGTTTTGACCATCTTGTGAAAGTGTGTTCTGGTTTGGTGAATATCCCGAATTTGGTTATAAGGAGACTGAAGAAGTTGGGGAAAGGTTTTGACAAGAATCTCTGTCTCTACTTATAGGTCACCACGGGAATGTGATTAGTCCCTTGATGTCCGAAGATTATCCCATTGCGAGGAAGGAACGGATCCCTATGAGACCGGTCGGAGGTGTGACAGGCAAGACTACGCATAAGGGCTTAGGTTTGGTATAATACACCTTGGGACCGGGTGGCAAATGGCCCCCGCCCAGCCACAGTATGTTGCAGTTGATGTTCCGCTGGTATCACAGAGATCTTGGGCAGCCTGGAGTCCCGAAGTGATATTGGGCTATGTTGCATATTCCGCGCATCGTCACCACCCAGTATTGAACATACAAACCAGCTGATTCCAACCATTAATTTGTTACTCAGTGGCTTATGGGTTACATTGTTGTAGATCTGGGTGGGTAGTCGGGTAAGGTTTAGGAAATGCTGCAGTAGTAATCATATGATTCTAGCTGTCGGTTCATGGTGGCTGCAGAGGCTGTCGGTCTTCCCCTCCCGATCTCCGTCAAATGTGACAATTAAAGCCACGGATGACGGAAGGTAAAACCACCGACTCCCTTTGACATGACGTGTAACCATGTATTTGCTGTTTTTACTTGCATCCCTTAGTCACTAAAACACTGATAATCCATCCCAAGTGACTGTAAGTTCCGGATAATCAGGTGTCGATAGACTTATAAGTTACTTTGTGCGTTTATCTGAATGTACTACTTGCGTAGCTCAACCAAGATGCTAAAAAAACTGTCAGACTGTGACTTGAAGATGTATGTAGACATATTAACGGGGCGTTTGAAATCACGGCTAAAGGAGTCTGTACCGCATGCATCTGTAGTGACGGGCGCTGGTTCTGGCGCCCTAAAAGCGGAAATAATTAACATGTGCTGCATTATCAACCCTATCAGCCAAGTGCTGTTTGGTAACCCTAATTGTCGTTGGACATGATGTCTGAAGTTTGGCCATAAAATGACGTCGACTGGATGTTGTCCTGCCTTTCGGTGCTATAATACATGGACAAGGCATTTGCCGGCCAAATCAACAATCCATGTTCCGGGTCATAGAGCCTCGGCACCGTACGCATAGGTTCTCATCTGTGCTCCTAGAAACAAGTTGAGGCATTGCCAATTCCGGTTATGAGCTACCCCGCCAAAACCGAGCCCCAAATAAATCTTCCCCAACAATTGAATTTACAAATTTAGGCAGTAAGCTAATTCCGGGAAGTAGGAGGAACGGCGGGAATCCGGCCAAGGACAACGGAACAAGGAGAATGCCATGTGGACATCTCCCTGTTAAATCTTTATGAAGACCCAATGCACATGCATTCGTATATATGTACAAAATCTCGTCATCAGGGCAACTGACAAACGCACGTGGCCGTGACATATTCCCTTGTGGCTACCAACTGTTCGTTGACTTGCTCTTGTTGACCAAGGGTTTTCCAGTAACCCCAGTCCCCCGTTTCTCAACCTCAACCGAATTGGAGCCAAACAGGTAAGAGCTTGGGATGGAGGGCTGGTCGGGGTTCACGTGAACAAAATGGCAGATACATAAAAGGGCAGATTGGACTACTCGACGGGCTCATCTGGGCTTTTCTTGTTTCTTTCTCTTCTTCGTTTTTGCATTCCATCAATCCCTTGACGTAAGTTGAAATAGTTGAATAGCAGTGTACCGGATCCCGCATCTGCTAGACCCCGCTAAAGCCCACCCCTACCTGACGTGCTCTTGGCCCCAATCCCGCCGTCGACCCGCATCTCTGTTCGAGTAGCTCGTAGCTCATAACTCTGACCTCTTGTCCTGATTTTCTAGACAACCGTTTTCTCTTTCTCTTCTTTCTCTTACCAGTAACCAAATTACACATATCCGCCAAAATGTCTACTTCTCCCGAATTCCAGCAGGCTGTCACCGACTCCAAGAAGCTCACCTCGAAGCCTTCCAACGAGGACCTCCTTGAGCTGTACGGTAAGTTGAACATTTGTTGTACCCCGTTCTTAGTTGTAACTATGACTGACCTATTCTCTTCTACATCACAGGTCTCTACAAGGTCTCCACTGGTGAGGACTTCTCCAAGGCTACCGCCCCTGGCATGTTCGACCTTAAGGTTCGTTCTCTACTTACACCACAATACCTTTGATGTTGACTCGTTTCTAACCACAACTCGCACCGTTTTAGGGCAAGGCCAAGTACAACGCCTGGAAGGCCGTTGTCGAGGAGGGTGTCTCTGCCACCGAGGCTCAGGCCCGTTACGTCGCCAAGATTGAGGAGATGAAGGCTACCTACGGCTACGATGCCAACAAGGTCCCCGAGACCATTGGTGCCTAAAGGTCTGATGCTGGACGATGATATAATACCCCCCCAAATGAAAGAAATTTGATGCAATTGGCTTGGTACTGACGTGACTTGGTTTGCGCGACACAAGGATGAGTGCATGTGCGGGGTAAACCTCTAGGGGCTCTCGTGACGACGGAATAATTGGCATACTCGCGAACTGATTGGGTTGTGGATGGATGACGACATGGGTTGCACATAGGTAGGGGGGCTACAGAAACTCGGTATTGGCATTGACATTTGGGGACCGTTCGTACAGACAACACGAACGTATGGATGCGTAGAGCATGGCGACGACACTGCATAATGCAATCCCGACGTCTGTGGCAAATATTCCTGTGCCGTTATTCCTAGCAGAAATATCCAGAGTCTTCCTTAGTCGGGGTTCAGCCTTTTTCGACAAACCTCAGCCTTTCCGTCGTCAAGTGTCAACCATGGGAGGCTAGAATTTACAGGGTTAGAACTATTAGGGATTTGGATTGACATGTGGTTCTAGAAAATCACAACAGGGCATTGTGGAAATCTAACCGTGGTGTAGTTCCAGCGGCTATTGAAATCTTGCTGATTTTAGCGATTAGAGTCGCTTGTAGTGTCGGCAAATAATTGCCGCAATGGATGTTATAAGCTTTAGGAAATCATCGTTTGTGTTTGGTCCTAGTGGATCAGGACATGCTATTTCAATGGCCGAAAAGGTGCCGGTCAAATAGTTAGCATCGCCACAGATTTGAATGCTGCCCCTTAGAATTTCATGTGATATCTTCTCTCAGGCGGCGACTAAGTTTTTGCGTTGTTGCCGCAAGAACAGGATCTAGCCTGACCAAAGCTTGCCAGCTGTCTTTTTATCTGACGTCTGCCAATTGGCTAGATTGCCCCTTCCCTAAATGCTAACCCATAATAAAAGAACCCCCATCGATTTAGCTCACGACGCACAACCACGGGTCCAAGTTTGCATAACCCGATGTTCACTTGATATTGCCATTGTCTTGATATTAGCCTTGTTCATATTATCGGCAGTGTCTGTTGCACCTGGTTTCCCTATATTGGGCTTTATCGATTGACTCGACTATCTATTCTCGACGGTGTCGATTTACACGCCAGTTGTACGCCACGCCCAGTCGCCAGCCCGGCCTCGACGACGCCTACCTAGCCCGGCTCTGTCTTTTTCGCGATCTGTACCTTTAATTGCATACATAATCGACATTTTCTGAACTCGAACAAACATTACACCAACTATGAGGATTCCTTCCTTTTACCTGCTCTTCGGAGCTCTGTCTCTCGCCAGGGCCGCCAGCCCAGTCGAAGACGACGTAGAACCCAGTGTTCCTAACACCATCTTCAACCATGAGGAGGTTCCGGCCTTACTGGAACTTACTCCCGATAACTATGACAGTACCATCGCTGCGCACAAGTTTGTCATGATCAAGCACTATAGGTAGGCTACGTAACAGATATGTCTCATTAAATCGCCTCTAACAAGTGTACTTGCTGTGTCTGATAGCCCTTACTGCCATCACTGCTTGAGTTTTGCTCCCACTTACCAGACCGCTTATGAGTTCTACTACACAATGAAGGACTCGCGCGATGCTAAAAAGACCTTTACCGAGGGTTACGATTTCGTCTTTGCTACCCTTAATTGTGTAGCTTACGGTGATCTCTGCACTACCAAGGAAATCGTTTCATACCCCACCACTCACATCTACCACGACGGCAAGTTGGCAGGCAAGGTCAAGGGCGCCAAGGACATGGCTGCCGTGACGGGCAAGATTGAGCAGATTGTCGAGGCCGCGTTTCCTGGCACCCGGCCAGTTGAGGTTATTCCTCCAGTGGCCGGTGCTTCTGAGTCCCCCGATTACGCGGATTTGTCAAAGTCTGCCAAGGTTGAGTTGGTTAAGGATGCTGCCGATGTTAAGGATGTTGTCGCGGCCCCCGCCGCTGCTGCTGACGCGAAGGATGCGAACGCCGCCCCCGGTGCCAAGCCTGCCGGCGTCCCTGCTGCTAAGCCCGATGTTGTAAAGAAGCCCCCGACTGTGCCCCATGCTGCGGCCGAGCCCCCCAAGCCCACTGGCCCACCGCCAAACCACAACGGTCTGTCGGTGTCACTCACGGCCGATACCTTCATGCAGCAGGTTGTTGCCACTGGCGACCCATGGTTCATCAAGTTCTACGCTCCCTGGTGCCACCACTGCCAAGCCATGGGTCCCAACTGGCTTCAGATGGCCAAGGAGATGAAGGGTCGTCTGAACATCGGCGAGGTCAACTGCGACAAGGAGGCCAAGCTTTGCGCCGATGCTAGACTTAACGGATACCCCACTATGCTGTTCTTCAAGGGCGGCGAGCGCGTCGAGTACGATGGTCTCCGTGGCTTCGGTGATCTTATGCAGTATGCCGAGCGTGCGCTCGAGGCTTCAAGCGGCGTTCCTGATGTCGATTTGGCGGCCTTTGAGAAGATGGAGAGCAAAGAGGATGTCATTTTTGTCTACTTCTATGACGTTGCGACCACCAGCGAGGATTTCAGAGCTCTCGACCGTTTCCCCCTCAGCTTGATTAACCGCGCCCGGTTGGTCAAGACCCAGGACCCCAAGATGTACGAACGCTTCAAGATCACCACTTGGCCTCGCTTGATTGTATCCCGCGAGGGGCACCCTACTTACTTCACTCCCCTGATGCCCTCGGAAATGCGCGACGTCCCCAATGTTCTCAACTGGATGAAGTCGGTCTGGCTCCCCATTGTTCCTGAACTTACTGCCTCTAACGCCCGTGAAATTATGGATGGCAAGATTGTTGTTCTCGGCGTGTTGAACCGTGAAGATCAGGAGACCTTCATGGGCGCCCTGCGCGAGATGAAGAGCGCTGCCAACGAGTGGATGGAAAGACAGATCAAGGTGTTCCAGATGGATAGACAAGCTCTCCGTGACGCTAAGCAGTTGCGCATCGAAGAGGCCGAGGATCGCAACGATCAGCGCGCCCTTCGCAACGCCAAGAACATCCGTATCAACATGGACATGGCTAGCCACAAGCAGGTTTCTTTCGCCTGGGTCGATAGTATTTTCTGGCAGAGATGGTTGCGCACTACCTACGGCATTGACACCAAGAGTGGCGACCGTGTTATTATCAACGATGAAGATGTAAGTTTTCGCATGTTCTGCTAATCATATTCATTCTTACTAACAAAACTTGTAGAACCGCCGCTACTGGGATACTACCATCACTGGCAACAACATTGTTCCCTCGCGCACTTCAATCCTGGAGACTATCACCAAGGTCACTTCTTCGCCACCTGATATCTCGCCCAAGTACACTGTTGGAAACATCCAGAAGATCTTTTACCAGCTCAAGCTCACCACCAGTGAGCACCCCTACCTCTGCATTTTCGCTCTGCTTGCATCTGTTGTCGGTGGTGTTACCTGGTTCCGTGGTCGTGGTAGAGCACTCGGCGCCCGTGCCCGGTCGCTTAGTCTTGCGGCCGAGGCTGGCAAGATCCGTGTGGATAACCTGCTCGGCGGTAACAGCGTTTCTGCGGGTGGCAAACAGGATTAAGAGGCTGTAAGGAGTAGATGATTATGATGATGTTTTGAGGGGGGTACATTTTATTTTGGCTTTTTTTCCTTCTTTCTCTTTCTTTTCTTGCTTTCTCGTCGGTTATATTTTCGGTTTCTGTTTTCTATTTGTGAATGTCCGCTTTCGTTGGGCATCTTCTTTTCTCCAATGTATTAGAAAAGAGGTCTTGGGATTGGTTTTGATATATAGTGGAGGGCGGTGGTGACATTGTTTCAAATGGTGTTCTTGGGACCTTTTGTATGTATATCATGATGGTCGACGAGGTTGATGGCTTTATAGCAATAGAAGTCCTTTGTTTTGATTTGATCTTTATGTGTTCTGTAACTGTTTCATACTATAAGTGGATGGAGAACTCTTGATCCTTTACGTGTACAGCTCATCCGTGACAGCGTTCAGAGTTAACCCTTCAATCGCAATATCATCCACATCAACCAAGAAATCCAATGGCATCTCCACAAGCGTACCACGCACACGACCTAGCCATTCTTTAACCTCGTCAACACCACCCGGGAACTCACTCTTGACGACATGTCCATAGTCAACCTTGCCATCTTCCTTCTCCTCATCCTTCTTCTCAGCCTTCTCGTCCTTCTTAGCATCACCCGACGGCATGCGGAACTTGCTGCTGAAAAACTCATCGTAGTCCTTCCAAGAGCGTACCTTGTCGTTGGGCACATTGTGGAATACCTTAGTGAACACCTCGGTGTTTTCCCGGGCCGTTCCTCTCCAGAGGTTACGGAAGTTGGAAGTCATAGGGTCGGCGACTAGGCTGTCGGCTGGTGAGCCGAAGTCGTATTGGTTAATGCCACGGTCGACGGGGTTCCAGTTAGGAGTGGGCTTGTCGTGGGGCTGGGGAGGGAGAAGACCAAGGTGCTTGCGGAAGAGGTAGCGACGGAGAGAGGTAGCGAAACGTGAGGCGGTATATGGGCGGCCTTCCATGGTGGATTCGACGGGCGTGGGGTCTTCGATGTACACGGCGATTTCGGAGTCGTGGTTTCCGAGTTGCGAACGGTCGTTGAGATTGGCGGATCCGCAAATTACAATGCGGTCATCGGCAATGAGGATCTTGCTGTGCACGTAAAGTTCCTCGGAAACGAAAGAGTCGATTTCATCTTCGGGGGCGCCCTCCCAGGGGATATCTTTGAGCATCGTGGGGGTGTCCATGTAGCAGGACGAGATAGTGTCCCATTTACTGTCCTTACCCTCAGCAGCCTTCTGGTAGCGCTCGTACTGCGAAGTACCCTGAGTCTCCTCACCACGGCCCCCGTAACCGGCCCCAACGGCATCATCATGCTCCCGGCGGGCATCCTCGTAACGGACACCACTTTCCTTTTCGACGGATTTCATGTCCGAAGTCACGTTGATGCGATCAAAGTTACGCAAGTTGTAGAACTGGATGTACTGGGTAGGATCTGTGACACCCTGCTTGCGCGCCTCTTCCATGATGGAGTGGCCTCCGCGAGAAATCGAGTTGTACTGGAATTCCATGATTGCACGGGTGCCGAGGGCACCGTCGGACTTGAGATCACCAGCGAAGGCGGGAACAGCCGGCATAACGACGATGATGAGGAAGGATTCGCCAGCGTTGTGGGCTTGAACGATGCGGTCGACCATGGCAGCACCGAGCTTGTTGCCAACGGGGTGTTGGGCATCGTTGGTGGCGGTAATGAAGAACTTGATTTTATGTTAGAGAAAGCGACTGTAATCAGAGTTGCGCATAGATACTTACTTGGTTCTCGATGTAGACAAAGTGCTTAGCGTTGCGAATGGTATGAATATAGGCATTGGCAATGGAATGCTCTAGGTAGCAGTTATGTGACCACTTGGAAGCACTTCTTAACAACTGAATACGAGGAATATTCTGGCTTGGCTTCTGCTCTCTCTGCTCGTCATCCGAGTTGTCGTCGAAGACATTGTACTTGTTCAACTTGCGGTGCATCTTAGAAATACCATGTTGCAGGAACCGGCTGACGTGGCTGTCTTCTTCAGCGGTATCTTCTTGTCGTGAGGATCCCTCTACGGGGTCATGTTCGTTCTCATCGATGCGCTCATACTTTCCAGGGTTCTTGACACCATACTTGTCATCGAACAGAAAGTTCCAGCGCTCAGTAAAGTGCTGCTTCAGACTTCCGGTGATAGGTCCGATCATAGAGATACTGACATCACTCCAGCCCATACGCGATGTCTTGGTGCGGTCCAATTTGTTCTGCTCCCAGTTCTTGACGTCGGCGAAGTCAAAGACACGGGCATTATTGTAATCCTGACCAGGGAAGACAATCTGGTCCAAATCATCGGGGTGGGCATCAGCAATGGGATGGTCCGAAGTATCCCAACGACCGTAGCAAGCGTCAAGGCCACCCATGAAGGCAAGGCGGTGGTCAATAAGACAAAGCTTCTCGTGATGGGCCCAATATAAGACAACATCTTCACTAGTGCCATAGATGTCTTTAACGACGTTGCTCGAAAGCTTAGAGAGACCAGCGGCATCAAGTGTCAACCCCTTGAATGCGTTGGTGATGTTGGACTTGATGTCATAGCCCATAGGCGTGTGATCAGGATGCCGGAAAACAGAAATGTTGGGATGCAGAGCCTCCAGATGGCGGCGCGTGTGCTACATGGAGTTAGTATAACTTGATTTACACACGTCAAAAATCAAGAGAGACAAACGTTGGAATCGACTGTATCTTTGTTAGTTCATGGTCGTCGGTGAAAAGATATTTGTGTTACTTGAACTAACTTACGGGTAAGAGCAGCTTCGACTTCCTTGTACACAATCACCTTGATCTTAACACCTCTTTCAGCCGCGGCCTTGAGCATGTTATCCAGGCGATATTGTTCATTCTTGCTGGGTGGCCTGCGGAGATACAGCTCCGGACTCAACCACCAATCCAAAATGTAAATGCTATACTTGGCCTCTGTGAGAAAGTTAGTACATGCGCATGAATCTGAAATACCAAGTTCAACCCACTAGAAATAGCCTCCGAAAGCGCCCAGAAGTACGAAGCACCGTCAACATACCACTTGACGTCGCCAGACGAAGGCGCCACAAATGATTGGAAACGGTGATCACGGTGAGGTTCGGGGTGAAGAGAGGTACAGTCTACGCCATTGGTTGTATGCGAATGTCGTTCTTCGCCGGCCGCATTGGCCATGGCGCGTTCGGCCTTGAGCCAGAGTGAGTGCATGGTAAACGTTGATGGTTGCGGATCTAACTAAAGGAACTAGAACGAATGCCGGGATTTGATTCAAAGCACCGGGCCTTGATTGCGAGAGATTTGGAGAGGAAAGGGGTAAGCAGATGCTTACGTCTGCGGGGTAAATAGAAACCTAGGTATCAGCAAAAAAAAAAGAGATCAGGAAAAGAATAAATCAAAATTACAGGCGGGGTATAATCGTATATATGGTCAGCCAATGCAGCTCTCGTGTTGCAACTACCGTCAGGGATTCTCGTTTCAAGTGTCGTTCGGCTTATGGGACCAGTCCGTTCGGTCAATTCCTTGGCCGATGGCAGAGGGCCCGAGGCATGGTTGTACATGCATCTTAGTGGATAGTAGATCTTTAGAGCCTGTAGGTATGTCACTGTGATACTAGGGCTACGTGATGGAGGGGTAGATCGTCAAGAGCTGAACTTAGTCTTGGTGGGGTTCTATTACAGAGTACACAGGTTAGGACAAAGTTGGCATTAGTCTCTTTGTATGAACAGTCGTCCTGTCAACACTAGTGTTGACTCTCCTGACTATCGTAACGTCCCGGTCCAATCGCTACAACCCCGAGGATACACTGCCATCGGAGGCCTCTTTCTTACACTCCATATCTTATATCTGTAAGCCCTCGGAACATTGACATTGACTCGCCGCAATAAGTGGCGAGCTGCTCGTGTCCAAAGCAAGGGTACGCATCCTGGCGCCAGGTCTCAGCTGGTGACGTTATGTGCTTTCAACATCGTCAGCTGGATTTCCTTTAACGGATAATCGACATGTGATACAAATACTGAGTAAAAGAGATGTCTCATTGTGCAATTCACCAACATTTCTGTTCTCCAGAAAAAAAGACATCATCAAAACGATCACCACGATGCGCACGATATAGTTAAAACCCTAACATGTGACCCCACTCAGGGTTGGCTAGACGTCATATCATCAGGACTCTAACAAACAAACATCGCCACGCAACTTGGACAGACCGAGTCCCCTCCCCAATTCCGACTACAACTACGGAATCTACGGCTCGCCACCATGAGCTCCCAAACCCGCCCGTTTGACCCTTCAACAGATGCTCTCCTCATCCCATATCTCGCGGCTCTCCATGCCCACAGTATAACGCGCGACCAGACCACGTCAACATTTCTACCTCCCCTCTCGCATGAGAAGCTCCTCACCTGGTGGAAGAACACCACCTCCCTTGTCGCTACCGGACAACGGGTCCTTATTCTTCTTCTCGACACATCGAACATTTCAAGCTCGCCGCCGCCATTGTCAGTTACTGGTGCCCAGTTAATCGGCATAGCTCTTCTAGCTATTTGCGACGAAGAGACGGGACCAGGCAGGGCTGAAGTTGATAAAGTCTTTGTGAGCTCGCGGTATCGGAGACAAGGAGGTGCAACGTTGATGATGAAGGCGATTGAGGAGGAAGCAAAAAAAAAGGGCAGGTCCTTGTTGGTAAGTTGCCCCTATAAAACTGTGACTCTCACCTGATGTTCGTCAAAATTTCTGCATGTTACCTACCGTTACTTTCCCCTTGTAGCCCATTGATCTTTGTAGTCCTTCAGTGTTGACCATATCGTTCCTCAAGACGCTGAATAGTGAATCCGGTGGACCGGCAGAGGCTCTATTTCATAAACTAAACTGGAAGCATGTCGGGCAAATTCCAAATTATAGTATGGGACCCGACGGCAAGGAAAAGACGCACTCGTTTTTTTACAAGCAACTATAGCTCTCGAGGGTTTAATATCTCAAACATGACGTCATGGACGAAATCACAAGTTTCTAAGTGACATTCGGGCATGGGTTAAATGGTAAAAATGATGACATCATGCATAACGGGTATACAGCCACATTTTGATCAAGATACATACAACTAGAAAGCAAAGTGAAAAGCAATAAAAATGAAATCAACAAAAACGAAAAAAGAATACTACCATAACCAACAGTACAGCACCCAGCATACTGATACATTTGAAGCCCATCATAGACCTTTCAACCAAAAACTTCTTAAACGAATACTGCCCAACTAATCTCTTTTGTAAACTATGACATCTACTCGGCAACCTCTTCGACCTCAGGTGCAGAATATGGCACCCTTTGCACCACACCTTCACTTCCGGCAGTAGCGACTTGGGTCTCAGTAGCCGTAGTGCTCGCGTGAGCTGGCCCTAAACCTTGGCCAGGGAAAGCGCCCAGAGTCTCGGGGTTGGTAGCCGCCTTCTTCTTGTTCTTTTTCTTCTTGGGGTTAGGCTATATAAATGAAATATGGTTAGCAAAGTTTCAAGGCCGTGATAGTACAAGTGCAAGGGAAGAAAACTTACGTCGTGCCACGCCCACACAGGACGGAACGAGTCCATGAAGGAAACATCTTCCCAAAGGTTGGGGTACAGCCACAGACCCGGAGGCATGAGAATGTAGGTGAAGCAGAAGAGAATAACACGGAAAATGGCCATGGCAAAGAATAGACCCAGCAATCCCAGGAAACCCCAACTCAGGTAGTAAACACCCAAGCGCAGCTTCATAGGCCACAGGGGGTAAAGTACAATCAGGAAGATGAGAATCAACGCCAAGAAAGAATACAACTTGGTCTTGACTTGACTACCCTCGTGCATCCAGATGTAGTACATTTCATCCTCTGCGTCTTGCTGTTGCACAATACCTACAGTCCACAGGCCCTTGACACGCTTGGCCTTCTTGCCTTGGTGGCCACCGGGGCCGTGGTTGTGTCCGGCATGTGGATCTTTCTTCTCCACGCGAAGAGCAAGCATTGACATTGGAAGGAGCTTGAATGTGTTCTCCAATGAAGCCCTATCACTGATCTCGGGGAGAAGAGGGTTCTTTTTACGGGCCTTTTCGTAGGCGGGGGACTGGATAACGCGAAGGGCGCGCTTGACTATTAGGACATAACTGGTTAGTTTGAATTTAACGGTAACTTAATACATAGGTTTGAAAACTTACCCTTGAACATTTCTCTGCGGACATCATCCATGATGACGGTTCTGGGCTTGAGGTCCTGGCCACGAAGGAACTTCATTAAAGCAAGAGCAGCCGGGTTGGGTGGGCCGGGGCGAATTGGTTGAGGCTGTGGGGGACCTCTCTGGGCTGCTTGCTGGTTTTGCATCCGCTGTTGGACAGCGGCTCTCTGTTCTGGAGTCATGGCAGCCAAGGCGGCCTGTTGTTGGCGCATCGCATTCTGCATCGCAGCCTGTTGGGCCTTGGCACGCTCTTCAGCAGCTGCTCTTTCTTCAGGTGACATGGCGTCCAGGACGGCCTTCTGTTTATCGATGGCTTCGTTCTGCTTCTGTAAGGCCTCCGTCATAGCAGCTTGTTGGCTCTTGACACGCTCCTCGTGAATAGCACGCTCTTCGGGTGACATTGCCTCAAGAGCCGCTTGTTGTTGAGCAATGCGTGCTTGCATTTGTTGTTGCACCATGCGCTTGCGCTCTTCCAGCTGTTCTCTAGTCAGAGGGGCACCAGGGGGCCCGGCGGCCGATCCGGGGCGGGATCCAGGAGGACCACCCAAACGAACAGGGGCGACCTCGCCGTTTGGTCCGATTGCCACAGGAATAGGCTGGCCATTAGGACCAACCACAATTGGAATGGGAACGCCAGTGTTAGTCATACCGATCTTGATAGGCTGACCGTCTGGACCAATGGGCATTTTGCCACCATTCTTGGCCATAATCTCCTGCTGAGCAGCCTGCATACGGCGCATTGCATTCTCTTGCTGCTGGCGACGGATCTGTTCAACAAACTGGGGAACAGTCATTCCGTTGCGGGCAGCCTCCTGGGCCAATTGCTGTTGCATGGCTGCAAGCTGTTCGGGAGAAGGTTGACCGGGCATACCAGGCATACCAGGCATAGGCATTGGCATACCAGCCGGAGAAGCGGGGCCAGCAACGGGCGCAGGCGAAGCGCCATCAGGGCCAGTCTCAGCGGGCGAAGCTTCGGGAGCGGCAGGTCCAGCAGCCTCTGTAGGAGCAGCTGTCTCGGTGGGGGCCGGTGCGGGAACGGGAGACGCCTCCTCGGCGGGAGCATTGGAATTTTCGGCGGGCGAGGGCTCCGGAGCAGCAGCCTCAGCGGCCGGTGGGACCACTGGGACCTCTTCTGCTGAAGTGGCCGACATGGTGGATATGCGTATTTGTCGAGAAAAAACTAGATAATAAGAAGAACAATTGGAGGAAATCGAAAGTGGAAATTTGCGACGGAAGACCCAATAAATAGGCAGAGTCACTGCAACAAAAAAAGGCCCAGAAATTCGAAAACAGTGGAATCCTCTGAGCGACGAATAGAGGCGAGCGGAATGTATACCAAAATCTAGAGGCGACTTTAATAACCGTAGCGCGGCTGTCAACAAGTGTCCAATTACACTTGGGAAGAAAAACACGATAGTGTATATATGTATATGAAGGTGTTAAAATCTAAAGGATAACTCCCTTTACATCGAGAAGGAGGTGCTTTTATAAACAAAAAGTAGGTGGGTTGTCCCTTCGAAAGGACAACAGACAAAGATGTGAAAGTATTAACCACCTTGCGTTAACTGCTACCCTGTCGTCACTCTTGAACCAGAAACACACACTGTTAGGAAATAGTGTCCCTAATCGCAAGCACCCCAGTTTTTCTACAGGCATCTGCACGGTTCTGTCACCAAAATATCTTAACTGCGATTGAGCTAAACTACATCAATGTGAATGCCAGTTGTTCCTACATATCCTGCATATTTGCTTCCGGGGTCAGTCCGATAATGTCTGAATAGGGAAGTCCGTGGACGCTCGCCGACCGAGACACCGGCCCTTCTGACTCCTACGATACAACGACGGACTGCAAGACCTATTTGGCTTAAACAAGAAATGTATTCTGTGAAACTTTTACTATTCACATTCTCAACATCACATTCGTCTATTCATGAACTTAACAAAGCACAGACGAAGAGAACGTGGCCGGCATCTAAGCTACTCGTTTTACCTGTGTAGTGGTTTATGTGTTCACTTTGGAAAAAAGCGCTTACTAACCCATGCAGGGCGAACGGCTATGTTCCAGCGCTACTCGGGTAATCTTCGGTTCAGCGGATGCGCTTACATTGTCAGGCTGCGCGCGTCTATGCGCATTTGTCCAAAACTTGATGCATTTCGTCATTCCAGTGAACTAACTACACCCAATAATAACACCCCGCACCACAATCACTTAATCAACCAAATCTCCACAAAATGGGATCCGTCGTCATTCCTCACCTGCCTTCTGCGTGGCACGTCGATCAAGCTATCCTCAGTGAAGAGGACCGTCTGGTAGTTATCCGCTTCGGCCACGACTACGACCCAGAGTGTATGCGCCAGGACGAAGTTCTCTACAAGATTGCCGACAAGGTGCGCAACTTTGCCGTTGTCTATGTTTGTGATATTACCCAAGTACCCGACTTTAACCAGATGTACG
Organism: Huntiella decipiens; assembly: GCA_003032515.1. Classification (NCBI taxonomy): domain Eukaryota; kingdom Fungi; phylum Ascomycota; class Sordariomycetes; order Microascales; family Ceratocystidaceae; genus Huntiella; species Huntiella decipiens. The sequence goes on along the minus strand of NETU01000387.1, from coordinate 58,759 downwards.
AATTGTATGATCCGTGTACAATCATGTGTAAGTGGAATATTCCTTCATTTATTCTTCAAAGTAACGTTGAACTAACTTAACTGTTCCTGCGCTTTAGTCTTTTTCCGGAATAAACACATGCTTTGCGATTTCGGTACCGGAAACAACAATAAACTTAACTGGGTGCTTGAGGATAAGCAAGAGCTCATCGATATTATTGAGACTGTTTTCCGTGGTGCTAAAAAGGGTCGTGGTCTGGTAGTCAGTCCCAAAGATTATTCAACCCGCCATCGCTATTAAGAACCTCCCGGGAAGAGACTGTCGTTTTTTGCGTTATTTGATAGGGTTGGTTTTTCTCGTCCGTTCATATTAGCATGAACAGGTGTAGCGCTTTCACGCTTTGCTAACGTCTGATAGTGAGTTAATGATTCAATTACCAATGTAACCCTTGATGCTGTAAATGTAACCCTACCATTGAACATCGTGATGTGTAACGTCCGTAGTAAAACAATACGAAACTTGACACACGATAAAAAGAGTTAACTACGGACTTTGATCTGTACATTGCCCGTCATAATTAATCTACTGGACATATACCGAACGACACGCACATGTTTCACTATGAACTCAATAAACCACACTTCAAATAGGAACGAACTTGAGAAACATCATGGTAACATCAAATCTAAATACAAACATTTCTAGTCATCAAATCATAAACATCCATCCACCTATACTCTCGTGCATCCAGAAACATTACTCAATCAGAGCACATTATCCTCTGACCCAGTTAAAGCTCCAGATCGACCCCATTCAGTCCCCTTTGGGCTGACAATACTCATACCACCTGGACTTTGAGCCCGTTGCGACCCCGCATAGTTACTTGCCGAGTAGTTTGGCCCACCATGGCCCAGCTGGCTAGCAATATCAGGTAATGGCGGCATAGCTGGCATAGGCGGACTCCGCATGAACAAGTCACGACTGCCACTGAGACTTGGATTCGCTCGCCGGAGCATCTGACGTCCTGGAGGGCGACTATTGCTAGAGCGTGATGATGGTGGACCCACAGACGCAGATGTAGGCCCCAAGTTTGAAGCCTGTGGTAGTATAAAAGGGCGGCGGCCCCTTTCATCATCTGGTTCGGAAATAAACCCCTTTTCTTCGTCATTAATCTCCTCGTGAAGCATAGCTATGGTCGGATGAAGACCGGCTGCAGCACTAGGAGATGTCACACTGCGCGAATGGGCGGCAAAGCGACCATATGGAGAAAGCTGTGAACTACTAGATGTTGTCTCGCCACCAGCAGTTCCCGGCCGCTGTTGTTGGTGGATTGGTGACAAGATAGACGTAGCAGCCGGTTGTGGATGGGATGTCGGTCCTGTGTTAGAAAAGGGACCGGTATTTCTAGGCGTGGAAGCAAACCCATCGGCAAACGAATGTTCTTTAATTGACGCCTGCATCATGGGTAGGACCGTTTCTTCGTATAATTGTGCCCGGCCAGGTAGAGGCTCATGGCTGGAAATGATACTCATGTGAGAACTAGTGTCGACATCGTCAAAGAAGTCGTCAAGGGAATCTAACTTTGTAGCAAGGTCACCCATAACTGAACTGGCATGGAGACCACCTTCATCTGACAACATGGTGCCAGTTCTATCAGGCGGTGGACTGAACACCCCATACGCAAAATCGTCGGTTGCAAATGACACATCTGTCCCTACACGCTGTAGCTGCGATGGCGTGCTTTGGTTGGTATTTGTTTCTGTGGGACCCTGACACATGTAAAATGTGGCATGAATATTATTGCGCGCAACTTCTGCCCGCTTAGCAGGCATGGGCACACCCCAACCGTTGCGATCCGGAATTCCAAACAAGGACGGCGTGTTGGCGTACTCAACGGGAATAGTAGGTGAAGTACCACTAGAGGCTATACACAGACACATATGTAGATGCGCCTTGTCATAGGGTCCAAGTTGGGCTTGTGAAGACATGGCGAGCATGGAGTACTTATCAACAAGACGAAGGGCATCTGTACATTGTTCCGTCTGGAGAAGGCGGAGAACTGGAGAAATCAAGTCAGGCCCCTGGATAACCATATCGGAGCGCTGTGCATCAATCATCAAAAGTAATGAGTCCAACATGTCTATGGCTTTGGCGCGGACCCGAGGCATAGAATTTATCAACATACCCATCACGCATGTTAGCATAGCAGACTGTGAGTCGGGAAGGTAAGCATTCGCGAGGGCTGCCAACACTTCGGATAGGAAGCTAGCAGCTGATGGATAAGAGCCAGCAAGATAGGCATGCAATGCTGCAGATATAGAGATGTGACGGGCGTCATCAGCAGATTGAATCATGACGTTAATGGAGCCAATTATATCGTCATCAAGATCAAGAGGCGCACCAGAAACATGTTCATCCAAAAAGTGCATCATGCGGGGCATGTTGCCGAGAACAAGATGCATTAAACGGATATCGTCTCCGACCAAAGGGCCAGAAGGAAAAACAGTGAGGTCACGTAGGATATCTAAAGTTAGATCTATGGACGCTGACGAACGTAGCCCCTTGTACACCAACAGGGCTAGTCCATCAAAATCCCATTTGTCTGGCCTACCTCCAAGAAGGATACTTTGTACAGTAGGACTACTCAAGTCCACTTTCTGTAAATATTGTTTCAGTATGGCTAGTGCCTCTTGGAATTCTGCCTCATTGATACTGTCGAGACACGCAACCATTGTCCAGAAAAGCTGTGGCAATCCTAGGAGACTATCGCAATCAAACTTGGTGACGATGGTGGTCAGAGTGGTCAGGATCTCCATTGAGAAAGACTGAATTTCGGCATCATCATCGGCGACAGTATTGGATAAGCGTACAAGCATATCGCCCAGCATTTGCGCATCGAGTCCAGCAAAGATACAGCGGAAAGTCTGGAAAGAACGGCAAGCTAAATGGCGAACAGCACATGAGGTTGCCCACTTAAGAGACAAACTGGCCCAGGCCTCTTTCACTCCAGGAATGGCAGCTTCAATTATAGGTATAACACGCGCAGCGAGGTCTTCCATTTGTGGTGGTACGTTATGTTTACCGCCACGGCCGTTTCCATTGTTGTCCTCATAAGACCAGACAACGCAAGGCTTGTTGCCACGAATATCAGAAATTAGGGTGGCAGCAGCATCTCGAAGGAGTGGGGATAGGGACGACGCATACGGAACCAATATGACAGCATGAAGTAAATGGACTAACATGTTGCGAGCATGTTCTTGGACTGGAGGTGTATAATGATCCCAAAGCACAAAAATACTTTGCAAGATTGATGGGATTTGGCTCTGTGGAAAGTAAACCCCAGGAATAACCAGATCGGTGAGAAGAATAAGAGAAAGTTGTCCAAGTGACAGCCCGACTTTATTACCGGTAGGCAAGACCTTAGATAAATCGGCAGTATATGGAAACATCTCCGTCTCCTGAAGTGGCGGTGGGGAAACTGACATGCGCCTTTCACCTGGAACCATGGACTTGGGGGTTATGCTTTGAATCAGGTAATCCAAAACGTCTCCAGAATCGGCCAAAAAAACCACAATCTGCTTGACGTACTTGACGAAGTTCTGTTCGCAACGTTCCAGGCAAAGTGAGACAACGAATGACAATGCAATATCGGAGTTGGCTGGATTCGCAGACCCCGCAACTAAACTTAACCAAAGGTCCCGAACTCCAGTTTCCATAAAGTCTACCGATCGAACTGTGATTTCCATCAGGCCTGCAAGAACAACATAGGATGCGGGAGATGGCGCTTTAGACGCTTCATTAGTCAACGTAATAGCTGATAGCCACGGTAACACGACCGCCACCAGGTTTTTTCTCTGCTGTAGCGTCTTCATTTCATGCATACCATTAAATACCAAAGCGAACTCGGAAAATACATGAATGGCTAGATCGCTGTAAGCATAGGCCAAGCGACTGCTAATCTGCTGTTGGGCCTGTTTATAAACACCGGGGGTGGGGTCTGCAATGCTGATGACGTTATAATCATGACTGACTGGGCCCACAACGCCGGTAGTCAGAGCTAAGACATCCCCATCGGGCATGCATATCGTGTTGTCTGGGTTTAATGAGTCTGCTGCGGGAAGATCAAATATTTGGAGGAGATTGGCAGCAAGAGAACGAATCGAAGGGTTCTCGTGACCCAGAGTCCAAAGGCAGAGCATGATGACCTTGTACTTCTTTTGAGGATAATCTGGCATGGCAATAAGAACCTCAGACACGACAGTGAAGTAATACTCCAAGACTCTTACATTCTCAATAGAGTAACATCGCGATACACAATGCTCCATGAGCTCCGGGAACTCGGCATTATGCGACAGTAAGTTCTTCAGGGCCCGTTTTCCGACGATGTTCAAGCGATCACTTCCATAGTTGAAAATAGCCTCGATCCACTGAATTAAACGACCAGCATTGAATCCGAGGTTTCTGCCTCCTGGGGTCTTGATACTGATGGGTCCAGCACACATTGATGCCATAGCATTCAGCGCGGCGGTCCGGAGCTCTCTTTTTTCATGCTCTAGGGTCGCCCTATGTTCTTGGGTGGGTTTTCGACTCAGTAAATTTCTTTGCATCTCCTCCTCGCGTCTCTTGATTTGATCTTGTGTAGGAGAATATCCACACCAGTCTTCCATCAACAAGAATGCTGACCGGCGAGTGTCAAATGTCATCCATCTGGATGGATCTGGGGTTCTCTCGATACCTTCATACAGTTCCTGAACTAACCCACAATAATGCTGACGCAACGTTTGATATGCCCAGTCAAGAACTACCGTTTGATCCATCAAAAAAAGCTTGAGCTCATGGGTATATGTGACCAAATTCTTCATGATGTCTTCTTCGTTGAAGGCGCTGTATTCAGGGCGAAGGAATCGAGCAGTCAAACGGTAGATGTGAGTAATCGAGGTACGAAGAATGTCCAGGCGAGGATTTCTTCGAGGAGCAGAATTGGGTCGAACATGAGTTCGAGACCTGAAATCCTCGTTGCATTGCCTAACAGAGCTTTGTAGGACATCCAAGAGACACCGGAATAAGCAGTAATTGATGTTGCCAATAGAAACGACCACGGACTCTCTTACTCGTTCCGAGGAAGCGCTAAGAAGTGGGAGAAGATGCTTGAGAAGATTGCGCGCGCTAAATAAGGACTCTGCTGGCCCTTTCGATGCGGACTGAGTGTTGTTGTGCGTTCCGTTTTGAGTAGATCCAGACCCCTTGCGGATGTGTCCAGCGTTCAATCCGGTACCATGTGTGCCCTGAGGCTGTAATGAACTACCAGTCTGAAAGACAACCTGGCCCGGAGTGGCATCAGCATCACTCATGGTGGCGCAGGCAAATATCAGAAACAGTTTCCATTGTTCAATGGTAGCATCACTATGGCCACCAGGTAACTTGCCTGGTATGGGTGTCCCGAACGGGTCATTGAAAGGTCGAGCCCCAAAGTCATTGCTTACATTGGAATATGGTGACCTAGACGGCTCTGCAACCTCACATATGAATGGATACATCTGCGCAATTCGATTGAAGATAGCCTCGCTGCCAATCATAACCAACAGAGGGCAGTGTTCGTTAACAATACGTATGAGATTCGGGAACACCTTGACCCAGAGCTGGGAGTCGTAGCCAACGGCCTCATCAGAGGTGCATAGATCCAACAAGGCCATGTAACTGTTACCACTCTTCTTCCCCAGTTGCATACGAGTTCTCTCTGCTAAGCTCAGGCTGTCAAGGTCAATATGCATGATATCGCCGGCGTACTTTTCAATGACATCAATCAATCTTGCTGTGCTCTTCTCGCCATCGTTGCTTTCTGGGGAAGGGTCTGTCTGATTCAACACGACATCAAACTCTTTAATGAGTTTCAAAACAGTGATTGCATAATGTCTGACCCGCCGCGATTGCGAAGACAAAAAGAACAACCCATGAGCCTCTACAGCATCAACTTCTACCTTGGATGAACTAACATCAGGTGGTAATCCACGGGGATCTTGAGCCTTTGACGGATCCGCGTTGTTGACAGCCTCGTGAAGTTCAATCTTTTGACGGATCTCCTGAACCCAAGCTTCGAGAATCTCGACGTAGAGACGAAGTGTGTTCTCGATATGAGCAGGGCCTAACATGCCACCATCGTTCATGGTGGAATACCGCCCATCGAAACTAAAGATAAAGGTAGCAAAGCTTTTGCGCACGTTGTTGGCATGCGATTGTTTAGCAATGCACTTGAGGGCTTTAGCTGCAGCTTCGGCAATCGATGTTTGAACATGTGCCGTGGCGGTGCATAACAGGTTGATAACAGATCCAAATGGTATCAAAGGAGATATGCATCTCGGCAAAGCATTGATAGCCACCAACAATAAGTCATAGTATAACTGCTTTTGTTCATTGGCCGTCATGTGATCACCACTCCTGAAGCTGAACGACTCACTCATGGGGGTTCGTGGTGTGGTGCCACTGAACTTTTCATCGAGAGCTGCCTGTCCACCAAATGAAGAGTCACACAACAAAGCAATATTACTCAGAATAACACAAAACCGGCCGTAAAGGTCTTTGGTCTTAATGTCAAAAGTGCTAATATTGGGTGGTCCCGTGAGTGTCACTGGTCGTGGTGGCGGAGGTGTTGGCGGTTGAGCATACTGAGCAGTGGGCCTGTGAGTTGCCGAGAAAGAAGACGTGGGTGACGTAGGGAGCTTATCCAGGTGAAGTGGTGGTGGATAGAAGTGCGGAAACTCCGGACGAGCCGCTTCTCCTTGCTCAATGTCAGATAGAATGGCCAGTAATGCCCGTATACCTATCATCGCACGATCAGGGTCAATCTGCTCGATCTTCACATCCTTGCGAGACATAAACAATTCTGCTCCGATGAGGGGGAAGATTATTTTCTCGATGCAATAGGCTGGTAACTTGTACCCAATGATTCGGATGATTAAGAGAATAGGATCGACAATCAAGGAATCAGATGCCACGATGCTCCGCTTGCTTGAGCCTGATAAAACGATTCGCATAACCTCGTCCAACTTCCTGGTCGTATTTGATGGCGAATCTGTAGCACGGTACAAGTATGTCCATACCAGTCTTGCAATGACCTGCAATGCGATATTCTTGGTACAACGATCCTTGAACTTGCTCTGTAGCGGGAGAATCAACTGCGTCCACTGTGGATTGAATTGCTCCATGGGTGAAACACACAATAGTGTCGCCGTTAATGGGAAGGCTGCAGGCCAATTCTTCGGTTTCTGGATCATTTGGGCAAGCTTAGTACCTGTACAGCCAAGAACCTCGCTCCATTTGGGATGAGAGAAGTCGGCCGTCGAAGCTGTTGCGGCTATTGGACGAAGGAAAAGATCGAAAACTTGACAAAACGCAGTCTTCATCCGAGAACCATGAGATTCTTTGAATAGACGTCCCAGATCGATCAAAAAGTCACATGCTTGGTCCCAAGCTTCATTCGGGTAACGCTTAATTTTCAGGTACTTCATCCCCCACAAAATCAGCTCCGTCCTGCCTTCGAGGTGTTGTGTCAACGGTGAAGTAATACTCTTTGCAGCCAAGTCACGAAGAGACCGTTCCAGATCTGCCAAAAATCGTGACGTTACGTTTTGAAAGCTAATGTTGCTCATCTGGCCAAGCAGCATGGCAAATATGTTCCAATTGGCCATTTTGACATGAGAGACTGTGAGTTGCTCCGGTTCGGCCCCTTTTAGCTGCCCAAAAATAATGTTTTCTAGCTTGTCCTCGGTTTCGGGGGTGATTGCGGCCACGGAACTCTGCCGAGTGATTTCCAGAAGGACACGACACAATATATAGATTGAAACGCTGGCTTTCCTCTCGGCATTAGCAATGAATTGGTATCGAGAAGCTTCTGTACTATGAGAATCATTGAGGGCTGAATAGGCGTGGTTAACTGGTTCCGTATTGCGTCGTGTCAAGTGTCCTGCCGGAATTCCGGACCCTTGAATAACACGACCATTCTCGACATATTCCCGCGCTTCTGCCAAATTGTCGCTCTTACTTTTCCGCCAGAGCATCATATTGTCAATAATTGGCTTCGGGCGATGAATTGAAAGATGACCCAAGGACTCGATCACAGCGTCAAATATTGGATCCACCCCGGGCCCGCAGACCGTGTCAATATGACGCTCCTCGCCGTTAGGACCAGGAACCAGGCATGCGTTTAGCTTGGCATTGGCCAATTGTATAAACTGTTCAATCTGATTAGCAAAAAAAGTCAGTTCCAGCGAAAATCGCAATATATGTATGTGGTAATGCATGTTTCATAGTCGAAGTATGGGTTATCTAAGACCATTTCCCGGCATTCCTAAATACATGAAAAAGGGTGTCTCACTGTTGTGGTCAAGACATGACGGGCATATTCCGTAATGGGGTCTGTCATAGTGTGCAAATTTATATTTCGACCAGCATCTGGCGACTGATATGAATGCTCTCTCCTGGTACGGGAACTAGTTCGACGCTCTGGCCGCCTGGAAGGTGGCGTGGAAGTAGCATCACCGTTGATTGAGAGAGCCAATGACGTGACGGATGCATTCCCAGATGTTGCTGGACGGGAATTCAAAGATCCTTGGCCACCTGGAGGACTCATGGGAGAGAACATTTGGTAAAAATGTGGCTGTGACGCGGCGGCGGTTGATGCAGTATGTGCAGCCTGAGCCTCTTCCATGCGATCAGCAATCAAGGCGGCGCCAGCTACGGCAATAATCTGCGGACTTAAAGGGCTTGACGAAGCACTCGCAAAGCTGCCGTTACGGGAGTGTTGAATACCATGGACAATTGATGTCTGTCGGTGGTGGCCGTAACCACCGCTGGTTGCTCTAGCGGTTCCAGCGCTATCACTAGTGGAAGATGTCTTGCTTGTGTTGCCGCTGTTGCTGCTTGAAATACTGGATATGCTTCTGACTGTATTGCCACCAACTGAATCTATTGACCTGGTATAGTTGTGGGAATTTGGGTTGGCCGCTCGTAATGGCAGAGGGTTGTCGAGTGACGAATGTCGAGAATGAGATTGGGCCCTTGAGTTTGAGAAGCTTCGGCTATGGGCAGCAAGTCCTGTTCGTGAGGATGATCGAAGGGATATAGGAGGCGATAGTTGGCTATGTGTATGTTGGGAGGTACCAATGGACGAAGGACCGCTATTATTTCTGGAATGCTGAAAGGTTTTGGAAGTAGGTCTAGCTGCAGCAGCAAGAATTCCGTCAATCGATGGTCGAGAGTGCAGCTTTCGAATATGGTATTTTGCGTTATCAAATTCGGTATTGCGGGGCTCATGTGAAGGAGCGATCGCAAAAGATTCTAAAGCTTGCGCCACAGACGGTATGGGGTATTGTGATGATGATTGAGATTCTAGTAAGCCCAACGGCGACACGGAAGCAGATACCGGTACTAAGGCCGGACTAGGTGAGAGGGCTGATGTCAATGGCTGCTGATTTGAGGATTGAGCTGGGATACCAGAGTTTTGTAAAAGGCCCGAGCCCAAGGAAGCTGGTGGTCTGGCGGTACTTTCTACCGGCGTGGGCGTCACCACTGATGCAGAGCTGTTGGAAGGGGGTAATGGTACCGCGGTAGTTGATTTTACCAGTGCTTCTAAATCCGCCGTTTCGGAAGGCGGGTTTTCTGCAATGCCAACAGTAGAAATGGAAGGGTTTCTTTTTACCGATGGTATGGGCAGAATTTCAGCAAGCCTGTGTGTCGGTGAAGAGACGGAAAAGATGCTAGGCACGGGTGGAGGTAGTGGTGGCGGGCTACCGGCAGACGGCCTTGTCGACTGGGGTCTGTTGATGGGCGGAAAGTAATTGGGGCTTCGGCTTTGACTTCGAGAATGAAAATGAGATGGCCGGAATGCCTTGGGGGGCGAGGCTGAAGCGTGAGAAAATGACTGCGAGTGCAGGCGGTGTAGTGGTGGTGGATGTCGCGGGATTTCAGACGCCTCGACCGTAGGGGAGGTTAGAGGCTGGCTCGGGCTCGGGTTCGGGTTTGGTGATCCAGGGTCCGTAGCAAATGAATACTTTCTGAGCAGTTCATGCTTATGTTCGGCTATTTCATCTCGAGGGGAATATATCACACTGTCGCGTTGGTTATCGGTCGATTCGTCTGGCGGCGTTACATCATGGGTCAACTGTGGCGGAAATTCTGGCGAAGACCGGACCGCATTCAGGGTTTCTAATGACTCTGGGGTGGATGAGGCATGTTAGTTGATGCAAACAAGCTGTGGACCAGTGGCCCTTGCAGCCGGGGTTTGTGGGTGTATGGAAACCGGCTTGCCAATTATATGGCAATACCGTCGTGAGAAGACCGCCATGACATTTGGTGGATGGTATGACAATCCATTAATTGGTTTGAATAGCGATCATTGAGAGGGTTAGCCGTTACAGAACAGCGTACTGTATACGCCTCCAAAGACCGTATCAAGTAGAGAAATTGGTCACGAGCATGCTAAGCTTACGAAATAGCTTATACATACATATCATGGACCTCTCAATGTGGGTTGGTGGCTGCTGATGTTGGCGGATCGCGATTATCCAGTCGCGCCTTCGGTGTAGGAAGTCCCCGGAATGTGGTGTTTTTTTTTGCGCAGCGCGTAAAGATGGATCCAATGGTGGGTAACTGGATGCGATAAAAAATGCACATAGCCCAGAGTATTTTGTATACACATATGAACATGCAACTAGCATAGCCAGGGTATCTTCAGAAAAACAAGGTATGCCAATGACGTCCTGTTCCATAGAGGCACATGAACGCGGTTTGAGACCACAGCCACATGATATCGAAAGGAAGAGTGGGCAAGGCATGTACATACATCCATACATATGTACAGGTGCAACCACCACAGCCAAATGGTCGGGAATTCAATCCACAGGTTTCAAGCTATCGACTTACCCATGTCTTCTAGTAGACCAAACAGTACGTCATCCACCGATGTGTATAATACTGTTGGATTGAAAGATGTCGGCAATTTATTAAAGATTGTCGGTCGGGTCAATATGGTCGGAATTCACGTCGCTTTAACTGGCGAAGCAGGTGATGATGAGAATGTGTGACTCCCTATGTGATGGGATATGACAAAACAGCGGTCGTCGTGATTCTTAAAGTTGGGTCTCGTGCATATATGGGGTTCTAATCGTTGGTCACTGGCTAGTTGGTAAGGGGCTGATCTACCAAACAAAAGCGATTGCTCGGGACGTGACGACTGTCGAGTAATTGGGAATATGTGAAAACACAGAAACTTGATGGCAAGGATTGCGGGACTGGAGAAATTGATGCGGCAATCCACGTTTAATATGGGTTTGTACCAAAGTACTGGTACATGGGAAAATGATGGCCTTGAGCTTAAAAGACTGACTATCAAAGGCAATCAATCGCCGGAATGATCGTTTGATCTTGGCTCTTCGGTCGGCAATCTCAAAGATACTTGAAAGAGAAGGTCAAGTAGCAAGGCTACACCGCACGATTGCTTGAGCTTTGTAAAGCTTTGATAGAAGGGTTCGATGGTACCTATAGTCAGTATGTCGATATAGCCTTTTTCCCCCGTTGGCAGTAGTAAGAATAATTAGGTGAAGGAATCTTGGTAAAAGTCATGACATGACGACTGGCGACTTTATTTGGGATTTTGACGGATTTCGATGATTGATGACACAAGCAAACCAAGACGAAGTCGGCTTGTAACATTATCCCAGGTAGGACAAATGTATATATGCACATGTGTAGTGCGGAGCATGAAGATTTTCAAGACCACTCTGGTGATGTCATGGCGTGTTTAGCGAGCATAAATAGATACGTGCATATATATGTACATAGAAACTCAGCCCGTCAACGAGAGGCTGGTTCGTGTTGCCCCTCACATGGTTGAGCGCATCCTCTCAATATCGGGCGTCTTTAAACACCGTGACCTACCGGCTCGCCCAGGGTACGGCGCAGGCCAAGTGGTTGCTGCGGTCCAATGAACACAACATCATCGGCCTTTAACGCTGGAGCAATCCTTCCATACCTACCAACTTCAATACACGCGCATAGGTGAAAATATTGTGTGTAGGTTACGTATGATATATATGGATGTATGTATGTACATATGTACACCACCAGTTTTCGTTGATCCAACCACCCACAATATAGTTTTACATGACCACATATATTGTACATGTCCATACAAATACAGAGCTTCCTTTTGTGGTTGGTTGTCGACTTGTCCAAGCGCCGTTTTGACATGTTGAAGAATCCCACGCAGTACTGATGGCCTGTCATCTTTACTATTGCTGGTGGCTGGGATGAGCGCCTAGACTACACCGGCCTCTGCATACATACATGTGGGCAAGACCCAAACGAGAGCCGTTGTGATGTTATAGGTGAACGCATCTATAGCTCAACTGTCAATAACTAGGTAAATATGTGTGCATGTTTACATTGTACAAACATACATATATGTAGTTTTCCGCATGAGTCAAGTCAATGAAGATGAAGCTGGGGCCCGATTGTCCTGTTAAGACGAGAAAACGACACACCTGACATATGTACACATGTGCATATATAACTTTCCGGACAACTACTTTTTCAAAAGCGTCGCACTGTGTATCCAAATGAATAGAAACAGAAAACACGATTCACTGTTGTGCATACATACACTCAAACGGTGCCCCTCAGTTGCCTGCCAGGACAAACTTGGCCAGTTTATCTAGACCCTATTTGTGTTGTCTAACCCTATGTAAGGTGGGATGTCTGTTCGCTCGTGACGACACACTGCATTTTATATGAGTAAACCTACATTTCTACCCGTAAGTAGATATGTACATACATACATGTTTAAATCGTAATAGAAACACCATGAGTGATAGTATATATGTACACATGAATGTACACTGGAGGTGCCATGCTTTCAAAAGCCTAGATCTTAATTAGCATGCGCATTTTGCGGAAGTCGACAACTGACAGAGTGTCATTTATGTTCATTGGCGCCTTCTCAAATCCTGTCATGGGTTTCATTGGCCACGAAAAAGATTCATTCGTACATTTTACGACTGCCCACACTAGACAATTGATAGTTCAAGATACGGTAAGCCCCGACACATATGTACGCGGAGTTGTAAGGAATAAACGTATGAGCTCCCGTGATGTTCTTCAAACTTGCGTAGTTGTCCTTTTACGCCCGGCTTAGTGCATTCGTATATGTATGAACACCCTGAACTATAAGCTCAACGCCCCCATCACATCGACTTATTCGAATGAGACATGTGGCTTTCACGATATCAGAAGAAGATCCCCCGGGGTGCATCCGAACGTTGTAGATAAATACATGTGTACACCTATCTAAACACCAAAATGTCTCTATATCACCAAGGGCGGAGTTCATTAAGAATCCGCCAGAGATATTGTGAGCATACCTATATCCGCATGTGTGTCGGTATATGTATGGACATGGGAGGTAGTTGCCCATGGCTTTTCCCCATGCGCATATCCGAAGAGAGGGACGGGCCGGACACCGTGACAGGCACAACCGACAAGACCCATTCGTGCTGAAAAAAAAAAACCTTTTGGACAAGTAAGCCATATGTCTCAATGG